>CM038676.1:27422957-27684181 GCA_021605205.1 Aegilops longissima | reverse complement strand
AACACCCCCCTCTTGTTAGCATTTACTGACCAAACAGCAAGCAATTGGCCCATTTGTAAACCACCCCCCCCCCCCCCCTCCCTGGCCCAAACCATGTTATTCTGCCCCATCTAAGAACATGTATTTCTTACTTTGAGGACCTAGATTTACTGAGATGAACATAATTCATATTTTTCTAGCTTCGCCCAGTGAAGTATGTAAGAGGATAGAGAGAAGATAATTGGTGTAATGCGTTGGATGTATTATCAAGTCCCGAGGGCGAGTATATATTGAGTACAAAACATAGACGGCAAGACGCCTCCTAAAGATAAGATGAAAATAATTTCTATCTAATCCCCGACAATCTCTAAATAACAAATATATCTCTAACAAAGTAGAAAGAACATAAAACTTCTAAGCAGCCAGCTCACGGTTGATGCAGACCGACACAACCAGCCTGTCATGCTTCTTCCCCTGCACCCTCGCGTTGGCTTCTTCTCGTCGCTGATGTCACTGTTACTGTCGTGCGTCTGCGGTTTCTGCCTCTTCTAGGACTCAGATTGTTTATAATCAAATCAACACGAGCATACTCAGCCCTCGCGGGCGCCATACTCTGCCACAGACGCACACTGCCTGCAGGGGGACAACGTCGACGGGTTGACCGTCAATTGTTGTGGGGAATGCGTGCTGCGTCTCACGGTCGCCAGAGAGAACGGCCATGAGCTGCTGGCCAGTGTTGATGTCCCCGACGTTTGTTGGCAAACACAAGATGCAAACTTTTGCTTCTTGGGTGGTATGTAGAACAGTGTTCGCAGTAGCCGCTGCCGGCGCAGTGGCATCCACGATCACAAAGGCTTACGGTGAGTTCCTTGGAGCATGGCAAAGGCTTACGGTGAGCCAGCAACGGTGATCAGCGGACATCGGCAGTCTTCGCGGCATCACGGCCTGCCCTTGTTCTGACGCTGGATAAGGAAACGCAACTTTCTCCACTGGCAACCGCTTCCGTACGCTGGCTGTTGGCCCCCAGGAGGCGCCTAAAATCGCCGTTTGGGGGCGAGCCGGCGCAAAAAATGGGTCTGGGACGAGTTGGTCCCCAGTCGCGTCTAATTGTTAAAAAAAATGTTTGGCGACGTTCGGTTAAACACGGCTAAATTCAACCAAACTTCGGCGAGTTCATACATATTTAAAATATTTTATAGAAAAGAAAAAAAAAACGCTACTAGGCCCGCTGTCGCCCTCGCCGCTCCTCACCGCCCGCCACCCTTGAAGCTCTACATGTAGAACTGCGTGTAGTTGCCGCCGCCACCGTCGTCGTCGCCTCCTCCGCGGCCACCGTCGCTGCTGCACTCCTCCCCAGGTTGGCGCGGTGGGTTGGACGGTCCGGGGGCGTCCTCGTCCTCGTCGCTGTCGAGGATCACCACGCCGTATTCGTTCTCGCGCCCACGCCTGCGGGCGGCTATCTCCTCCAGGGCTTGGCACTGCCGGACCATCTCGTCACGGAGGTAGTCGTCCCACGCCCACTTTAGGGCGTCCTCGTCGGAGAAGCCGCGCCGGGCTATGGCCTCGTACTCCGCGGGGAGGCCGGGCTCCGCCTTCGGCCTGACGAGGACGAGGCGTTCAGAGGTGGGGGAGGAGTCGGCGATGCGGTGGCTGACCGGCTGTCCTGGGGCTCCGGCTTGACGGGGCGGAGGCAGGGAGAGCCGGTCAAGGACGCCCCCAGATGTGCCTCGACGTCCACGAGCTCCCACGCCGGCGGGAGAAGGACGGTGGAGCGGGGTACTCCAGCCTGGGCGTGTTGCCGTCCTCGATGTAATCGAGGACGACCTCCAGCGTGCGGACGGGCATGCCCCACCATCAGCGGCGGCCTTCGGAGTTGAGCCTCCCGGAGGGCACGACGCCATTGGTGGCCTCGAGCTGCTCGGCGTGGCGGCGACGGAAGTAGGGCTCCCACATCGGGTTGTCAGGGACGCACCGTGGACCTTCCCTCGCCGCCTGCGGCAGAGAGGCGCGGATATGCGCGATCTCCGCACGCCGCGCCGCCCCGGTGGGTGGTGGTGGCACCGGGACCCCGCCGGCGCTGATCCTCCACGCCCCGGGCACCCACATGTTCGGTGGGACCGAGTACTCAGCCTCAAAGAGGAGCCGAGCTTCGTCCTCGTGAAGGTGACGCTCGGCCATGGTTGAACGGAGGAGGAACAGGCGTCGGCGGTGGAGTGTCTGTGTGTCACTGGCGCGCTGGGGGCAGCTTATATAGTCGGAGGCGACGCGCGTACGCGTGGCCGCCGTGTGTACGCATGGCGGGTGAGGGACGCACGTCGTCCGGCCTTCACTGCGCCGCCCATGAGGCATCAATGGAGGGAGGCTGACCGGCGCGGCAGCGCACGGCAGCTTTGGCATTGATTCGCCGCGGGAACCGAGGCGATGAGGACGACGAAGCGACGAGAAGAGCCGAGTCGCTGCCAAAGAGGGCCCGCCGGTTTTCGCGCCAAAAACATTTCGGCCGGCGCCCCCAGCGCGTCGGGTTTGGCCTGGGTCCGCCTACGCCAATTTCGGTCTGAGCCGGCGAACAATGGGCCTTTGGTGGCGCGACTGGGCCGTTTTTTCGGCGCCGGCGCGAAAAAATCGCCTGGGGAGGCCGTTCTGGGGGCGCGGCTGGAGATGCTCTAACGCTCACATGTGTGGTGGGAGTCAAATCCGCCCACACGCCTTATAATACACAGACTGCGCCACGTCACCGCATGCATACATGTGGGAATCTTTTTGGATTTCAGTTTTTAAAATGTTTTATCTCTTAAATGAAAAATCCAATTGAAAATCCGTCTGACCATTAAATCCCTCGTGACGAGATCTTCGAAACTAGATCTTATATCAATATATTTCGATGAATTTTTTTGGGTTAAAAGTTGCCATGTCTATTGTATATGAATTGCGATGATGTTTACACTGAAGTTGCCATGATATATTTCAGCTATTTTCTTCTACATTTAAAAGTAAATTTTAACATATTATAAAACGGGGAATTAAGAAACTAGACTTGCCATGATACATGCACTTAAAATTGACATGGTTCATACAAAAACTAATTTTCATGGTCAAAGTACTAGAATTGCCATCATCAAAAAACTAAAATTGCCATGCTATACAAACTAAAATTGCCACATGGCAACTTTAGTTTAAGAACTATGGCAACTACAGTGTGAACATCATGGCAACTTTTGGGTAAATTTTTTTTGTCGAAACATATCAACATGGGGTCTAGTTTTGAAAATCTCGTTGAGACGGATTTAATTGTGAAAATGGATTTTTAATTCAATTTTTTAATTAACAGATAAAACATTTTTAAGCCGAAAACCAAAAAAAATCCTGCTGATGTCATCTGTTCATACGTGGCAAAATGAGTGATGATGAAAGCGTATGGACGATGTGCAAGATGCCACACGTATGAGCGTTAGTTTTTTCGAAAAAAATTACCATAGTATAAATATAGGACAGTTGGTACTGGCGTGTACGTAAATTATGGGAAGGCGATCGTTGGAGGGGGGCTAATGGCCGTGAAAAGAGTGGCATGACATAAAATCTTGGATAGTTAGTTTTTTTGGGGGGTGGGGGGTGGGGGGGGGGGGAGGGGGGGCTGCTCATCCCCCTGTCTCCGCCCCTGCCAGAGGCTCGTAGCGCCGGCGACCTCGCCCGGATCTGCATGGCAGTGCTGCAGCGGGCTCTTCAGACGGATGTTGCGTTCATGTTGGCGGTTGATCCGGCGGTGATCAGTAGCACCGACAGCGATGACGGCCCTGTGACGCACTGCGACAGGCGTGTCCGACGTGCTCTCCGATGTTGTTGGCGTGGTCACCATCGTCGCTGCACCACATATATAGTAAGTGTTCGAGAAATATATGAGCCAAACAAAAATTTACTCCGCTAAATTTAGAAGATTGGTTAGAAACGACCATTTTCCAGTGGAGCAAAAGTACTCTTCTAAAGTATACTCGGCCGTTTTCTCCTATAAATTTTAGGGGATCGGCTAGATATGCCCTCAGAGAGATAGCCATTGCTTGATTTCAGAGTACAAAACGCCCCAAAGACAACTATGCATGGTAGTACCAACAGAAAGAGATGATCTCTGAAAATGATATGAACAACCATGGTACATGTCCCCAGAACAAAGACCATTGCCGTGGACATGCTTGACTCTAACCAATAAAAGGCATCCGTCATTTGCCATTCCTAAACGACATCTGTATGTGCCATTCCTTCCCCCACCAACTTGAGAATCCTGGCTTGTGCGAACCATTTTAACACCCCTACGATGAGTAGCTTCTGCACGGACTGTATGAAGCATGAATGTGGACCTTTCCTCACCCTTTGCCGGTACCAAGATGCAGATGTGGCCCGCCTGCACTTGGTAGTCGCATACAAAGTCCAACCAGTTACCCGCAAGCATGCACATTTCTTTTCCTACGAAGAATCTCTGCGCCACTTCTAGTTCTTGCCCAGCATCTCAAAGTGTCCAGCTGCAGCTAATGCGGGTTCCTTCGAAATGATCTGGTTAAATGTGCATGAGATGAGATGTTATTACAAACCAAACGAGAAAAGGAGAAGGGATGGGAATCGAGAGGCTCTAGGTGCCAATTTTCATGAACCAAACCTAATGGTAACTCATCAAATAGGATTTAGGAGCGATTACTATCAGACTCAAGACAAATTGGAGTATCAGTTTAGAGAGAAAGAGAGGAAGAGATAGACGGAAAAGAGGAACAAGGCACTAGGTTCATCTCTGATTGGGTCCACACCCCATCGCTCCTCACATTACAAAGGCCTCAGCCTCTCATCTGCTCGCAGCCAGCAGTTCACTACAGTTCGGAGCTTTCACTTCGTTGGACGTTTACTGGGCCATTGTTGATGTGGAGGTCTGGCCTTGAAGCTGCCCCTGGGCTGCGACAGTCCCGCCAACGCACTCATGCCAAGTGCTAGAGAAGAGGACACGACCATCGATGCCTCGGTCGAGGGCTGCTGGCATAATCATGCGGTGGGAGAAGTTGCACTGAATCAGGTAGTATGTATGTCACAGGAGTCAGGACAAAATAGGCACGTAACGAGGCACAACGGTCTGTGGTTATCCATCGGCAGAGTAGTGTACGGCAGCCCCGCAAAGGAGTTACAATCTCGTCAGGTACCCCGTGATCACCGGTTGGTGCAGTATCCGATCTTGAAATGTAGTCACTTTTTTATATATATTTTATCTAGACGTCATTATTTGAATCTACCACATAAACAGTTTAACTCTTTTTCTCGTTGATTAACGTCGGATTTTCTAGAAAGTCTGTATTTAGTATTACAGTAAAGTAATAATAGATCACACCTCCGTTTCAAATACGGCACATCCAACGTAGTCAACCGTCAAACTTTTGCATTTTTTGTCTGCAAATAAATAATAAGCCAACCATGTTTTACTAAAAACATTATTGATTTTTATGAGAAATACTTCCATTTAACTTTAATAACTACATATTTGCCATAATATGTTGTCCATAACACTCACACTATACGTAGTAGTTTTTCTCGAGAGCTGCCAAAACAGAGACGCGTCCATTTGGTTGAACAAGTACCCCCACTGTCACGGTTTAGAAGGCGCGCTTGGAAATTCTCTGGGACCTAGATGGTTATCTATTGGTTGTGAGATGGGCTAAAAAATAGCATTCACACTATGCATGCATATAGAAATAGTATATCTGAGTACCAATTAGCTACTAGAAATAAATACAATGCGCCCTAAACCTTGTCTATTGTGGAAACGCATGCAAATTTAACTGTGCCTTCTAAACCGTGACAGAGGGAGTATGTGCGGATCACTAAATCAGGTAAGACAAATATTAATGGTAGTAATGCTACACATGTGGAGGAATACAGGCTTTTACACGCAGGTGAGTTTTGATTGGAGATTAAAGGGAAGGAGGGGCCCACCCCCGTGAAACTCAGGGGGAGAGGTCAGTTATTAGCTTGAAAAGATCCTAGTTAGCGTGTAAACAATTATAAACCTTCGTATGCCACTCCGCTGGCTTTTACATGCATTATTAATTGTATCAATGGTCGTGTGAAAATGCACCAGTAACCCTGATCATCCTTGCGTGAAGAGATTCATGAGTAGCGTCCAGCATCGCTCGTAAGACTTGTGTGCAATGATTGCCACTCCGCTGGGTCGTCTCTGCCGTTGGTTACGCCAACTGGGCTGCCGTCTTCAGAATCAACGCATCTTGGAAGCTCGCATAGTCTCAGCCTATGCTTCTTGCCCTATCTTGCCCAAGCTCGTGTGCCGATGGACATGATGCGCCCCCATTCTATTGATTTTTGATTCCTCACATTCCCATCAGAAAGGTTTGACGCTTTGCCAACTTCCTCCAAGTTACCCTTTCTTATCGATTTCTGTAGAGCTATTTCCATCAAAGAATGTGGGAAGTGAAAACTATAACCCTTGCAGTGGCCTGATCCCTTTTATTGCCAACGCCCAGTCCTCCTTTATTGCACCACCAAAGTGCTCTATTCCACCCACCGGGTTGTATTATTGTGAGATCATTTTGCTTTTACTTTTCAGAATTTTCTAGTACATGTCCTTTTACTTATTAACATGACTTGTACTTTTAAGACAAGGAATTTGGGACGGAGGTAATAATAAAGTAGATTAATAACGGCAAACATGATGAATGGCCAGAATATTTCGGTTTTTAGTTTTTACCATATCTACCTTTTTTCTAGCAAGCTCGCCGTCTACTTCCATCAATACATAAACATAGATGAGTGAATTGCAAAAAACCACCACATTGATGCATAGGTTTGCAGAAAACACTGGTTTACGAATTTGTGCCAGAAACCATTGATTTTTGGCCTAATCTTTTGCAGAAAACACTGATTGGTCTCTTTGGGCATTTTAACCACGATTATGATATGTGGGTCCCGCAAAAGCTGATGTGGCATAACTATTGGTCCCTGGTATTTTTGCATAGGCACCCTTGGGGAAACAATCCAAAACACAATCAGATCCGCATTGGGCGGGCGTCGACCGGGTCACGCGTGCGACCCCTGCAGCTTGCACACCGCCGCACGGCGGTTGCTGCTTGCAACTGTGCACAACTGTTGCTTTGCGCCGCTACTGCTGCTTGCGCGCCGCCGCGCGCTGCTACTGCTTCCGCTCCGCCGCGCCATTGCTCACGACCGTGCTACGCGCCACCGCTGTTGCTTGCTCCGGTGCAGGCCCTGTATCGCGACGACCACGAGGGCGAGGACTTGTGGCGGCGGCTGGACCTCGTCGACGTCGACGGCGCACCTCCTTTTCTCTCTGGATAGGGTTGGGGAGGGTCAGTTGTTTTCGGGAGGGAGGTGTTTTTTGGAAAAAGGCCAGTCATCAAATGTGGGACCCGCTTGTCATAATTGTCATTAAAATGGTCTAAGTCATCAATCAGTGTTTTTTGCAAAAGATTAGACCAAGAATCAGTGGTTTCTGGCACAAATTCGTATGTGTTTTTTGCAAACCTATGCGTCAATGTGATGGTTTTTTGCAATTCACTCAACATAGATAGATTGAAGACGAAGGCAGCCGCTCCAGCAGCTTTAGTACTTAAGTTAACGCCCCAGCCCTTATCCCGCGATGAGAAGGTAGATGCGGTAAGCCAACTCCTTTCCTTCTTGCGGAAAGGGCATGTACACAGTACAAATTTCGTTGTGGTGAGCCATTTTTCTAAAAGGAGAATGTAATCCGTTTTTGTGTGCACCATTAACCTCCGATCAGCAGATGAGTTACAATGTAATGTCATAGAAAGTTGTCCAACCATACAACATGGTCGTCATGAGCTAAACTAACGGCCAAATAAGACAACTCATGTTCGGGATTAAGGCAACTACGTCAATCGATAGAGGTCAGAGTCTTTTCCCCCTTTCTGAAAAGAAAATCACGTTCTGGTTTATTACATGCCCCTTTGGCGGATCTTAACACACACACACTTGTAAGCAATGACTTCATATGCTTTGCCTTCGGACAGAGAAAGCTTAATGAAACTAAATCAATGGGACTGATAACTTCTCCTGAATGTGAACCAAATGATATGTTTCTTGTTACTCATAATCTGTTGACCAAACTAATGCTCAAATTTTTCATTGACTTGCTTGCAAGACTTATTTGAACGAAGGGAGTATTTAAAAATAGAGCAAAGCTTCTTTAAACCCTAATTTTCTAGAGATTTCCTGGATTGAACCCTCAACTCCTAATCCATAAAATTGGCGCCCTATACTCGTGATGTGACTTAGATTGAAGAGAGGTCCTAATTGGCGCTTAAGGCGCCAAAAAATAACTATGGCGCACACTACCCATGAGCCGGCCGAGGCTCAGTAGTGTGCTGGCATGAGGCCAGCTAGTCTCGTCGTATGCTTGCACACGCATTTTTTTCCAGGCTTTTAGCTGCTGTTATTTGCGGTTTAAAAAAACCTGAAGTTTGTTTTCTAGAATAAAAAAATTCGTGCATTCAGAAATATTATCATGAATCCCACAAACTAAACTAAAAAACCAGGAGTTTCATAAGTTCATGAATAGAAAAAATATTTCGTAAATATGATTTTTTTTCGGAATTTAAAAAATTTCCGCTAATTCAAAATAATATTATTTTAAAAAATCATGATTTCGGAAAACTTCACAAATTTGAAAAAGTTGTTGATTTGAAAAAAAATCATGTATAGAAAACAATGTTTGCCCGTTTGCAAAGGTGCACAAATTTAATATTTTGTTAATGAATTCAAAAAAAAAATTCATGAAATCGAACATCTTTATGAATTTGAGTACGTCCGTGGATTTTTAAATTATTAATGAAATTTAAAAAATGAATTTATAAAATTACATGAATTTTAAAATTTATAAGAAATAGAGAAAACTTCATGAATACAAAAACTATTCACGGTTTTTAAAAATAGTTCAAAATTTTGCAAAATTCCATGAATTTGTTCAAAAGTCTTGTATTTGAAATATTTTATGAATTTAAAAGAAAATGATAAAACAAAAATAGAAAAACAAAGACAACCGGCCAAAAAGGTAGAGAATAAACCACATGGGAAAACAGACCGGAAGCCTCTGGAAGCTTCCCAAAACTGTGCCGGAAGCTTAGAAGGGCCGTCCCCCTCGACCTGGGAAGTGTGCATTACACACAGTTAAGCTACTATTTGGCGCCTAAGGAACTGACCGATTGAAGCCATGATCGCTCCAGCAGCACGCTAGACAACTACGAAAACGCCTAACAGTCACAGGCCTAATGACCCATCGGTGACAGGCTCTTGGACCATCACTAATCATCTATGAATGATATAAAAATTTAGAAAATGACGATCCCAAACGTGAATGCTATACCTTGTTATTTTTTTCGAGAATCTGCTATACCTTGCTTGTAGCCAGCAAAGCAGCCGTCTCGCCTGAAGAGGCACACATATAGAGCCGGCCCAGTAGCGCAGGTGGCTCGCTAGCTTGTTCCACGTACTGATTTGGTCCGGTTTTTTCTTTTTCTTTTCTAACATTTTTTCTTCATTGATTTTCTCCGGTGTTCTGTTTTTATTTTTATTTTTCTTAATTTTTCTTGTTTCTTTCATGGTTTTGATAGATTTTTTCTTTCATTTTTCTCTTTTTTGGTTTTCTTTTTTTGCTTTTCTTTTCATTTTCTTAATTTTCATTGTTTCTTTTTTTTCAGGTTTACTGGTTTTCTTCATTTTCCTTGTACATTTTTGTATAAAATAAGAAAAAATATATTCATGAATATTTTCCAAAGTCATGATTAACACTTTTATGTCTATTTTTTCATACATATTGTACATTTTTGTATACATTGAGAAAAAGTTATACAGACATTAAAAATATCAGAAATACGTGATTAATGTTTGGTAAAACATACTCCCTTCATTCCCTTATACAAGGCCACAAACTCAAATTACAGATACTAAGGTAAAATTTAATGACTTCTTTGCCAACCAACTTTTTCTTCTCGTTAACTAGGATTATTAATACACCCGCATCTATACACCTATACAAAGAAGAAATGAGAAGCAAGTAGCACAATGTCATTATATAACATGCATGCAAGTATTAAACAAGTTGCTAATACGAGGACACATCATTAAATTTTGCCTTAATTATTGTTAGTAGCCTTGTATAGATGCAAAATGTATTTTTAATAGTGGCCTTCTATAAGGGAATGGAGGGAGTAAATATTTTGTTATTTACCTTTTCCATAGACATTGTACATATTTTGTTTATATTGGTAACATTTTATATATACATGTTTAATATGCTGGAAATACATGATTAACATTTTCTAAAACATATGTTTGATGTCTACTTTGTCCATATTCATTTCTTTCATGCACCAGGAACATTTTATATATACACATTTAAAATTTTCCAAATAACATTATTAACACGTCTTTAAAACATTTCTGTATGTCTAGTTTTCTCATACACATTATATTGTACACATCAGGAAAAAACAATTGTACACGTTTAACACTTTCCTAAGGCATGATTAACATTTTCTTATATCTAATTTTGCATGTATACTTATATTTTTATGTAAAATTATATAACTTATACTTTTTTATGTTTAATTTTTCCATGCGCATTGTAAAGAAATTTAGACATCGGGAACATTTTTTCTATACATATTTAAAAAAATTCACATGAATGATTGACATGTTTACAAAGCATTATGTAAAGTATTTTGTAATATATTTATTTAGAATATTTGGAAGTATAAACAAAAGAAAAAAGTAAAAAATGAAAAAAGGGGGGTAAAGAGTGAAAAACAACCGCTTGTGAGGCCTTTAGCCTCCAGCGCGCTAGGCTATTTTTTTCTGGAAAGAAGGAATGCCCCCGGCCTCTGCATGAGAGTGATGCATGCATCCATTTTATTGATGCAACGTTCAAAAACAAAGTCTTGGGTCTAGCAAAGGCTCACAGAAGGAGCACAAGAATAAAAATGATAGAACAAAAAGCCATAACCGGCGAAAAATAGGCCTAGATGACTAAACACCTATCATATTAGTGGATCGCTATCCAAACCGGTTGTAGATAACCCGTGTTACCGTCTCCCGTCGGTTGCACCCAATAGCCAAAAGCTGCATGGAGTCCGCACGAGTGAGTAACGACCACGTACGGATCCAAGCAATGGCCCTGTAAATAACCTGCAAAAAGTTGATAAAATTTTGCCTGTTAAACGCGCTAGGCCATTAAGTCGGATTTTGTTTCAAAATAACAGGTGGACCGATTCATTTTATTTAAATAGCTCTCTTACTTCATTTCCTATCAGTATTGCAAGTGGGGGGATTGCAAAATCATGAATTAACTAAAATGGTTTCTTGTATTAGTTCACTTCACCTTGATATCTTGGTAGAGTGCTGTTTCTCCTCCACGCATCAGATTTAAGTCCTTATGAATTTCTCCGGATGGTAGTTTTGTGAAAAAGAGGATAACTGTGCCGAAACTCGAAGCGGATGAAGCATTTAAGAAGCAAAATTATCTAAATGCATCAGTGCTCCACACACAAGTTCATTGTTGGTCTATTTTTCTGTATATTATTGGAGGTATACGTTTATAGCCATGAAAAGTGTGTTCCTCCATTACGATTTAGTTAATTTATCACTAGAATTGATTTGGTTGGTTTATCATTAACATCAGTTTACAGCATTTTCAACAGCTATTTTGTTCTTGGCAATTTTGTTCCCGGGTCTAAAGTCTATAAACTGGGCAGCATTTTCAACAGCTATTTTGCATTGTTTTGTCGGTTGTAGGCACTGAAGATGGGTAACTTCGATCCTAAGTGGTTATCAAACAGGAGCCTCTGTTGGATTTGCATGGGTGATGAACAAAGGGCTTATGATGATGCAACTGAATTCAAGATAATTCCCCCGAAGTGGGCAAAGGCGCACTATTGGTAAGGTGCAGCTCTAATTTTCATGAAGGTGCACCGCTGTGAGCAAAGCATGTTACTACTTATTTTGAATTTTATGAAACTCACGTGCTGCTCTGTATGGAAGCGTGGCAGCAGTGGATGGTGAATTGAATTGGTTATTTCAGAGTGGATTTTTTGGCAGAAGATGATGATACTTTGCATAGCCAATTCCTGTACGTATTGTATTGCGGAAGAGTGATTTTTTGCACCGATAAAAAGAGATAAGCTGCCGGCGCCGGTCCGTCCTGTCTCCTGTGGCCTTAGGGCCATGGAGGCGGAATGGATCTCGGCCCTTGATGCTAGGAGGGCTCCATTTAAATATCTTTTTTCGGGTCTTGTTAGGGTTTGTGTCCTGCTCAGGAAGGCGAGACGGCGGCGGCTACCTGAAGATGGAATAAAGGTCTCCTCGTCTAGCTCCGTTTCGCTAATGCGTCTTAGCGTCATCGGTGGGCGTGTGGAGGTGTGTCTCCAGCGGGTCTGTCTTTGGTGGATTTGCTCGAATCTGTTCGTCGTTCGTCTTTCTTTATGTGTCTTCAGGTTGGATCCTTTTGATCTACACTCTTCATCCGTGGCGGGTGATGTTCTGGTGCGTTGGTTTCATGGGGCCTCGGCACGACGACTTCACGACTGTCTACTACAACAAGGTTTGTCCGACTCCAGCGATGGAAGGGCGATGACAGCGGCGCGCCTTCGGCTCGCTTCATTGCTTGTAGTCGTCGCTATGTGGTCTACGGATCTGGATGCATTTTTTTTTAATTCTAGGGTTCATTATACACTACTAGGAAAAGGCCTACTAATGGCGCATCTAATTTGGCCATTAATGGCGCATTAGTGGTGCGCCATTAGTGCCACGCCATTAGTATATTTTACTAATGGCGCACCACTGGTGCGCCATTAATATCTGATATACTAATGGCGGACCTCGGATCGCCATTAGTATATACAACAATCGCCATTAGTATGCCTCGTGGGGCCATGTATACCAGTGCTTTGGCATACTAATGGCGCACAATAACAAGATGCGCCATTAGTAACCGGCATACTAATGGCGCACTGTTTAATGATGCGCCATTAGTATCCTTTGGCATACTAATGGCGCACTGTGATGTGATGCGCCATTAGTATGAATATTATGTTTTTTTTAATTTTCTGTTTTTTGCACAGGTTACAAAATGTATAATTGGACAAAATATAGACAGCACACATCAACAACAGATTCATCGAATACAATAGAAGATTAGTCTCTGAATACAATTCATCATATTAGTCTCCGAATACAATTCATCATATTAGTCTCCGAATTGAAAAGACCGAACAAAGATAGAACATTATATTATAAGTCTCGAGACCGCGAGTAGCGAGTTTGTCTTCACATTACAAGTCGATATCGATCATCTAAACTACCATCACATAGAAGAGAGCTGCGGTCATCAAGATGAGCATCATCACGATGAAACTCGTCTTCATCCGGTTCCTCCAACGCTCCCTCCCCTCTCCCGCTAGATAGCGGGCGTATCTAGATTCGGCCTCGGCCCTAGTGGTGTACCCTTTGTAACTGTTACCGCTGAATCGGTGAACCTGTCTCCGACACTCCTCCCAGTCGTCGTAGACTCCGGGAACCTTACCCTTGTACACAACATACGACGGCATCGCTATGCACTAGCCAAACGAAACGTTAGTACCAATTCACAGACAATACATAAGCAATATATAAGTATGCAACAGAACGATCGAAAGAGAAAAGCAAGACATTAATAGCATCGATTACATCTAAGTTGAACGACTCTCGAAACCAAAGAGACATACTACACGTTCATTAAAGTTTAATTACAACATGAGCCAATCGATGTTTCAGAACTAGACACATCATCACTGCTTTCGACTCGACTCAAGGGACCGGAGCGTGGATGAAGCCGCCGTCTATCGTGGGAGTCATGAAATAACGGGCGTTGTCAGCCTGCATTTGTAGCATTGTGTCGATGTCACTATTGGATGGTTGATTTCTGAGGTAGAACTGCCCCGAGGTACGAAGGACATCTTGATGGATGATTTCCGCAAACTCCAACTGGATGCGAAAGAATTCTTGTCTGATGTCCGGGTCCTGGATTGCCGACACGCTCGCGGCCCAATCTTTGAGTTTACTCGGTAGCAGAAGTTGATGATGGTCCCGTACGATCGCCGCATGTGATGGATGGCGAGTAGGCACCCTTCCGACCGCCAGCGGCTGCTTGACGCAGCGAGCGTCGATTGTGGGAGAACACGTGCTTGCCGTACTTACGAATAGGCCTGGTGAAGGTGCCTCCAGATTTTGCGTAGCCGGGGAGAACATCATCAAGAACCTTCTTGACATTTGTGTAGTCTATGTTCGACTGACGGTCCGGGTCGAAATACGTGGCCATGGAATATTTGGGGCTTAGGAGGATGAGCGTGCAATGTGTGTCACTGCAGAAAACATGGAATGTTAAAAGAAAAACGATCGAAATCTAAGAATTCATATGTTACGGGCCGGTTGAGGGGAGGACTTATTCGGGAAAGTAAGGCACGAGGAAGTTATCCTTATCTTGGTTTGCGAATGGCGCCGAGGTAAGAACTCGCGACTTGCCGTCCCCAGCGTTGCCCAAGATCTTGCACGCATGTAGAAGGGGTCGACTATCACGATGTCCGGGTCTTGTTGCGAATGATCCGCATCTCCATACTCAGCGAAAATAGCGAGCGAAGGTGTAGTGAAGCGGATGAAGGTTCAATTTAGCGTGGATGTCATCAAACCGCAGGACGATCGACGCCCGATGGAGTTATCCACAAAGCCCTTGCCCTCCGCACCTTGGCCGCGAAAACCGGTATGCCACATCCTTCTCTCGAGACGCCGCTTCTCCAAAGAAAGAACACTGTCATGCAGACTCCGCATAGCACCGGTTGCAGCATTGAGCATATTTGTCGGTAGCATCGCCCTACCCGCCACATGCACCCTCCTCGAGATATCCTTAGGTGAAGGTGGCCCGTCCTAAGCACGTATCGTACTCGGTGCCGGCTGGCTCGCACCCTTGTTAGTCTTTCTTTTGCGTGCCTTCTTCTTCTCCTGTAATGGGACCGAGTTCTGCTCACAGACCGCCTTCTTGAGTGTGTTGGGGCTGATAATATTTCGCACCTCGCC
This sequence comes from Aegilops longissima, assembly GCA_021605205.1. Taxonomy (NCBI): domain Eukaryota; kingdom Viridiplantae; phylum Streptophyta; class Magnoliopsida; order Poales; family Poaceae; genus Aegilops; species Aegilops longissima. Next base: position 27,669,082 of record CM038676.1, on the reverse strand, counting down.
TATCTGAGGCTCGGTGAAGTCGGTAGCTGGAGGCGTCTCCTGAGAGTTGAATGGCAGACGACGCCTGTTGCAACTTGGCTTCTCCGCGGTACCAGCTAGATCGCGCACGTCTTTTGTTGGGTTGGGTTCTTGAGAAGGAGGCCCCATGAAGTCGCCATCGTACCCATGATCGGCAAAGTACTGATCAACGTTGCCAAATGTATCATCGTCGTCGTCGTTCTGATCCTGTGCCATATGCATGTTTGGATCCAGTGGCATAGGGATGTCCGGCACTGTTGTGGCGGTCTTGCCATGGGGCCGACTTGGCGCCGGCACGACTGGCGGTGTTGTCTTTGGGGTGGTGTCCCCCGCCCCCAAACGAATCTGGCTCTTTGGCCAAAGCAGGGGCCAGCTCAGCCAGGCGCTGAGGGTCATCACGTCATCATCGTCGGCCCCGACGGGTCGAATCGGAGGTAACAACTCGTCGCAGCTGGCAGCACCCGAACAAGTTGCACCCTAAACAAGTTGGGTGGCATCTGGGTACCGTGGAACAAGGGGTTGCCCGGTTGAACGATTTTGCCCTTGGCGACATCGACCAACTCGTTGTTCACGAAGTGCAGGAGAGTGCACGGAACGTCGGCGGCGTCCTGCGAAAACATGTAGGGCGTCAGGGATGCCCAGTCAAAGGCAAGGAGATGAAGTCCTCGGCCGAGAGAGGCTTAATTAGTTACCGTGATGATAGCGTCGAGCTCGGCTAATGTCGAGGCACCGCCAACGGCGCGGCGCATTGACGGAGGGGCCGCTTTTGTAGAGGTGCCGGCGGCGTACACCCGGTGCATTAAGCTCCGTGCGGCGTCGGAGACACCAATGCCGCCTCCGCCGGGGACACCAATGGCCCCGCCATCGCATTCTGCGAGTTGCTGGCCGTGAAGCTAGGAATCGGGGGCGGCCCCTGTTGGCCACCCGCAATCCACGCACTCAACCCCTCGATCAAGGTAGGCACAATGGCGGTGATCGTCGCTCCGAGTTGTTGTTGCACTTGCTCTTGGACAATCTCCGGAATCCGCGCCACTGTGCCTTGAGTTCTTGAACCTCGCTACCTGGCTTTTCGAGCTGGTCTTTTTCTCCTTTCGCCCACCATTGTTATAGTATGACGACCATTTTGTCGACAAGCCTTTGCCGGCCACACGACCAGCTGACGTCGGCTTACTGAGCTTATCCTTGTTCTTCATTACATTCAACGCCCTATTTAGAGTGGTGTCCCAAGGGTTGCTCTTAGTCGACCCAGCGCCATCGCTTTCGATCGCTGCGGAAGGAATGTGAACCATTTAGAAATTTAGCTTCATTACGCGGGGGTGTATTCCTTACCAGAACAAGCTCAAGCGCCCTGGTCTTCGGATCCGTGGTAAGCTCCTTTGTTTTCGGGTCCTTCTTGTACCGGCCCCGACAAAGTTCCTGGTCTGCTTGTCACCGTATTTATCGAAGAGGGCGGTAGGCCTTGCTCGCACGGTCCGCCTCCTCCTTGTCCCATATAGGCTCCACCACTCTGAACCGCCGGGACCGAGTGTGTGTTCCCTAAGTTCAGCTCCGCATTTCTTTCCCCATCGACTTGATTGGGAGTTTGCGGTGCTCGAGCAATTGATCTTGAAGTCGTTGTAGTCATCTTGGTGATCGAAGGATTTTTCTCCTTGATCTTCTCATAACTCTCACCTTTCTCGATCATTCTCTTCACATTGCTTTTCCAAGTAGACAGGGCCTTGCTCATCTTCGTGAGGGCAACATTGTTCACTTTATTCCCTTTGAGGCTTGTGTTTTCAAATTCAGCGGGGAACTTGTATCGTTCGTGCAGCTTCGTGAAGAGGAGGTTGCGCAAATTCCCTCGGTCAGGATGCCTCAGGTTCTCGGTGTTGATCGAGACGGTGCTCCGGAGAATGCACCCGAGCTGAAGCGAGTACCCCTTGACTATTCGTTCGGGCGCCGTTGGATTCCGTCGAGTCCACTTGATAACTTCCTTCTTGAGGTGCGGAGCACGGTGGCGCCGTCCTTCCGTTGCCTCTTCGGTTGGCTGCCATCTGTGCGTGCGCCGCCATCATCAGTGGTGGCATCCTCGGCGGCACCATCAGTGGTGGCATCAGTGGGGTCATCCTCGGCGGTACCATCAGTGGTCTCAGGATCGGTGGGGAAGGCGGCGTCCTCATACAAGTGAGGTTGTTCCTCCATCTCTGGGACAGCTCGAGAATGCCTTGCCGCCTCAACCCCGGCCTCATCGTTGTTGGCCATGTTTCTCTCTAAATAGGAACAAAGTTTGGTCAAAAAGTTGGTTATTGTCAAGGAACAAGATCATGGTCTCATCATTTAGGGTTTGTCGACACCGAGGCATCCTAAAAGCTAAGCTTTTATCATTGAGGGTTTTTCGATGCCGAGGCACCCTAAAAGCCTAAGCTTTCATCATTAGTCACAAGTACCCCGGCCCATGCATTAGTCACAAGTACCCCATATGTCCTATTTTTAGCAAAGTCATGCTAAAATTCACGAAAAATTTCAGCATGACCTTTGCTGAAAATAGGACATATGGAGTACCCGAATTTGCTGGAACGGAAGTTAATCGACATTCCAGCAAACTCAAGGGCCTCTCGGGTGGACAAGGCAAAAAAGGCCTCCATCACAACATGGATCATATGCTAACGCTACATTGATGAATAGTTAGGTTAATTACCCACTGTCAGTTATTCAGTCTGATGCTTTGTTCTACACTTTGATGCAAATTAGTATATAGAAGAAGCTATTTACTAGCAGTACCATATATAAAAGACATTCAGTCTGATGCTATTTACTAGCAGTACTAGCAGTTTTTTTCTTCTTCAATAACTGTATTGTCCATCAGACTGTATTGGCCATATATAAAAGACATTCAGTCTGATGCTATTTACTAGCAGTAGTAGCAGTTTTTCTTCTTCTTCATTAACTGTACTAGCAGTTTTTTCTTCTTCTTCATTAACTGTATTAGCTATTTACTAGCAGTACTAGCACTTGGATCATATGCTAACACTACATTGATACATCATCATGCTGGGTAATATTAAACCCAAGCAACTTTATAATCAACCCAAGATACATCAACTACTGCACTGTCCTGCCTAATAAAAACAGTCATGCCAGCATATAGTATATAAATCTGAATTTGTGTTTACAAGAAGAGTGCCCATTGCAATGTAAACCTGAGAACACAACTCACCTCAAGTGCAGGATATAGCAGACACCTACTTCTTCAGTCAAGTGCAGTAAAAGACCGTTTGCAGAACCTGTTTAGTCAGAGTTGAACATTAGAATCCATACTATGCTCTACTATGCTTGTAAAGGAACACCTGCTAGCTAGCTGCTGTCGAGTTGCCAGCATTCGTCGTCAGTGAAAAAAAATGAAGAAGAAAAAAGGCATGCATGCACTGGTTTGCCAAAACAGAGCACTTTAGTCCTCTGTTTTTGCTAACTGCTACACATACCCCCAAGTGAACCACCACAACATCTAAAATCTAACAATTGTTTTTGCTTATATAATCAGACTTTTTGTGCTAAAAAAACCATAGAACAACTGCTCCAAATTTCTAAATAAATTGCCATTTCATTTTATTCAATAATGAACTGTACTCTTTATGGGTTTTTTAGTTAAATGCAGAAAATCCAAAGTTAATTCCGCCGGGCTTTTCTATGTTTTTTATACATAACTGCTAAAACCCTAGGAGTTAACCGAGCCACCAATAGAATGTGGACTTAAAAAGAGAGAGTCACGGACAGTGACATGATATATTTTCATAAAATTAGCTGGTTTTACTTATGGTGCACAAAGGAACAAGTACTGCAGTGCACTTAGAAAAAAATGAAGGAACTTCTCTCTACCACACGTAATCTGATTCTTTCACATTGCTTGTCTTTTCCTTTTTTTACTCAATAACGGTAAGCACTAATACTCTTAACTGCACTATAGAAACTGAACCAAATGAACTCCATGGGTGCTGCCATCTCACCCGTCATTGACGGCGCAATGAAACAATTTTTATAACTGGTGTTTGTTCTTCTCAAAGTATATTCCTTAATCGCAATGGCTAACTGCTGAAACTATACGTAACAGTCAAAACACAAACAGAAAGAACCAGATTTGAGAAATTCAGAAACTATAAACTATGTAACTGCTGAATTATACACAACCGCTTCCAAGGCCTACTAGTGTTTTTCAGAGAGAACAACCATGTACAGTTAAAAAATGGTAACTGTGTTGGGGGGAAGTTGATGTTGCTCGATGCCTGAAGTGAGGCCGGCTGATTTAGGGAAATTAAATTCACCATTTTTTCAGGTAAAGCTACCTGCATAGGGGCGTCGAGGCGGCGGGGCAGCGGCGTCGAGGCGTCGAGGCGGCGTCGGGCGCGTCGAGGCGTCGAGGCATCGAGGCGTCGAGGCGTCGAGGCGGCGTCGGGGCGGCATCAAGGCGGCGGGGCAGCGGCGTCGGGAGAGGAGAGGGAAGGGATCGAGGGCGAGGGCGAGGGAGAGAGAGGGGATAGGTTTGGGCCGGGGAGGAAATATGGATGGGGGCGGCACAATACTAATGGCGCACCACCCCTCGGTGCGCCATAAGTACATCCATACTAATGGCGCACCTCACCCTGGTGCGCCATTAGTATTTTTTTTGATTTCTGCTCGAGCCAACAGGTTATCTTCCACCTGACCTGATCCACATCAAGTTCCCTCTACTAGCTCGACTGGTCAGCAGCCAGTTCTCACACTAGGAGGTCCTGGTTCGATTCCTGTGCTCCACCATTTTTTATGCATTTAAAATGCTGTTTGATACTTATTTGTGTTTAAATATGTTCAAACTTGTTTAAATCATAACAGTAATATTTTTTTATAAGACAGTAATAATTTTTAAAAATATGATCAAACAGTAATGCCGGTGGAGCGGGAGGTGCGGGGGGTGCGGGGGTCGGGTGGCGGCTGTTGAGTAGGGAGGGTGCGGGGGTCGGCGGCGGTTGAGTAGGGAGGTGTGGGGGTCGTGGCGGTTGAGTAGGGAGGGTGCGGGGGTCGGTGGCGGTTGAGTAGGGAATCGAGGTGCGGGGGGCGGCGGCGGCGGTGGACTGGGGTGCTCGGCGAGGGGACGGATCTGGCGAGGTGGGACAGCGATCGAGATGGAGGGGATCGAGATCAGTGTCCATGGAATTTAAAATATTCATGATAGTTCAAAAGTGCCCATGAAATACAATCGAGAAATGAAGGCTACGATTTAAATACAATCGATCTTAGCTAGCTATCTGTTCACAATCTTCTTGCCCTTCTTTTTCACAAATGGAGTTCTTACGTGGAACGGACGTCCTTTAGGTAGGGTGGTCCTGCTTCTTCTTGTGGTGTATGCTGCTACTTCATCATCGTCGTCATGTTCGATCCTCGGTCGCCAGACTTGTCAAGTCTTGCTCATTGGCTACTCCATCCATTCCGATGATCTTCCTTTTGCCTCTCCTCACGACAACACGACCGGGCTTTGTGGTCGGTAATGAAGAAGCATTGGTCAACTTGGGAAGCCAGTACCCATGGCTCATTTTTGCGGTGACGCTTGCGCCCATGATCTTGGATTGGCCGGGTATAACCATGGTGGTGAAATACCGGTCTTCTTTTAGGACGCTCTTAGCCCATCGACACGGAGCATCGGGACCTTCTAAGTCGACCCTCTAAGTCGGCGAGTCGACCCTCTAAGTCGACATGCATTTCGCGGCGACCCTCACGGTGACCCCATCCAGCGAGCCTGCCGAGGTGCCTGTTGACGGGCAGACCAACGGGGTTCTCGATGCCTAGATAATTCGTGCGATAGGAGATGCACTCTTGGTCGAAAGCCCCGGCTATACTTCCTCTCGGGCGTGACATGTTGCGAACGTATCCTTTGATGACACCATTCATCCTTTTGAACGGCATCATGCTGTGCAGGAACGTCGGCCCGAGTTGGATGATATCCTCCACTATATGGACCAGTAGATGCACCATAACGTCGAAGAATGCGGGCGGGAAGTACATCTCAAGCTCGCATAGTATCACCACGATCTCTTCCTGTAGGCTTCTGAGTTGCCTCACGCCAATCGACTTCCGAGAGATGACGTCGAAAAAGTTGCATAGGCCAAATAGCGTTTGACGAACGTGCGCATCCATGATCCCACGGATTGCAACTAGAAGTATTTGCGTCATCAGCACGTGATAGTCGTGAGACTTCATCCCACTGAACTTCTGCTTCGCTGGGTCTAGGTATCTCCTTACCTTCCCCGCGTAACCGTAAGGAAGTTTTACTCCTAGGAGGCAGGTGAAAAACTGCTCGATCTCCTCGACTTAGAGTGAAGCCGCGAGAGGTAGTCATTTCCGGTCTTCTTGGCCTTTTTGCCTTTGCGACGACTTCATCGTGTCCTGCTTCGCCTCATCATCATCATCATCATCATCATCATCATCATCATCATTAGCGTGAAGCTCCTGCCTGATGCCCATTGATTTCAAGCCTGCCCTTGCTTTCGGCCCATCTTTGGTCCTCTCTGGCATGTTGAGCAGGGTACCAAGCAGACTCGCACACGTTCTTCGTGATATGCATGACATCAAGGCTGTGAGGCACACGGTGGATCTTCAAGACGGCAAGTCCCGAAAACAGACCTCGTTTTCCATACCTTCAGCAGCTGCTCTGGCGCTTTCGCTTCTTTCGGCTCTGGCGCCTTTTGCTTCTTTCGGCGGTGGGCAGTCTTTCCAATTTTTCAACAGCTTGTCTATTTCCTCGCCGCTCCTCGTACACGGGCGTTTTCGGGGTTCGGTTTCACCATCGAACAGATCCTTGCGTTTCCTCCATAGGTCATCGTCACGAAGCCACCTTCGATGTCCCATGAACACGGTTTTCGAAGACCCGGGATCTCTATCTAGCTGGCGATACGTTGTGTCATCCATGCACCTTACGCATCTAGAAAATCCGTGGACTACCTGCCCCGCGAGATATCCGTAACCGAGATAGTCGTGCACCGTCGTGAGCAGTGCGGCTCTCATAGGGAAATATTCTTTCTCTGCGGCGTCCCACGTATTGGCTGGCGTTTTCCACAGCGTGTCAAGCTCCTCTTTCAGCAGCCCCAGATATAGATTGATGTCCTTCCCTGGTTGTTTCGGTCCTTCAATTAGCATACTCATGTGAATGTACTTCCTCTTCATGCACAACCAGGGGGGAAGGTTGTACATCCACACAAACACAGGCCAGGTGCTATGTGTGCTTTTCTGGCTACCAAACGGATTGACTCCATCGGTGCTCGCGCCCAGCACGATGTTCCTTGGATCGTTCCCAAATTCTAGGTCTTCGAAGTTCAACGCTTGCCACTGGCTCGCATCCTTAGGGTGACTCGGCATCTTGTCTTTTTTATCTATCTCCGGATCATTTGCGTCATCTTCTCGCTTCTTCTCCTCCCTATCCGCGTGCCAACGCAGGAGCTTTGCTACCTTAGGGTCCGCGAAATACCGCTGCAGACGAGGAGTGATCGGAAAGTACCACACCACTTTTCGAGGAGCTTTCTTCCTCTTCTTGTATCGAGTGACGCCAAGACACGGACATATGGTAGACTCGCGTGCTCGTCCCGATAAATGATGCAATTGTTCATGCACACATGGTATTTCACGTGCGGGAAATCCAGAGGACACACGATTTTCTTCGCCTCCTCCAAACTGGTCGGGCACTTGTTCCCCTTGGGAAGACGTTCGTGCCAGAATGACATGTTCTCGTCGAAGCATGCGTCGGTCATTTTGTGTTTTACCTTCATCTCTAGAGCCATGAGCGTTACTTTCAGGCGGGTATCCTCGGGCCTGCATCCTTCATACAATGGAGTAACCGCGTCTAACTCAAGTTGATCCATCTTGGCTTTCTCTCGGGCGGCAGCTCTTGCGTTACTCCGTCTGCTTGAGAAGCAGCTCTTGAATATGAGGGTCCTGCACCCAGCCCATCGATGGTCCAGCGTCGTCGCTCGCCGCATCATCATCTTCATGATCATGCCCGTCGCCTGCTCCGCATCTTCCTCATCATCATGTCCTGCATCTTCTACATGATGATGTGTACAGCATCACCGTCGTGATCATCTCCCGGGATTCTTCGTCTTCTCGCCCGCCCGAGCCGCGGTGGTTGTCGTGCTGCCCTTCCTCATTTCTTGCCCGGCCCCCATGGACGACTTCGTAGTCATATTCATCACCTTGCCACCGATAGCCATCCATGAAACCACGCAAGAGCAGGTGGTCCCGCACCTGCCGGAATCCGGTCCGCAATAAGGCTCTTCACTTGCATCTTCGACACGGACATCTTATCTCCGTCTCGTTCTTTTGAAGCATCTCGCCTTCGCGGACCTCAAAAACCTATTCACGATGCCTTCGGTCATCGTGCGGACCATGGTCGCTATGGGTAGAGCAAAACAATATTTTAGAACCAAGAAAAATTTGGCATGACTTTCCTAAAATAGGACCAAAAGAATGCTTAATGCCAAAATTCTCGCTTGAAACGGAAATGAATCAACATTCCGCAAAATATTGGCAACTATCGCATTTCAAATACCGTACACCTCCAAACATAAACACATATGCAACACCACAAACATATGCAACACCACGAACATACATAGATCTAGCTAGGCCATAAAAAGTGCATGTGCACATTGTTGTAGGGAGAACAACATAAATATAGCTTCCCCCCTTACTTACCTATCAAAACAAGGTAATTTAACCACTTAATTTGAATGAATCTATGGTGGAAATGAGGTGAAAAAGAGGAGGCACCCGAGACAAGGAGGAGGTGGAGAGAATGAAGTGGGGAGAAACTGAGTGTGGGTAGGAGAGGCTGTCCAAAATATCTTGTTGCTGCCCACTTACTAATGGCGCACCAACTCTAAATGCGCCATTAGTAATCCAGGTTACTAATGCGCACCTTCTGGTGGTGCGCCATTAGTAGTTTTGCAAAAAGAAAACATACTAATGGCGCACTGTTCCACAGTGCGCCATTACTAGTTTAGCCATTAGTAGTTTTGCAAAAAAAGAATAAAAAATATAATAAAAAAACAACATTAGTGGCGCACTTTCCGACAGGTGCGCCATTACTAGTTACAACTAGTAATGGCGCACTGAGTCTGGATGCGCCATTAGTATGTTTGGACAGGCGCACTAGTTCAATTTTTTTTGATACTAATGGCGCACCTTGGGCCAGGTGCGCCATTAGTAGTTTCAACTCTAATGGCGTATCAGAAGGTGGTGCGCCATTAGTATATATTAATGGCGCACCGCTTGTCTGGTGCGCCATTAGTGTCAATCCCATCTATAGCCCTTTTTCTAGTAGTGATACTACTATCATTGAAGATGAATAGATTGGAAGCCCCCCCCCCAAAAAAAAAGAGATAAGCTGCTACCATGATTGGCACTGTTTGTGATCCTTTTTTGCGATGAACACTAGTCATTTTTTTTCGAGAAAATTTCTAATCTATTCATATTCAATCATGGCAGTACAACTAATACCAGAAATAATAGAAATTACATCCAGATCCATAGACAACCTAGCGATGACTACAAGGACTGAAGCGAGCCGAAGGCGCGTCGCCGCCATCGCCCCCTCCATCGTCGGAGTCGGACACAACTTATTGTAGTAGACAGCCGGGAAGTCGTCGTTCCAAGGCCCCGTAGGACTAGCGCATCAGAACAGCAACCGCCGTAGATGAAGAATAATGTAGATCAGAAGGATCCAACTTGAAGACACGCAAACGTAGACGAACAATGATGAGATCCGAGTAAATCCACCAAAATATATCCGCCGGATACACACCTCCACACGCCCACCAACGGTACTAGACGCACCGCCGGAACGGCGACTAGGCGGGGAGACCTTTATTCCATCTTCAGGGAGCCGCCGCTGTCTCGTCTTCCTGAGCAGGACACAAACCCTAGAAAAACTAAACGAAACGACTAGAAACGGAGGCCTCCCACCGGCCCTTGCGGAGATCCACCGCGCTTCCATGGCCCTAGGGCCACCGGAGAGGAGGCGGACCTGCGGCGACGCCGATGGGCGGCAGAAACCCTAGCTTTGTTTTTGTGGAGACTGTTCATTTTTTTTCCGAAAAGAAGGATAACCCCCGACCTCTGCATCAGAATGATGCATGCAACCATATCTTATTAATAATGTAAAATCCAGTAGCTGAACAATCTCGACTCGGATATAAAGCAGAAATAAACTCTGAGGCCGTATACCTCGCGACAATAACTCCCCCAGATAGCCACTAATTCTATATTACAAGACACATCAGAAATGAAAAATACACGACTCCTAGGCTACGCCTTCAAGAAGGAATCGCTGCATGTGCGCTGATGATGGCCAGTGCACCATAAGGTTGAACTCCGGGTTCTCATCCCCAAAACCAAGCTTCAATCCACCATCTTCAGCAAGGACACAACGCAGACACGCGTCGACATAGTCCGATCAGATATCTTGTGTTTCCACCGGAGTACCTTAACTCGTCACTGATGCCGTCTGTATCATCCGTCCTTATCCGTCTACTGACGCCTCGATAGCCGGATACCTCTGGAGAACACAACGGAAGACAAAGAAGTCCCATACCACCTGCCTCCCCCTACTGTCGCCCCACCTTTGATCTAACAACAACAGGGTAAACATGACACCTACGCCAGAGCCAACGTGCATCACCTGTCGGTAACATGCATTACTTGACGTCTCATTATAATACGTTGTGCGTAGCATCCGCCGGTATCCACCTGTGGCTTCACCTGCCGGCAACAGGCACTGCCCGACAACTCCAAAAGAGGCACATGTGTCACCTGTTGGGCCGCATCGAACCCGATCTATTGATGGAAGGTACGTCCCATATTGCCACCAGCCTCAGAAAGGCCGTCACCATTGTGCGATTCAGAATCTAGGTCGCCCACACGACCCCGGAGTCCGCCGCCGTAGATGAAGAGGGGCCACCGCCCCGATTCTGGGAACTACAGCGAGCACCCACCATTACTGCAGGATGCTACTAATGCGGCACTACAATCAGAGACCCTTCGACGAAACTGTGTGTGATGCATTAATCGCAAACGATGATGTAAAAACCGTCAAAAAAGATGCAAAACGTTTGTGATGGCAGATACATCAAACACGGTGCAGATTTTAGTTGCATGTGTGATGTGGGGTATACGGTTCAGTTCAATAAACTGTTTGCGATGAGGACGAAGAATAGAAACGGCCATCCAAATGAAGGCATGTGCGATATATGACATACAGTTCAGTCGGATTAACTTTTTGTGATGAGGTGGAACAACGAAAGCGGGCAGCCAGATGAAGGTGTGTGCAGTTGAGGGCATACACTTCAGACGGATGAACTATTTGCGATTAGACAACACAACAGAAACAGTCAACCAGATCGACGTGTCTGCGATTAACGGCATACAATTCACACAGATGAACTGTTTGCGATTAGCCACAACAAACAGAAACAGTTAGACAGATCAACGTGTGTGCGCTAGACGAGCACACATTCTAATTAAAGAAAGCATGCGTGATGGTAATAATGAGCGCGCATGGTTGTTGGAACAAGACGTGTGCTGACATCGCCTATTGCGGTGCACTTTATGGTGCAAACGCCACGTACGCGGCCGATACAGCGTGCCCACGTTATGCCGGTCGGGAATAGTGCCGCACTTAGAAATTATAGAACCAACAATAAATTTTGAGCCCGCGTCCCATCACATTCCAAATTACTACCACGCTATATTTAATTGCAAACATGTTCACACCTATCAAAACCTAAACGGTTTCCCACTTAGGAGCATATTAGTACTCGGTTATAAATACTACTACAAGATGATTGCACATTCCTCCTCAACTCCTCATCCACAAAAACAACAAGTCATTTATCGTCGTCCCCTTGCGTCTGCCATGGCCAGCGTGAGTTCTGGGTCGAGAGATTACTACCAGGGAGAGGCGAGCATGGAAGCGGAAGCACGAGAGATGTCCTGCCTTGCCGCGAAAGCAGCCGACATGTCCCGCCGCGTGGCCGTAGCAGCACAGAGGTCCCGCCGTAGCAGCACAGAGGTCTCGCCGCGCCGTCGATGCAGCAGACTGGTCCGACCATGCCGTGAAAGCAACAGAGATGTCCCGCCGCACCGCGAATGCAGCAGAGATATCCTCCCGTGCCGCGGCGGACTGGGAAAATGTCTCGCGGGCAGGCGAGGCCTCTCACAGGCGCATGCGCGCTCTGCTCAATGACCTGACGGGTCGGATCTCCGACTGGATGAAGCAGCAGGACGAGATGAATGCCTCGTTTGAAAATGCTACCAGCGTCATCCGGGGACTAGGGGAGGACAAGGCGAAGCTCCGCACCAAGCGCGACCTGCTGAGGGCGAAGACCGCTGAAATGAGGAAGCAACACAAGGATTCCACTGCCTTGTTGCAAAGGACCGGCGTCATCGTCAAGAAACTTATGGACGAGAATGCCATGCTCCGCATCGAGCGCCAAAGACTGGTGGAGGAATCCGTGGATTCTCTCAATCAGTGTCTTGAGGACACGGAAGAGCTCATCGCCGCTCACCAAGAAGACTATTTCACGCGGCCTGCAGCAAAGCATCAAGAAAGTAGAGATCAGCGAGTCAGATCATTGTCTTCCTTTTTCTTTTGCCCTTGTGTATTTCGGGCGTTGCCGCATGTGGCTTTTTAATTATCTTCCTAAATATATAAAACAATTATTATCCACTGTCGTCGTTCTTCTATTCATCACTCTTGCTATTAGTCGCAGTCGATGCTATATAGGTCCGTCGGATCTTATATCAAGATCCGGGCAAAACTTTCTTTTTAGATTTTTTTCTCTCTAAAATCTCATTCGAGTGAGACATAGCCACGCCATGAAACACGGGGTCGGGCTCCATTAATCGAGATGTTGGGAGGGAGGTGGGCGGCGGATAGAGGTCAGAGGGCTCTCCTCCCGATGAGCACGCGCAAGGGTCTGATCGCACGCCTCCCGTACTCAAATAGCTACCCCGCACGGCACCTCCTTGCCAACAAGAAAAGAGGACGCCTGGCGGCACGTAAATGGTAAGTAGAACGCCCACGATTTCAATAATACTTGTGTTTCCGATTTGTAACTTGACAACACTTGTTTCAAAATGACTTTGTTGATTGTTAATGTGTGCGCCTTCACAAATAGGAAAAAAATTTACCACATCATGTTGGTGCCATGTCATGACATCATGCCAAGTTTCATGATTTTCAGGCGAGTTTTGGATTTACTGAAATTTTAAAACCAAGTTTCTCGATGTTTCCCGCCGAGCCAAGACACCCAGATGTTTGAATTCCATTCCCACTTCTTCCATGGGACCTAGAAATTTGCCCAAGTACACATAAATGATTTTCCAACTAACTTTTGTGCACTGGAGCATGCGCTTGTACTTCAAAATTGAATTATGTGCATTAAATGTCTGGAAAATCAATTAATGTATAAAAAGGGCCAAACGAACCCGGAATAATTCTAAAATTTAGCACGAAACTCCTATTTCGTCTAAGCTGCCTGTGTAAAAAAACCAAGGTGGGACAAGGCAGTGTATGTTGTTGAAGGAAATATGCCCTAGAGGCAATAATAAAGTTATTATTTATTTCCTTATACCATGATAAATGTTTATTATTCATGCTAGAATTGTATTAACCGGAAACATAATACATGTGTGAATATATAGACAAACAGTATGTCACTAGTATGCCTCTACTTGACTAGCTTGTTAATCAAAGATGGTTATGTTTCCTAACCATGAACAAGGAGTTGTTATTTGATTAACAAGGTCACATCATTAGTTGAATGATCTGATTGACATGACCCATTCCGTTAGCTTAACACTTGATCGCTTAGTATGTTAATGCTTTCTTCATGACCCATACATGTTCCTATAACTATGAGATTATGCAACTCCGTTTACGGAGGAACACTTTGGTACTACCAAACGTCACAACGAATCGGGTGATTATAAAGGAGTACTACAGGTGTCTCCAAAGGTACTTGTTGGGTTGGCGATTTCGAGATTAGGTTTTGTCACTCCGATTGTCGGAGAGGTATCTCTAGGCCTTCTCGGTAACACACATCACTTAAGCCTTGCAAGCATTACAACTAATGAGTTAGTTGTGAGATGATGTATTACGGAACGAGTAAAGAGACTTACGGTAACGAGATTGAACTAGGTATTGATACCGACGATCGAATCTCGGGTAAGTAACATACCGATGACAAAGGAACAACGATGTCGTTATGCGGTTTGACCGATAAAGATCTTCGAGAATATGTAGGAACCAATATGGGCATCCAGGTTCCGCTATTGGTTATTGACCGAGAATGGTTCTAGGTCATGTCTACATAGTTCTCGAACCCGTAGGGTCCGCACGCTTAACGCTTCGATGACAGTTCATTATGAGTTTATAAGTATTGATGCACCAAGGTTGTTCGAGTCCCGGATGTGATCACGGACATGACGAGGAGTCTCAAATGGTCGAGACATAAAGATTGATATATTGAAGCCTACATTTGGACATCGGAAGTGTTCCGAGTGAAATCGGAATTTATCGAGAGTACCGGAGGTTACCGAACCCCAGAACTACATGGGCCATAGTGGGCCTTGGAGGAAAGGAGAAAGGGCCAGCCCTAGGTGGCGCGCGCCCCCTTCCCTAGTCCTATTAGGACTAGGAAAGGTGGGCCGCCCCTCTCTCTCTTTCCCCTCCGAATCCTAATCCAACTAGGATTGGAGGGGAATCCTACTCCGGAGGAGTAGGACTCCTTGCGCCGCCCCCTTGGGCCGCCACCTCCCCTTGGCTCCTTTATATACGGGGCAAGGGCACCCCATTACACACAAGTTGATCTACGGATCTTTCCTTAGCCGTGTGCGGTGCCCCTTCCACCATATTCCACTTGGTCATATCGTCGCGGAGCTTAGGCGAAGCCCCGCGCCGGAGAAGTCATATCGTCATGAGCTTAGGCGAAGCCCCGCGCCGGTGGAGCATCAACATCGTCACCACGCCGTCGTCTGACGGAACTCATCCCCGACACTTTGCTGGATCGAGTCCGGGATCGCCATCGAGCTGAACGTGTGCAGAACTCGGAGGTGCCGACGCTCGGTGCTTGGATCGGTCGGATCGTGAAGACGCACGACTACATCAACAGCGTTGTTATAACGCTTCGCTTCGGTCTCACGAGGGTACGTGGACGGACACTCTCCCTCTCGTTGCTATGCCATCACCATGGTCTTGCGTGATCGTAGGAAATTTTTTTGAAATTACTACGTTTCCCAACAGTGGCATCCGAGCCTGGTTTTATGCGTTGATGTCATGTGCACGAGTAGAACACAAGTGAGTTGTGGACGATACAAGTCATACTGCCTACCAGCATGTCATACTTTGGTTCAGCGGTATTGTGAGATGAAGCGGCCGGACCGACATTACGCAGACGCTTACGCGAGACTGGTTTCACCGCCCGAGCACTCGTTGCTTAAAGGTGACCGGCGGTGTCTGCTCTCTCACTTTAGTTGAATCGAGTGTGGCTACGCCCGATCCTTGAGAAGGTTAAACGGAGTCTATTTGACGAAGTATCGTTGTGGTTTTGATGCGAGGTAAGAACGGTTCTTGCTCAGCCCGTAGCAGCCACGTAAAACTTGCAACAACAAAGTAGAGGACGCCTAACTTGTTTTTGCAGGGCATGTTGTGATGTGATATGGTCAAGACGTGATGCTATATTTTATTGTATGAGATGATCATGTTTTGTAACCGAAGTTATCGGCAGCTGGCAGGAGCCATATGGTTGTCGCTTATTGTATGAAATGCAACGCCATGTAATTGCTTTACTTTATCACTAAGGAGTAGCGATAGTCGAGAAGCAATAGTTGGCGAGACGACAACGATGCTACGATGGAGATCAAGGTGTCGCTACCGGTGACGATGGTGATCATGACGGTGCTTGGCGATGGAGATCACAAGCACAAGATGATGATGACCATATCATATCACTTATATTGATTGCATGTGATGTTTATCCTTTATGCATCTTATCTTGCTTTGATTGACGGTAGCATTATAAGATGATCTCTCACTAAAAATTATCAAGAAGTGTTCTCCCTGAGTATGCACCGTTGCCAAAGTTCGTAGTACCCAGACACCACGTGATGATCGGGTGTGATAAGTTCTACGTCCATCTACAACGGGTGCAAAACAGTTGCACGCGCAGAATACTCAGGTTAAACTTGACGAGCCTAGCATATAACAGATATGGCCTCGGAACACGGAGACCGAAAGGTCGAACGTGAATCATATAGTAGATATGATCAACATAGTGATGTTCACCATTGAAACTACTCCGTCTCACGTGATGATCGGACATGGTTTAGTTGATTTGGATCACGTGATCACTTAGATGACTAGAGAGATGTCTGTCTAAGTGGGAGTTTATTAATATGATTAATTGAACTTAAATTTATCATGAACTTAGTACCGATAGTATTTTGCTTGTCTATGTTTACTGTAGATAGATGGCTCGTGCTGTTGTTCCGTTGAATTTTAATGCGTTCCTTGAGAAAGCAAATTTGAAAGATGATGGTAGCAATTACACGGACTGGGTCCGAATTTGAGGATTATCCTCATTGCTGCACGAAAAATTACGCCCTGGAAGCACCGCTGGGTGACAGGCCTCTGCAGATCTTGAGCGAAGTTGTGAACGTCACGGCAAAGCAAAGCTGATGACTACTCAATAGTTCAGTGTGCCATGCTTTACGGCTTAGAACCGGGTCTTCAACGACGTTTTGAACGTCATGGAGCATATGAGATGTTCCAGGAGTTGAAGTTAATATTTCAAGCAAATGCCCGGATTGAGAGATATGAAGTCTCCAATAAGTTCTATAGCTGCAAGATGGAGGAGAATAGTTCTGTCAGTGAGCACATACTCAAAATGTCTGGGTATAACAATCACTTAATTCAGCTGGGAGTTAATCTTCCGGATGATAGTGTCATTGACAGAATTCTCCAATCACGCCACCAAGCTACAAGAGCTTCGTGATGAACTATAATATGCAAGGGATGACTAAGACAATTCTGAGCTCTTGGCGATGCTAAAAGCAGCGGAGGTAGAAATCAAGAAAGAGCATCAAGTGTTGATGGTCAACAAGACCACTAGTTTCAAGAAAAGGGCAAAGGGAAGAAGAAGGAAACTTCAAAAGAACAGCAAGAAAGTTGCTGATCAAGAGAAGAAACCCAAGTCTGGACCTAAGCCTGAAATCGAGTGTTTTTACTGCAAGCGACTGGACTTCGAAGCGGAACTGCCCCAAGTATTTGGCGGATAAAAAGGATGGCAAGGTGAACAAAGGTATATGTGATATACATGTTATTGATGTGTACCTTACTAGAGCTCGTAGTAGCACTGGTATTTGATACTGGTTCTGTTGCTAATATTTGCAACTCAAGCAGGGACTACGGAATAGACGAGCACGGCAAAGGATGAGGTGACGATGCGCGCGGGAAATGGTTCCAAAGTCAATGTGATCGCGGTCGGCACGCTACCTCTACATCTACCTTCGGATTAGTTTTAGACCTAAATAATTGTTATTTGGTGCCAGCGTTGAGCATGAACATTATATCTGGATCTTGTTTAATGCGAGACGGTTATTCATTTAAATCAGAGAATAATGGTTGTTCTATTTATATGAGTAATATCTTTTATGGTCATGCACCCTTGAAGAATGGTCTATTCTTGTTGAATCTCGACAGTAGTGATACACATATTCATAATGTTGAAGCCAAAAGATGCAGAGTTGATAATGATAGTGCAACTTATTTGTGGCACTTGCCGTTTAGGTCATATCGGTGTAAAACGCATGAAGAAACTCCATACCGATGGGCTTCGGAATCACTTGATTATGAATCACTTGGTACTTGCGAACCGTGCCTCATGGGCAAGATGACAAAACGCCGTTCTCGGAACTATGGAGCGAGCAACTGATTTGTTGGAAATCATACATGCTGATGTTTGTGGTCCAATGAATGTTGAGGCACGCAAGGGTATCGTTATTTTCTCACCTTCACAGATGATTTGAGCAGATATGGGTATATCTACTTAATGAAACACAAATCTGAAACATTTGAAAAGTTCAAAGAATTTCAGAGTGAAGTGGAAAATCATCGTAACAAGAAAATAAAGTTTCTACGATCTGATCGTGGAGGAGAATATTTGAGTTACGAGTTTGTTTTACATTTGAAACAATGTGGAATAGTTTAGCAACTCACGCCACCCGAACACCACAGAGAAATGGTGTGTCCGAACGTCGAATCGTACTTTACTAGATATGGTGCGATCTATGATGTCTATTTCGATTTACCGCTATCATTTTGGGGTTATGCTTTAGAGACGGCCGCATTCACGTTAAATAGGACACCGTCAAAATCCGCTGAGACGACGCCTTATGAACTGTGGTTTGGCAAGAAACCAAAGTTGTCGTTTCTTAAAGTTTGGGGCTGCGATGCTTATGTAAAGAAACTTCAACCAGATAAGCTCGAACCCAAATCGGAAAATGTGTCTTCATAGGATACCCAAAGGAGACTGTTGGGTACACCTTCTATCACAGATCTGAAGGCAAGATTTTCGTTGCTAAATTCGGATCCTTTCTAGAGAAGGAGTTTCTCTCGAAAGAAGTGAGTGGGAGGAAAGTAGAACTTGATGAGATAATCAGATCTGCTCCCTTATTGGAAAGTAGTTCATCACAAGAAATGGTTCTGTGACAACTACACCAATTAGTGAGGAAACTAATGATGATGATCATGAAGCTTCAGATCAAGTTGCTACTGAACCTCGAGGTCAACCAGAGTAAAATACGCACAGAGTGGTACGGTAATCCTATTCGGAAGTCATGTTACTTGACCATGGCGAACCTACAAACTATGAAGAAGCGATGGTGAGCCCAGATTCGCAAAATGGCTGGAAGCCATGAAATCTGAGATGGGATCCATGTATGAGAACAAAGTATGGACTTTGGTTGACTTGCCCGATGAACGGCAAGCCATTGAAAATAAATGGATCTTTAAGAAGAAGACCGACGCTGATGGTAATATAACTGTCTACAAAGCTCGACTTGTTGCGAAAGGTTTTCGACAAGTTCAAGGGGTTGACTACGATGAGACTTTCTCACCCGTAGCGATGCTTAAGTCTGTCCGAATCATGTTAGCAATTGCCGCATTTCATGATTATGAAATTTGGCAAATGGATGTAAAAACTGCATTCTTGAATGGATTTCTAGAAGAAGAGTTGTATATGATGCAACCAGAAGGTTTTGTCGATCCAAAGGGTACTAACAAAGTGTGCAAGCTCCAGCGATCAATTTATGGTCTGGTGCAAGCCTCTCGGAGTTGGAATAAACGCTTTGATAGTGTGATCAAAGCATATGGGTTTATACAGACTTTTGGAGAAGCCTGTATTTACAAGAAAGTGAGTGGGAGCTCTGTAGCATTTCTAATATTATATGTGGACGACATATTATTGATTGGAAATGATATAGAATTTCTGGATAGCATAAAAGGATACTTGAATAAAAGTTTTTCAATGAAAGACCTCGGTGAAGCTGCTTACATATTGGGAATCAAGATCTATAGAGATAGATCAAGACGCTTAATTGGACTTTCACAAAGCACATACCTTGATAAAGTTTTGAAAAAGTTCAAAATGGATCAGGCAAAGAAAGGTTTTTTACCTGTATTACAAGGTGTAAGATTGAGTCAGACTCAATGCCCGACCACAGCAGAAGATAGAGAGAAAATGAAAGATGTTCCCTATGCTTCAGCCATAGGCTCTATCATGTATGCAATGCTGTGTACCAGACCGACGATGCTTAGCTGTAAGCTTGGCAGGAAGGTACCAAAGTAATCCAGAGTGGATCATTGGATAGCGGTCAAGAACATCCTGAAATACCGAAAAGGACTAAGGATATGTTTCTCGATATGGAGGTGACAAAGAGCTAGTCGTAAATGGTTACGCCGATGTAAGCTTTGACACCGATCCGGATGATTCTAAATCGCAAACCGGATACGTGTTTTTATTAAACGGTGGAGCTGTCAGTTGGTGCAGCTCTAAACAAAGCGTCGTGGCGGGATCTACATGTGAAGCGGAGTACATAGCTGCTTCAGAAGCAGCAAATGAAGGAGTCTGGATGAAAGAGTTCATTTCCGATC
Organism: Aegilops longissima; assembly: GCA_021605205.1. Taxonomy (NCBI): domain Eukaryota; kingdom Viridiplantae; phylum Streptophyta; class Magnoliopsida; order Poales; family Poaceae; genus Aegilops; species Aegilops longissima. The sequence continues at coordinate 27,648,855 of CM038676.1, read as the reverse complement.
TAGGTGTCATACCTAGTGCATCGGGACCGATGAAGATCTTCTGTGACAATATGGTGCAATTGCCTTGGCAAAGGAATCCAGATTTCACAAGAGGACCAAGCATATCAAGAGACGCTTCAATTCCATTCGGGACCAAGTCCAAGTGGGAGACATAGAGATTTGCAAAATACATACGGATCTGAATGTTGCAGATCCATTGACTAAGCCTCTTCCACGAGCAAAACATGATCAGCACCAAGACTCCATGGGTGTTAGAATCATTACTATGTAATCTAGATTATTGACTCTAGTGCAAGTGGGAGACTGAAGGAAATATGCCCTAGAGGCAATAATAAAGTTATTATTTATTTCCTTATACCATGATAAATGTTTATTATTCATGCTAGAATTGTATTAACCGGAAACATAATACATGTGTGAATATATAGACAAACAGTATGTCACTAGTATGCCTCTACTTGACTAGCTTGTTAATCAAAGATGGTTATGTTTCCTAACCATGAACAAGGAGTTGTTATTTGATTAACAAGGTCACATCATTAGTTGAATGATCTGATTGACATGACCCATTCCGTTAGCTTAACACTTGATCGCTTAGTATGTTAATGCTTTCTTCATGACCCATACATGTTCCTATAACTATGAGATTATGCAACTCCGTTTACGGAGGAACACTTTGGTACTACCAAACGTCACAACGAATCGGGTGATTATAAAGGAGTACTACAGGTGTCTCCAAAGGTACTTGTTGGGTTGGCGATTTCGAGATTAGGTTTTGTCACTCCGATTGTCGGAGAGGTATCTCTAGGCCTTCTCGGTAACACACATCACTTAAGCCTTGCAAGCATTACAACTAATGAGTTAGTTGTGAGATGATGTATTACGGAACGAGTAAAGAGACTTACTGTAACGAGATTGAACTAGGTATTGGATACCGACGATCGAATCTCGGGTAAGTAACATACCGATGACAAAGGGAACAACGATGTCGTTATGCGGTTTGACCGATAAAGATCTTCAGAGAATATGTAGGAACCAATATGGGCATCCAGGTTCCGCTATTGGTTATTGACCGAGAATGGTTCTAGGTCATGTCTACATAGTTCTCGAACCCGTAGGGTCCGCACGCTTAACGTTTCGATGGCAGTTCCTTATGAGTTTATAAGTATTGATGCACCAAGGTTGTTCGAGTCCCGGATGTGATCACGGACATGACGAGGAGTCTCAAATGGTCGAGACATAAAGATTGATATATTGAAGCCTACATTTGGACATCGGAAGTGTTCCGAGTGAAATCGAATTTATCGAGTACCGGAGGTTACCGGAACCCCAGGAACTACATGGGCCATAGTGGGCCTTGGAGGAAAGGAGAAAGGGCCAGCCCTAGGTGTGCTGCGCTTCTTCCCTAGTCCTATTAGGACTAGGAAAGGTGGGCCGCCCCCTCTCTCTTTCCCCTCCGAATCCTAATCCAACTAGGATTGAGGGGAATCCTACTCCCGGAGGAGTAGGACTCCTTGCGCGCCTCCCCTTGGGCCGCCACCTCCCCTTGGCTCCTTTATATACGGGGCAAGGGCACCCCATAACACACAAGTTGATCTACGGATCTTTCCTTAGCCGTGTCGGTGCCCCTTCCACCATATTCCACTTGGTCATATCGTCATGAGCTTAGGCGAAGCCCGCGCCGGAGAAGTCATATCGTCGCGGAGCTTAGGCGAAGCCCCGCGTCGGTGGAGCATCAACATCGTCACCACGCCGTCAGGTTGACGGAACTCATCCCGACACTTTGCTGGATCGAGTCCGGGATCGCCATCGAGCTGAACGTGTGCAGAACTCGGAGGTGCCGACGCTCGGTGCTTGGATCGGTCGGATCGTGAAGACATACGACTACATCAACGCGTTGTTATAACGCTTCGCTTTCGGTCACGAGGGTGCGTGGACGGACACTCTCCCCTCTCGTTGCTATGCCATCACCATGGTCTTGCGTGATCGTAGGAAATTTTTTGAAATTACTACGTTCCCCAACAGTTGTTTCACACACGGAGGTGACACGTTCCCTCTCGGAACCACGAGCCTTCTTGAGAGAAGCTCCGGTTTTCACGGAAGCTTATACCAAAGTTTGTCCCAATTTGGCCAAAAAAATTATGACAACATGTTGGTGCCATGTCATTGACACCATGCCAAGTTTCATGATTTTCAGGCGTGTTTTGGATTTGCAGGAATTAGAAAACCAAGTTTCTCAATATTTTCGTCTGAGCCACGACGCTCAGATGTTTGAATTCCATTCCCATTTTTTGTATGGGACCTAAATATTCACTGAAGCACACACATGTGATTTTTCAACCAACTTTGGCGCTTGGAGCATGTGCTTGTAGTTAAAATTTGAATTATGCACATTAAATGCCCAGAAATTCAATTATTATACAGAAAAGGCCAAACGAACCCGGAATAATTCCAAAATTTATCACGGAACTCCTATTTGGTCTATGCTGCATGTGTAAAAGAATTAAGGCGGGAGAAGGCAGTGTATGTCGTTTCGCACATGGAGGTGACACGTTCCCTCTCGGAACCATGAGCCTTTTTTAGAGAAGCTCCGGTTTGCAAGAAGCTGATAACAAAGCTTGTCCCAATTCGGCCAAAAAAAATTACCACGGCATGTTGGTGCCATGTCATGACACCAGGCGTGTTTTGGATTTACAGGAATTAAAAAACCAAGTTTCTCAATATTTCAGGCCGAGCCACGACGCCTAGATGTTTGAATTCCATTCCTATTTCTTGCATGGTACCTAGAAATTCACCCAAGGACACATATGTGATTTTGCAACCAACTTTGGTGCACTGGAGCATGTGCTTGTAGTTCAAATTTGAGTTATGCACATTAAATGCCTAGAAATTCAATTAATGTATAAAATGGCCAAACGAACCCGGAATAATTCTAAAATTTAGCACGAAACTCCTATTTGGTCTAAGCTTCCTGTGTAAAACAATTAAGGCGAGAAGGCAGTGTATGTCGTTTCGCACACGGAGGTGACACGTTCCCTCTCGGAACCACGAGCCTTCTTGAGAGAAGCTCCGGTTTGCAAGAAGCTTATAACAAAGCTTGTCCTAATTCGGCCAAAAAATTTACCATAGCATGTTCGTGCCATGTTTGACACCATGCCAAGTTTCATGATTTTCGGGCGTGTTTTGGATTTACAGGAATTAAAAAAACCAAGTTTCTCAATATTTCCGGCCGAGCCACGAAGCCCAGATGTTTGAATTCATTCTCATTTCTTGCATGGGACCTAGAAATTCACCCAAGGACACACATGTGATTTTTCAACCAACTTTGATGCACTGGAGCATGTGCTTATAGTTCAAATTTGAATTATGCACATTAAATGACCATAAATTCAATTAATGTATAAAAAAGGCCAAACGAACCCGCAATAATTCCAAATTTTAACACATCACTCATATAGTTCTATGTTGCCTCTGTAAAAAATCAAGGGGGTGGGGGGAGGCAGCGATGTCGTTTAGCACACAAAGGTGACACGTCCCCCCCGGGAACCACGAGTCTTCTCGAGAGATGCTCCGGTTTGCTAGAAGCTTATATCAAAACTTGTCCAAATGCGGCCAATTTTTTTACCACAGTATGTTGGTGCCATGAAATGACACCATGCCAAGTTTCATGATTTTCAGACGAGTTTTGAATTTACAGGAATTTAAAAACCAAGTTTCTCAATGTTCCCGGCCGAGCCACGACGCCCAGATGTTTGAATTTCATTCCCATTCTTGCATGCGACCTATAAATTCATCCAAAGACACATGTGATTTTTCAACAAACTCTGGTGCACTGGAGCATGCTTGTAGTTCAAATTTGAATTATGCACATTAAATGCCTAGAAACTCAACTAATGCATAAAAATACCAAACAAACCCGGAATAATTCCAAATTTAAACACGACACGCATGTAGTTGCATGTTCACTGTACATAAATGTTTTAACAATTCAAACACCATCCTTTCTCTCCGTAACACCATTTTGTCTTTCAAAACATAATGAAAAAATCAGGTATACCACAAACAGTTTACTAGCAAGAATCGTGTGGGATGCGATATAAAATATCTTGGCGCACCATCTTGTCTAGCTTACCCAGGAAGCTTCGTCGTCTACAGTCCACCGCTCGCGCTTGAACCACACTTTCACGCCAGTTTCTCGCGGCACCGAGCAAAATTTTTCTGCCACCGCAGAAATATCTATCTCCCCGCCCCCTCCCTCCCACCAAAGGCCACATTTCTACTTTTCCTCCTTGCTTTCCAAGTCCAAACCTTCACTGCTACTTACTGGCAGCTCAGCCTCCTTGCCGGTGACCCTTCTTCTTGTAGTGCCGCCTCCTAGCCAGTGACCCTTCTTCTTGCAGCGCCGCCTCCTCGCTGCTGACCCTTCTTCTTGCTGCCCGGCCTCCTCGTCGCTGACCCTTCTTCTTGCTCACCCACACCATCCTTCTCCTTCCCCGTCCCAAACGCTTCGACCGACGGCGTGACACCTTCCACCGAAATCACTGGCCCCGTCCTCCAATTAAGCGCCGCCCGCAGCTATTTTTCATGCAGTATAACGTGGAGTTAGTAGCATCTGGCAGCGGAGAAGCAAATCGCAGCCGCATGCACGCACGAGGTTGCTATAGCTGCCATGCGTGCCGACCGCCAGATCTTGGAGGAGCACCTCGTCTTCGAAACTACCGTCGACACCGCCACGCGATTGTCTACTTTAAAATACAGTTCGTGCTATTTTCTCGAGGCCACCGCCAGTGCCTTCTAGTGATTTGTCCTCTGTAATGTTAATATGCAATCTGATGTTCAGTTAACAGTTTGGTCCTCTGAAATGTAATGTTCAGTTAACAGTTTGATCCAACAATTGCTACATTTCTTAGTACTGTTATCAAGCATTCTTTGTTTGGTTAACTGTCCTATCTTCTAGTACATGTTTCTATTCTGCAATGTCGTGCTCAGTTATCTGTTTTGGTTCATTTGGTCTGCTGCCCATTTAACTGTTTGGTTCAATTTTGCAATTTGATTTTCATTTGCTGCAGGTACAATTTTGTATTGCTATGCATGTGAGAAATAAATCGAATTTGACTGTACTCAATACATATTCTACTGATAGTATGGCAACTCTCAGTTAACCTGATCAAGATCTTCCTTGTATGTGTTGCAGGGAAACAATGAGAGACGCCGCGGTTTACCATCAAGGTTTGCTCATGCATTGTCCTTTCGCTAATAGCACATTATTGTGCAGTTGCAGGAATCGTTCTAATATTTAGGTTTCTTACAATTTGATCTTGCACATGTAGGTCTTGCTGTCAGAGGCTTAGACCTACTGTTCGACCCATTTTGCATATGGGGAAATGAGATGTCCATGAATATCAGTCAAGTTAAGAAACTCAGAAAGATTGTTAGGATGAAGAAACTTGTGACGAATAACATCAAGATCTTTGTTTGCACAATGAAGAAGACATCAGTCAACTATACGATGGTACTAACTCTATTACCTTGTTTTTACCCCTTGCACCATTTCAAAATTTATAACGGCGATTTATGCATATCTTTGTTTTCAGTACTTTTCAAAGCAGTTCACTGATGATTACCTCTCAAACCACCTACATTGTCAAGAGGCGAGGAATGTATTCATTCAACACCCACGGTACAATATTGAAGTCTTCCTGAAGAGGACAAAGGTTGAGCGGGCAATTATCCATAGCCACTGGCCTAAGGTTGCAATGACATTCAACATCACTGAAGGCTCAATATTTGCCTTCTGCTTCTGCAGTTTCCCAGATGAGATTCATCTGTCTATTTAACATGTATGATGCTACTTTCCAAAGGTTTCCGATGTTGCATGTGAAACTTGGTGCTGTTGTGTAATGGCGTAATTGAGTGCTGAAACTATCTGATGTAATTCGATTATGAAATCCTTGTTGCCGTTATGAAATATCTGGTGTGTTTTATAAGAAATGTTAATTTGATTACTACATGGATTATCAATAATAGGCTAATTACCCTGCTTATTGGGATTTTCTATTGTAGACGGTTACTCAGACAACACCGTGGGTGATGAACTCAAACAACCCACACGGTTTCTAGAAAGTAGGCGTGTTGGATCAACTAACAATCATACACGGCTTCCAGCAGAGAACTGTTTGCGTTAGGCCACCTTTCACATATGTTTCCACACAAAAAACTGTGTGTGATATACATACAAACGAAAATGTTTTCTGAGATTCACCGTGTGGGATGTACATACAAACGGAAACGATTGGGTTTCGATGCCTCGCCCGATCGCAAACGAGCTTATTTTGCCCCCGCCTGTGTGGCCGGAGGGCCTATCCCCGACAGTTTCTGGGTCGTGTGGGAAGGGCCCCCCTATCGCACACACTCACTAGGCGACGGTTTAAAACTCTGTCACGGAAAGGGGGTAAAAACTGTTTGTATAACACCTCGCTGTACCAGTGCACTGTCGTGTCAGCCGATGTCGTCGCCCATACAACGGCAACGGCCACCGTGATCCCGCATCCAGCGCCGTTGACGGAGGAGGAAGCTCCGGTCGCAACGCGTGTCCTGTGACGTACCCGGGAGAGGGATCCCCAGATCCGCTGCCACAAGGACCCACCACCTGGCCCGTCATCCTGGCGGAGGGGACGCCGCCTCCGCCATGACCGAAGTTGCTGCTCCAGGGATCAAGCACCGCCAATTGGCCACACCCCCTCCCGATCCGCCCTCCCTACGAAGCCGTCGGAGCAGCGACGAACCACCAGGAAAGACCAAGACCGAAGGGCAATCTCGCACCGCTGGTCCCTCCAGACCGCGGGGCTGCATCCTAGATCCCTGCCGTCCCCATCACCAGTAGCGCCCGGGCTTAGCCAACGCATGTTTCTGGGGACGGCGTGGTAGAGACGGGGGTGGGAGCCGCGGCCGAGGCGCTAGTGTTGCCCCCCTCGATCGCCTTGGAGGGAGTGATATGAGGGGGGTACGGGATCGAGGGATTCCGGATCTTCTTTGTGCAGCTTGATCGACCTCGACGACGTTGTTCATGGTGCGTGATGCTGTTAGCTCTCATGTGTAATATGTTCCTCATTGCTAGTCTAATGTGATATGTGCCCGCATCAAATAGTATTAGTGTGGAGCACGTGTGAAATCACAACTGTATCACCTAGAGCAGAATGTGTGTGTGTGCGCGCGCGCATGAGTGCCTTTTCTCAAATCGATATGTTACGTCCAGTATTATATATGGCTCGTTTGAGCCTATGAATACTATATTTTGGATCATCTATACTTTCATTCTCTAGCAAAATCTGGATATCATGCAAAATTTGTCCTTTTGCTTCATTTTCGGTAACATCATTCCACCCAAAGATGACTCCTACGCTGTCTCGCTTCATTTGTGGTAAGATAACTTACTTGTAAAGTTTTTCTAGGTAGGGGTTTCTTTTGATTTTGTACAAATTTGTTAGATCAACCATGAAAATTATAGTTTTGTGTAATTGTACTTACAATTCAATCAAGCACGATGACATCTTTACTGGAAAGAGAGGAGGATGGAGATGAAAATGGCTTCTTTTTTTCTTGCTTGCTATCAAGAAAGACTACCAGTACACAGACATATCATGCCTCGGCTTGAAAAACAAAAAAAAACACTTCTTTTTTGCTAATACTCATAAGAAAAACCATAAATAATACTCATAAGAAAAACATGAATCCTATTTAAACTATGATCGCATATGCCAACAGGCTGGGAAACATCAAGATGTAGTACCACCTCTTTTATAGATGTGGTACTGTGGTGCCGTAATACAAGTCCAGCTTAAGAAACCTTTGCTTCTCAGGTTTTTGTATCTCGACATTCAGCATGTATTTCTGATCCCTCTCATTCCAATGAACAGGAGTCTAGACATGAATTATCTTCTCCTAGCTTTGCTTTTCTCTTTTATTTTTGCAAGCTAGCTAGCTATAGTATTCCATGGATGATATGAGAAGAGATGGGGAAAACAAGCAATGCCGCAACCGCTTATATCATAAACGTTTGAGTAAGCGTTGGATGTTGTAACATGCGAAGGAAAATGTTCTATGACGTTAATTCAATGCAATATTCCTTCTCCATCTTCTACCATTGACGATATATCATAAGTTCATATGTTGGGAGAATTTACGAGTTTTGTGTGAAACCACGTGAATGGGACTGAAACCTGATGAAGCTTCAATAGTACTCTCATTTGATGCCGCATATATGTAGTTGCAGGCAATATCATACAGTGTCGACCAAAGACACTCCTCACCTTTTCTAACAGTATAAGTAGAGAAGTAAAATATTACAAACCACAATCCCATAAGTTCGTGTCCAGAGCTATCTCTCATGTTGATTCCCCGAAGGGGAAAGTTGTGGTGGAGCTCAAGCTCCATGGCACCCCTTATCTAGCCATCCAATTTCTGCAACGCGAACGTGATTAGTGCAGGCACTTCTCTCTTTTTTTGTTTATTCCAACCGAAACAACATATGAACTTCAAACATTGCATCCCCGAAAAAAAACTTGCAGGACAATAAAAACTACTTACACATTTTATGAGTCATATACCAAACCATGTGAATGAGACTGAAACCGGGTAAACCTCCAATTGTACGTTTGTTTGATGGCGCATTATCGACCGGAACCACACCACACTTCATTGAGATCTTCATAAAGAGAAATCAAGACAATAAAATAGTAGAGTAAATATTCACAAAACCACAATATAAATGAGAAGTATTGCATGGGATCACAACTACTATGGTTTTTTAGAAGGAGGATCACCCCCGGCCTCTGCATCCGACAGATGCACGCGGCCATACTATTAAAAGGTGCCAATGAAATACAAAGTCTGCAATTCAGTACAACTCGCAAACAGAGCAAAAGAAAACAAAATATCCGAAAGAAAATAAGCCACAACCGGCATAAAAACAGGATGAGATGACTAAACATCTATCCTATTAATGGGTCGCCATCCAAACCGGTTGAAGATACTACGCGCTACCATCTCCCAACGGTTGCATCCAGTAGCGAAATGCTCCCTAGAGTCCGTATGAGTGAGTAACGACCACGTACGGATCCATGTCGTAGCTCTGAAGATGACCTGCAAGATCAAAATGTTTTGTCTGTTAAAGATCATATCATTCCTACAGTTCCATATAGCCCACAGTAAAACACATATTCCTATCTGAATACGTGCCACAGTAACCGAGTCTACTCTAGTTGACCACATCCCAAATAACGTGTCAATGCTACCTGGAGAAGTAATATTGAAGGCTATATGAATGGTGCACCAAAAAAGCTTCGCCAGAGGGCATTCAATAAAAAGGTGTTATATTGTTTCATCTCGATCACAAAAACAACAACGTGCACTGCCTACCATCTTCGCCTAAGCAAATTATCTTTGGTAAGGATCACTTGCTTGTGGACAAACCACATGAAGATTTTAATTCGCAAGAGAACCTTAATCTTCCAAATATGAATCGATCTTAGGATTGGGCCATAATTGATTAGATCCAAGTACAAAGATCTGACCGTAAACACTTCCAGTTAACTTCCACTAAAAAGAATCAGGCTGGTCAGAGTGTTGAAAATCCATCAATCTCCGCACAAGGTGAAGCCAGGAATTCCAACGCTCCCCAACTAAGGACCTCCTGAGCTGGATATTTAACGGGACCACTTGTAATACTGTAGTCACGTAATCGTCCTTACGTTGCGCAATATTATATAAGGTCGGATACTGTAAGTCCAGCGGCATCTCCCCTAACCACGTATCCTCCCAAAATCTTGCTGTGGTACCACTACCAACAACGAATTTTTCTCTATGAAAGAAGGTATCTTTTATCCTCATTAGCCCCATCCAGAATGACGAGTCATTAGGTCTTACAGTAACCTAGGCCAGAGATTTAGAGTGTAAATATTTGTTGCAAAAATCTGTGCCCACATACCATGAGTCTCTACTGATAACCTGTACAACCATTTGCTTAGCAGGAATTTGTTTTTAACCTCCAGGTTCTTGATCCCTAGTCCCCCTGGTCCTTGGGTCTGCATATAATATCCCATCTTGTCAAGCGGTATTTTTATTTAACTTCATCAGATTGCCAGAAGAATCGAGACCGTTAAAAATCTAACATCTTCTGTACCCCTTTGGGTATTTCAAAGAAAGATAATAGGAACATCGACATACTAGTAAGTAATGAGTTAATCGGCACCAGCCGACCTTCATGACATAAGCTTACCCTTCCAGCGGCTTAATGTTTTGTCAAATCGTTCTTCGATGCATTTCCATTCTTTATTAGTAAGTTTACGATGGTGAATCAGGATCCCTAGATAACAGAAAGGTAAGGATCCCATTTCACACCCAAACAAATGTTCACTCTTGCGAAAATTAATCTTAAATCCTGACATTTGTTCGAAGATACAAAGCACTAGTTTCATATTCCTAGCCTTTGTAATATCATGTTCCATGAATATGATAGCATCGTCAGCATATTATAAGATGGAAACGCCACCATCAATCAGATGGGGAACTAGTCCACCTACTAGGCTATTCTCCTTCGCCCTGCCTATAAGCACGGCCAACATGTCAGCCACGATATTAAAAGGAATAGGAGACATTGGACCTCCTTGTCTTAATCCTTTGTGAGTTTGGAAATAATGACCCACATCATCAATCACCTTAATCCCGACACCACCCTTTTGGATGAAGGAATCCACCTACGTCCTCCATTTTTCATCAAACCCTTTCATGCTCATGGCCTGCTATAAGAAAGGCCATTTGACCTTGTCATATGCCTTCACAAAATCCACCTTGAAGATCACCCCATCTAGTAGTTTCTTCGAGTGGATTTCATGAAGAGTTTCATGTAAGACAACAACCCCTTCCAGGATGTGTGTCCCAGGCATGAAGGCCGTTTGACTCGGTTCCACCATCGAGTGGGCAATCTGTGTCAATCTATTGGTGCCAACTTTCGTGAAAATTTTGAAACTCACATTCAGAAGACATATCGGTCAAAACTGTTCAATACAAACCGCTCCTTCTTTCTTTGGCAACAACGTTATCGTTCCAAAGTTAAGATGGAAGAGTTGTAGGTGGCCATTGTGCAGGTCCTGGAACATGGGTAGAAGGTCTCCCTTTAAGATATTCCAACATTTCTTATAGAATTCAGCAGGAACCCATCTGGTCCTGGCGCCTTATTCGGTTTCATTTGCGAAACCGCGTCAAACACCTCTTTCTCTAGAAATGGTGCAGATAAAATCTCATTTTCGTCTGACCGAAGCTGAGGAATATCCTCAACTACGAGCTCTTCAAGGGACACATCATTGTCCACAGGAGGCCCAAAGAGCTGTTTATAATAATTTGAAATATATAGCTTAAGGTTCTCATGACCGACTGCCGTCCCTTCATCCTGCTCGAGCTGGATGATTTCCTTTTTCCTGTGTTTGCCATTTGCGATCATGTGAAAAAATTGGGTATTTTCATCCCCTTGGACAACTTTGACACTAGTAGAAAAAGGGGCTTTCGTTCGGGCCTGGCCAGCCCATTAGTCCCGGTTCTGCCACGAACCGGGACCAATGGACGCATTTGTCCCGGTTCGTGAGCCCAGGGGGCCAGCCGGGGCCTCGTGGGCATTGGTCCCGGTTCGTCTGGGCCCATTTGTCCCGGTTCTTGGCACGAACCGCGACCAATGGGCCTCGCTCCTGGCCCACAACCATTGGTCCCGGTTCGTGGCAGGAACCGGGACAGAAGGATGGCCTTTAGTCCCGGTTCCAGCCACGAACCGGGACCAATGAGTTGCCTATATATACCCCATCGCCGGCGAAGCAGAGCACTCCACAGTGCTCTATTTTTTGCTGGCCGGCGAGGGGGAGGGCATTGGGTGCTCTAGCTCACCTCCTATGCACATGAGGTGTTCGATGAAATGCCCGAGCCACATTAGTTAAGCTTTATCCTCTCGAAGCTCGATCTCCGAGCTCCATTTTTTCCGAGATTTGTCTAGGTTTAGCGGCCCGTCACGCCCCGTCCTCGTATTCACCGCCGTCGATCGCCCGTGCCGATCTCATCGCCGGCACCACCGTGGTGAGCCTCTTGTTCTTATCTTCTTTCTGAAAGAAAAAAAATCTTACTTTAGATAGATACTTGTCTAATTTTCTTACTTTTGACACACATAATTATATATAATGCACGCAGATGAACCGGCAATGGATGTACGGTGACAGACACACCTCTGAGTACATTAAGGGCGTGCATAATTTTCTTGAAGTGGCTGAGGCAAACAAGCAGAATGGTTTTATGTGTTGTCCATGCCCTAATTGTGGGAATACGAGGTCTTACTCTGACAAGAAAATCCTTCACACCCACCTGCTCTATAAGGGTTTCATGCCACACGATAATGTTTGGACGAAGCACAGAGAAATAGGGGTTATGATGAAATACATCGAAGAAGAGGAGGACAATGACAACCATGTGCCCCCTGAATACGGTAATGCTGCAATGGGGGAAGCTGAAGATCAAGAGGAAGCTGAAGATCTAGAGGAACCAGACGATGTGCCCGATGATGATCTCCGCCGGGTCATTGTTGATGCAAGGGAGAAGTGCGAAAGTGAAAGGAGAAGCTGAAGTTCGATCGCATGTTAGAGGATCACAAAAAATGGTTGTACCCCAATTGCGAAGATGGCAACACAAAGCTCGGTACCGGACTGGAATTGCTGAAGTGGAAGGCAGAGAATGCTATGCCTGACAAAGGATTTGAGAAGCTACTGAAAATACCGAAGAAGAAGCTTCCAAAGGATAACGAATTACCCGACAGTACATACGCATCAAAGAAGGTGTTATGCCCTCTAGGATTGGAGGTGGAGAAGATACATGCATGCCCTAATGACTGCATCCTCTACCGCGGTGCGTACAAGGATTTGAACGCATGCCCAGTATGCGGTGCATTGCGATATAAGATCAGACGAGATGACCCTGGTGATGTTGAGGGTGAGTCCCTCAGGAAGAGGGTTCCTGCGAAGGTGATGTGGTATGCTCCTATAATACCACGGTTGAAACGACTATTCAGAAACAAGGAGCATGCCAAGCTGATGCGGTGGCACAGTGAGGACCCTAAGAAAGACGGGAAGTTGAGAGCACCTGCTGACGGGTCGCATTGGAGAAAAATCGAGAGAAAGTTCTGGGCTGAGTTTGCAAGTGACCCAAGGAACGTATGGTTTGCTTTAAGCGTGGATGGCATTAATCCTTTCGGGGAGGAGAGCAGCAATCACAGCCCTTGGCCCGTGACTCTATGTATGTATAACCTTTCTCCTTGGATGTGCATGCAGCGGAAGTTCATTATGATGCCAATTCTCATCCAAGGCCCTAAGCAACCCGGCAACGACATTGACGTGTACCTAAGGCCATTAGTTGAAGAACTCTTACAGCTGTGGAATGGAACAGGTGTACGTGCGTGGGATGAGCACATGGGGGAAGAATTTGACCTAAAGGCGTTGCTGTTCGTGACCATCCATGATTGGCCCACTCTCAGTAACCTTTCAGGACAGACAAACAAGGGATACCACGCATGCACGCACTGTTTAGCTGACACCAAAAGTATATACCTGGACAGATGCAGGAAGAGTGTGTACCTGGGCCATCATCGATTTCTCCCGACCAACCATCAATGTTGAAAGAAAGGCAAGCATTTCAAAGGCGAGGCAGATCACCGGAAGAAGCCGCCATGTGTACCGGTGATCACGTACTTGCTATGGTCTCTCATTTACACGTAATATTTGGAAAGGGTCCCGACGGACTAGCTGTTCCGAATGACGCTGAGGGACACGCACCCATGTGGAAGAAGAAATCTATATTTTGGGACCTACCCTACTGGAAAGAGCTAGAGGTACGCTCTTCAATCAACGTGATGCACATGACGAAGAACCTTAGCGTGAACCTGTTAGGCTTTTTGGGCGTGTATGGGAAGACAAATATACACCTGAGGCACGGGAGGACCTGCAACGTTTGCACGAAAAAGACGGCATGCCTCCAAAGCAGTATGAAGGTCCTGCCAGCTATGCTCTTACCAAAGAAGTGAAGGAAACCTTTTTCGAATGCCTGCTCAGCATGAAGGTCCCGACTGGCTTCTCGTCGAATATAAAGGGAATAATAAATATTCCAGATAAAAAGTTCCAGAACCTAAAGTCTCATGACTGCCACGTGATTATGACGTAACTGCTTCCGGTTGCATTGAGGGGGCTTCTACCGGAAAACATCCGATTAGCCATTGTGAAGCTATGTGCATTCCTCAATGCAATCTCTCAGAAGGTGATCGATCCAGAAATCATACCGAGACTAAGGAGTGATGTGGCGCAATGTCTTGTCAGTTTCGAGCTGGTGTTCCCACCATCCTTCCTAGTTCATCTAGTCGACGAGATTGTCATTCTGGGCCCCGTATTTCTACACAATATGTTCCCCTTTGAGAGGTTCATGGGAGTCCTAAAGAAATATGTCCGTAACCGTGCTATGCTAGCCATGGGCCATCAAACAGAGGATGTCATTGGGTTTTGTGTTGACTTCATTCCTGGCCTTAAGAAGATAGGTCTCCCTAAATCGTGGTATGATGGGAGACTGACTGGAAAAGGCACGCTAGGAGCGGACTCAATAATATGCAGGGATGGGCATTCTTGGTCTCAAGAACACTACATAGTTCTACATAACTCTACCTTGGTGACCCCGTATGTCGATAAATACAAGAACAGTCTGCGCTCGAAACACCCGGAGCAGTGTGACGACTGGATTACATGTGAACACATTAGGACTTTCAGCAGTTGGTTGGAAACACGTCTCATAGGTGACACCACTGGTTGTGATGAGTTGTACTCGTTGTCCAGGGGACCATCTTTGACTGTATTGACTTACAAAGGATACGAGATAAATGGGAATACATTTTACACGATCGCCCAAGATCAAAAGAGCACCAACCAAAACAGCGGTGTCTGCTTTGATGCAACAACCGAGAGGGGAAATGACACATATTATGGTTACATAATGGACATATGGGAACTTGACAACGGACATGATTTTAAGGTCCCTTTGTTTAAGTGCAAATGGGTCAATCTGTCAGGAGGCGGGGTACAGGTAGACCCACAGTACGGAATGACAACAGTGGATCTGAACAATCTTGGGTACACTGACGAACAGTTCGTCCTAGCCAATGATGTGGCACAGGTTATCTATGTGAAGGACATGTCTACCAGACCGAGAAAAAGAAAAGATAAGGAAGCGAATACATCATACGACGAGCCAAAGCGCCACATAGTTCTTTCAGGAAAAAGGGACATTGTGGGAGTGGAGGGCAAGACAGACATATCTGAAGATTATGAAAAGTTTCATGAAATTTCTCCCTTCGAAGTCAAGGCTGACCCAAGCATCCTGATAAACGATAAAGATTATCCATGGTTACGGCGCAATAAGCAAAGCACACAAGCGAAAAAAAGTGAAGACTTTCTCTCCACAACTATTATGATGATACCATGCCAACTTTCAACCTTTTCGTAGTTCATTTGAAATGCATGTTGTAACAGACGAGTTTCCGTATGAAATCCTGACACTTCGAAACAGATTGTCCGTTTTGTACACGAAGTGCATCCAGTTTTTGCCGTAACCCTCTCTACTTTCTTGCACATGCTATGTGGGTGAAATGATGATACCATGCCAACTTTCAACCTTTTCAGAGTTCATTTCTAGTGCTTTTCAATTTCAGAGTCTTATAGCTCAAAATAATCATTAAATGCATGGAAAATAACAAATATCATAAAAAATAAATAAGTAATTAGAAACAGAATAAAATAAACTTTAATTAAATATATAAGTAGAAACAAAATAAAATAAACTTTAGTAACATAAATGAAATTTATGAAACTAAAATTATCAACGTATTTTCTGTTCAAAACATTATAAGCAACCTCTAGTATTACTGAAACTAAAATTATATAAAATTGATGCAACTAAAATTATCAAAGTTTTTTTTCTATTCAAAATCATTAAAAGTAAAAGGAATTATCATAAAATAAAATAAACAAGTAATTAGAAACAAAATAAAATAAAATAAGTAAGTATTTTGTTGTAAGTAGAAACAAAATAAAGTAAATAAAGCAAAAAAGAAAAGAAATAAACTGGGAAAAATAAAAAAACGCCACCTACTGGGCCACCACGGCCTGAATACGACTAGAAACCCACCCATGGGCCAGGATTCAGGCCTGTAGAAGGCCCAATAGGCCCACAAGCAAATACAATGTGTTTAGGCCTGAAAGCCTGCATTTGAGAGGAGCTCGAGAAGGCAGCGGGAATGGGGCTTATAAACCACTCTCGAGCTCCCTCAGCTAGCGAGGAGGGACTAAACTTTCGTGCCGCGATGCGGGCAGCACAAGGCCTTTAGTCCCGGTTGGTGCCATAAACCGGTACTAAAGGCGTACATTGGTACCGGTTCGTGGCACCAACCGGTACCAATGCCCATCCTTTAGTCCCGGTTTGTGCCACCAACCGGGACCAGCCTCTGCTTCCCGCCCTTTGGGCTGCTGAAAAGAGGCCTTTTGTCCCGGTTGGTGGCACCAACCGGGACTGAAGGTTGGCTTTGGTACCGGTTCGTGCCACGAACCGGGACTAAAGCCTTTCCTATATAAGCCAGCCCTTAGCATTTTTTCAGATTTCATCGCCAGTTGCCGCCCGACGACGCCGACCTCCTCGATGCCGCCAGGCTGCCCCACCGCCGTCGCCGTCTCCCGTGCCCCCGAGCCCACGCCGACGCTGCCTCCTCGTCGCCGTCGCCGCGCACCCTTTGAGCGCCGCCCCGATCCCCTCCTCCTCCTTCCTGTAATGACCGCCGCTGCTGCCGCCGCGCCGCCCGCCTCCTCCTCCTCCCTATAGTTTATATTTGCAATTTAGTTGTATTAATTTGGATGTGTAGTTAGATGTGTAGTTAATTTAGTTGTTGTAATTTAGATGTATTAATTTAGATGTGTAGTTTAGATTTTTTGGGTGATATTATTATTGAATATGAAAATGTTTGTATGTTCATATGCAAAGAATATGTCAAATTTTTCATAGAATTTTTATGATTTTTTTCTGTTGTAATTTTGTTCATAGAATTTCTATGATTTTTTTTCATAGAATTTTTATGTATATGTTCATATTGTGTAGGAATCTGAAAATTGTGTATGATCAAAGTCATTTATGTATGTTCATATTTAGAAGAAAAAGAAGGAGAGAAAAAAGGAAAATAAGAAGAGGAAGAAGGAGAAGAAGAAGAAGAATAAGAAGAAGAGGAGAGGAAGAAGAGGAGAAATAAATAAGAAGATGAAAAAGAAGAAGAAAAAAGTAGAAGAAGAAGAAATAGAGGAGAAGAAGAAGAAATAGAATAATATATTATTCTATTTTTCTTCTTCTCCTCTATTCCTTCTTCTTCTCCTTTTTTTCTTCTTTTTCTTCGATCTCCTCCTCTATTCCTTTCTTCTTCTCCTCTTTTTTTTCTTCTTCTTCCTCTTCTTATTTTTTTATCGGGTATGTCGTTGTCGATATACGTACCCCCCTCCCCGATAACTTTTAGTAAGTACTACTTAGAAAGTGTTTAATAGAATTAGTTAGAAAAATAATAGAACTAGTTAAACTAGCTAGTTTATTTTTAGTAAGTACTACTTTATTCTATTTATAGTAAGGAAATTAATAGAACTAGTTTGTTTTTTCAGTTAAAGCAATTATTCCCGCATCAATGTCGACGATGCCTATCCCGCATCCTCGTCGTCGACTCGGCGGAGGAGGCCGGCTTGATCAGAGGGGCCATGTCCGGGACTGGGCTCCGCCGGGCTGGTTTTGGGAGGTGCTACCTTCCGGGGGGCGTAGGTTGGTGAGGAGCCAGCCCGTCGCTGACCCGATCCTTTTTTGGTGGCGGTCGCGTGGGCCAGTGACGGTGCTGAGGCTTCCGGACACCGCGGAGGTGGTACGTCACCGTGTCAGCGAGGAGGACCATCACGTCCGTCGCTACATGGTTGCGTTGGAGGGCAGGTTCGACAATACCTGACAGGTTCTTCAGGGATCTCACTGGAGCTATGATCCTGTGATGGTTCCTTCCCTTTGGGTATCCACCGCCCGCGCCGATACCCGTCGGACGCTACGGTTCTAGCTGTACTGGCAATGATATATGTATGATAGTATTCGAGGTGTATTAGTGATAATATTCGACGATGTACAGACGCATGGAGATGATGTAGTTTTGCTTATAATTGAATGCATCCTAATTTGAATACTACTTTATTTTGCGATTTCATTTTGCTTATTGAATGCTCAAATTGAAAAACTACTCCTACTTTGAATGCTAAAATTGGAGAGCACTATGCAAGGCATATGCATATGATTAGTTGATAGCTTATAGGGTTTTTGTTTTCGCAGAAATCTAGGAGCCCCCGGCCCCTCCATCATCCCCGCCGTCGTCCCCGTCACCGACCCCCTCCGACATCAAGGTGAGACCAGCCAAATCCTCTTTTAGAAAATAATTAAACGATATTTCAGGTTGACTTTAAGTCTATCGAGTCTCCACCATATGTGAGAGGACGAAGAATCCCGACTGTTGTCGTGGGGGTAGCTTCTCCTTCGTTCCCATGTGCTAGACAATTTGGTGTAATGCACTCGGGAATGAAAGGAGGAGCTACCATCACCGACGGTCGCAAATTTCAGAGAGGAATCAGTGAGGGAGAGTTCCACCATATATATATGAAAGGACGAAGAATCCCGATTGTTGTCGTGGGGGTCGCTTCTCCTTCGTTCCCGCGTGCTAGATATTTTGGTGTAATGCACTCGGGGACAAATGGAGGATCGACCATCACCAACGGTCGAATGTATACGCCACGTGAGCTAAGAGTTTTCAAGAAAAGACTGGACAAACCGATAATCAACCCGTGATGAATAATAATGATCTAATTTAGTTTTTGTAGTACATATATTTAATTGTACAAGTTTAATCTTTGAATTATGAACGTAGGAAATGTCATCATCGGACAATGAAAGTCTCCCGGGGGAGTGCGGGTGGTGCCACGACGATCGAGGTTTGTGCAACAGGCCTCACCTGGATGATGATCGGCGCTTCAGCATTAAGCTCGAGGAGACCTTCGATGTTGAAACGGTACGCAACGGCGACAAGTGTTTTTTTCGTAATTAAGCATGACTTCAACTATTTCAACATGTAATTTTCATCTTTTACAATTGGAGTATAGCTTATCCCATGCCATGCAAGACGCTATGTCTTAGAGAGGATGAATTTTGAAGACCATGAAAATTTTGAAACGAAGAAAATTCACCTAAGGACCCATCATGATGTGGATTTTGAAGTAAATCTGTATAATGCTGAGAGCGTAACCCATTTTGGTTACAAAAGTTGGGAAGCATTTTGCAAGATGTATGGTTTTGATGAGGGTATGCTTGCCACCATGGATCTTGGTGATCCTGAAATCGAGCAAGACAATATGGACATTTGGGTCCTTGTTGATACGCCTCCAGTTCTACCGCTATGTGAGTTTCTCAAACATAGTTATTAGCTAATTTATATTGTTTATTTCAAAATAGTTGACAGCATATTTCCATTGACAGCTCATTTTGATTGTTCAAACAATGTGCGGAACATGGTAGACAAAACCCACTACACCGATGGCTCCGAATTAACTTATCAGGAGAAAAATCATCTGGTCTGATTTTGTACTGATATTGAGAATTACAATATCTACAATCAAACTCCTCAACATTATGGTCAATACGTGCCACTAGTGCATGTGTTGAACTACGGTAACTACCATGGAGATGCCCTGTTAAGATATTTTACTATTACGACATCCGTGCATCTTTTGCATACTTCTAAAACTAGTACATCATTGCTAACTATGAAGTTATTACTATGTTTTTCAACAGAGAATCCCAGAGGATTGTGTGCCTCATTTGATGTATCAGAATGGCAGCCTTCGTGTTTTGAACATATATCCAGGTCATCCTACGAATCTCAACTGTCTATACCGGATTTCTCAAAGAAGTGGAGACATGCTAATCAGTAAATAGAAAAAAATGTATGGACAGTCGTAAGGAGGTTCTTGGAAGCAAAAGGAAGCGAAGCGCAAGAATTGGAGGCAGGATGATCTCAGTTCTCCATAATGGAGAGTCAGGGTCTATATTGTTTTATGCTATTTTACCTTAAAAAGGGTATTTAGGTCCTATCTAATACTGATGATCATGTGCTAAGAACAAAGTATGGTTGGTTCGATGACTATCAGGATGATGATAGTATGACTTGTTATTAATAACGAGTAGAAGTTGTATGATGATGATTAATAGGACTTGTTATTATGATGATGCATGATGCGAGCATGAAGAGTTATCTTATAGCTGTGGATGAAATGAACATGAATTGGATTGAAGTGAAGGCAACATGCATGTGGTGCATGTCGAAAGTAGTACAATCCAAACTTGATCAAGTTAGGATTAGTATTACTTTCGACATGCACCACATGTTGCCTCACTTCAATCCAAGTCATGTTTAGGCATAGCTGTAGCAGTAGCACGGAGATAAGAGAGGACACATCTCTCTATTAGCTACCTATACGAACTTAAATTAACCCCCAAAAGCCCTAAACCACCTCCTTTCAAAAAAAAACAGCCGCTGAAATGCTGACGCGTGGGAGCTTATTGGCCCCGGTTGGTGCTACCAACCGGGACCAAAGGCCCTCCTGCCTGTCGCCGGAGCGGCCACGTGGAGGCCCATCTGTCTCGGTTTGTATAAGAACCGGGACTAAAGGCCTAGGGCATTAGTAACGACCCTTTAGTCCCGGTTCCCCAATCGGGACAGACGGGTCTTATGAACCGGGACAAATGGGCCTTTTTCTACTAGTGTGAGAACCTTAGCATGCAAGGCCCACTTCATTTCTTCTTCTAATAAGGGCACGAAGTTTCTGTTCTGCCTTAGACTTAGTAGCCTGCTCAGTCCTATTGAGCAGGTTAGATTCCACATTAAGATCCAATGTTTCAATCAATTGGATTAGTCTTTCTTTTTCTTGCTTATAAATCCCGCTTTCGTTTCTGGCCCAACCCCTTAAAAATTGTCAAAGGTGTCTAATCTTGTGTTGCCACCGTTCAACATTGGAATTACCACTCTCAGGCTTAGCCCATTCCCTTGCAATGATATATAAGAAATTCTCCTTTTCAAACCAGCTTAATTCAAAGGAGAAAATATTCTTGTTATCTGCTCCATAGAGGAGACCTTAGCTAGCAGAAATACAAGATAAAGAGCAATCTAATTCATGCTTAGAGTCTTGTCAATAGGAGTGAGAGGAATCAAAAACGTAGGCCGATTGTGTTGGAGGTACATACTGAGTTGAACAGGCTGCAGCGGCACATTTTTCATAACATTAGGTTCAGTTGCGCGTTGATAATCTGTTAGCGACCATGACAGCGTCAAGACCGAGGAACCAGAGCAAGGTAGGAAGTGGCCACTTCTACGCTGGTAGAACCATGACAGGAAGCCGAATCCAATGGTCACTTGCCCATCTTAGGCGACATGGTAAATAGGCCTACGTAATGATCCACTTATCCTCATGACCCAATGGAATACGAAATCATCGGTGGTTAAAGGTTATCTGCAAACTCCTCTGGTGACTCCAATAGTGCATGTGCATCATCTGTGACTGCTATAGAATTTTTGTGGGCTTCCTCATCGGAGCAGGAGGGATTGGAGAACATGTACTCCCTCCATTCCCTTATACAAGGCCACAAACTCAAATTACAGGTACCAAGGTAAAATTTAATGACTGTTTTGCAAGTCAATTATTCTTTTCGTTATCCGGGATCATTAATACGCCCGCATGCATGCAAAGAAGGAATGGGAAGGAAGTAGCACAGTGTCATTAGGCCCCTCCCAATGCTCCATGGTGTACAGGTGCTAAGGATGCCACATAGGCAGAAATGTGAGGTGGCAAAGAAATTAAAGAGGAGAGAGAACATTATGGTGACCCCAAGAGGAAACAGTGGTAAGCACGTGGACCTATGCAAAATGACTACCAACCAATAGACGAAGGAGTTTAATTATTAAACAATTCAATGAGAGGAGCTTAGCTACAAAAGCTAAGCAACTATGCATTGGGAAGACTAGTTGCTAAGATATTTAATACATTTAGCACCTCATGTAAGCACCTTTGCATTGGTAGTAGCCTTATGACTACATGCATGCAAATATTAAACAAGTTGGTAGTACGAGGAAACATCATTAATTTTGCCTCGATTACTGTTAGTGGCCTTGTATAGATGCAAATTGTATTTTTCATAGTGGCCTTGTATAAGGGAATGGAGGGAGTACGTTTTTTTACTTCTAGATTCATTTTCCCAAAATAAAATATCCAATGCAGCATACTTCCAAATTACGAACCTTTTTCATCGTTGCGCCCTTGCATAGATACCTTCACACAAAACTATAAATCACATGTTGATATGTTTCGATGAATTTTTTTCAACGTAAATTTTACTTGTTTAGAGTAAAGGCTAGGCCGAGCCCGAGATAAGGCTCGAGCCTAACCTGACTTTAAATTAACAAAGCCATCAACTGGTCACGAGATTACAAATGACACCTTACAGAGAAGGAAAGGAGAAACAATGAAAGATACAAGATGTGCTGACAACGAAAAGGAAAGAGAGAAACAACGAAAGATACAAACTGACAATTACATTGCCCCTTCCATATTTGTTGTCTGATTCTGTTGTGTGTGCGCTTGCCTTCCTTTAGGAGTATAGCGGAGCTTATCTAGCACTCTCCCATGCTTTAGAGTAGGACCCAGAAAATGAAGACATTGATAAATTATTCTGGTAGGAGATTCATCTTTCATCTAGTTTTTTTCTTGAGCAACTCTAGGTGTTGCCTTGAATTCGAAACTTCTTTAACATGTCGTGATCAACTGATTCATGCAGGGAGGCAATGGAACTGAACTGACCATGCCTACTGCAGAGAGAAGCTCACGTAGAATGCCAAGCTCTCGTTTTGCATAAAAAAATGCAAAACTTTGACTATGACGCCTTTTGTTTTGATGTAATCTATGGATCATAGCAGCAGCAGCTTAGAGCAAAACATTTACTACTGGCTACTTAATTACTTTGAGTTCTGTGAAACTCACATCCTGTTTTGTATGGAAGTGTGACAGAGTGGATGGTGAACCGAATTGATAATTGCTAGAGTGAAATGTTTTGTAGAATGTCAAGATACTATGCAATTCTAACTCCTGCACATATTTCCAAAAGAGTGTTTTTTTGCACTGATAAATGAGATAAGCTGCTGCCCTGAGCTTGTAAATCGTCGCTACTGTGCTTTTCAAATCATTGGCACTGTTTATGCTCCCTTTTTTGCGGGGACACCGTTCATGTTACTTGTTGCTGTTGGCTTTATTAACTGGTCATAACGTGTAGTAGTTAGTCTAATGTGATATGTCGTCACATCAAATGGTATTAGTTGTGGTGAGTAGAATGTGTGTGCCTCTTCTCAAGTCCAAATGCCGTGGTGGAGCGGTGCTTCATCTCACTCATTGATGGCGGCGAAGATCGGCGGTACGGCGCTGTGAAGGCTCGCTGCCCGATGCGCGGAGATGGACTCGCGCAGGAGAAGGTTGCTGTATGGCACATCCGCCACGTCTACCCGAAGTAGCCAGTTTTATACATATACATATGTTCTTGGAGCCAACACAGATGGTCAAAACCTCACTTCTGCCTTTTTCTTGATAAAGCCTTCATATCTACCAAATCAACCTTACGTTCAGTCTCATCTGCCACCAATGATGGACGGGTCGTTTCCTGCTTGTCTTTCTTTGTCCCCACACAGGAGCAGCTAGCTAGTCGTCTAGCTCCGAATGGGGATACTGAATGTGTATTAATATGTCCTCTGGGAACCGTACGCGTGCTTGAGCGCATTGAGTCCCTGTCTGACCATGCCTCGATCTTTCTTTACTCGAGCTCTGCAAAATAGTGGCAGCACACGTGCTCATTCAAATTTGAATTAGGATGGTTACAATGGGACGACTTTGCCGACTAGGTTAAGACTATTATAGGACACTAATAGAAAAAGGCCCATTCATCCCAGTTGATAAGGCCCATTTGTCCCGGTTCCTGAACCGGGACTAAAGGGTCGGTACTAAATCCCAATATCTTTAGTTCCGATTCTTATACGAACCGGGACAGATGGGGCTCCACGTGGCCGCTGCGGCTTGCCCAGTCAGAAGGGCATTTTGTCCCGGTTGGTAGCACCAACTGGGACTAAAAGGCATCTACGCGTTAGCAGTTCAGGGGTTGGGGTTTTTGTTTTTTAGGGGAGTTGGGGTTTTGTAGGGTTAATTTAGGGGTTTCGTATATCGTGTTAGCTAGCTAATAGAGAGAAGTGTCCTCTCTTATCTCCGTGATTGGTCGACGCCACATACTATACGTATAGAGAGGACTCGACACGCTAGGTATTAAGCAAATGAAGGAAACCATTAAGTACACAAGATCGTCATGAACATATACAAAGAGAAGTGATCGACATCTCTTTCTCCAAGAGATTGGTCGAACAACAAGTTTTCGTATATCTATCCAACGCTACTGGCTACATATATACAATATAAGATCTATTACAATCCCTAACATCTGATGTCAAGTTCCACATGGTATTCTCCGTCTTTATCTATGACGTGGTCAAGAAAGAATCCCGCCAATTTTTCTTGAATTGCTTATGCGATCTTGTGGCAGGAGTTCATCCCGCAGCTGCCAAAGCTAATTTGAAGAAGGGGGTCAATATATATATATGAATGAAACTCAACACAAATGATGGTAATAAAATAAAATTTTGAATATTATTGCTTACGCACTTCATAATCTTCTTTAGAGTAGCCCCGTTTAGAGGTCGTCACGTTGTAGATGTACTCGCAAACGTAGTATCCGCAAAAATTATTCCCGCCGTCCTGCCACAACCACTTTATGAGAAATAGAGGTCAATCAAACTGATAATCAAGCATTATAAATGGTACTGGTGAAACTAGCTAGAATCAATGGGAGATGCGCGGAACTAGCTAGTAGTACTTACTTTCGGGTGTGTAAATCGCAGCTCCCCTGGCAGTCCTGGAGCTTTTGCGGTGAACACTTTCCAAACCCTACGAGACAAAAGAAAATAATTATTACTTGATATCAGGAAATGAACAAAGTTGCCGATATGGTGCGATAATGACCGATTGAACTTACTTCTGGAGCATTTCAGTCATGGCCGCATACTCCTTGGGATCTTTTCGTCTTGAGTCTAAGACGGTTACTAGTCCCTGCTCAAGCTTAATCTCTAGGAGAATAAAGTGGAAGTTGCGCACGCATGCATAACTCATCAATTACATTACTATAACCTCGAGTAATAAGGGAAACCGAATATGCACAAGACAGTATAACACTCACTTGAAGTTGTAAGGAAAGAGTATTTTATCTTTGTTTTGATTTTGAAGCAATGATTTTAGCAAGTTGGCCTCGGCTTCTTTGCGATCAAATTTAACCGTCCATTCATTTATGTGATTTGTGTTAATGAACCCAATATCATAGATTTGTGCTTTTCTGCATTCGACGATCTTCAATCTGCATAGTGAGGATAATTATATATACATGCAAAAGAGCTGAGCTATATATAGAGACTTAATTACAGAAGTAGTACTTACAGACAGTAGCAAGTGACGATTATTTTATCGAGGGCCTTTTGATTGAAAAACTGGAAGAACTCCTCAAATGGAACAGACAACAGATCAATTCCAACGAGGTCGTGCTCCTCTTTAACTCTCAGCGTCAAAATATCCTTCCCAGACTTGCAGGTGTCAATGTACCACTTATGGAATCTTCACATCATCGTTGTTAGTGGAGGATGACCAGGTTTGACGAGAGGCTTCCCGTACCGGTATTTGTGTTCGTCCACCTCCATTGATTCAAAATGTGCATCGTCGGGCAGGTAATCACCAGGATTGGTACCGGGCAACATCCCCGACAGATTTACGACAATATTGCTAGACACCTTCAGTGGGGGGCATGATTGGTTCGCTTGTTTACCGAGCTGGGGAATTTTTTCCCACTTCTTCGTTCTTGTAACCTTTTGTCACTTGAAGTAGTTCCCGACTGGCGCGCTTCTTCCACTGCCTTTTTAAGAGCGCGAACATGGTTGTCATCCGGCGGAGGCGGTGGTGGTCGCTTCAGGGCATCCAAAGTGCGCTGAACTTTCACCTTATCTATCTTCTCCTTCGGAGGTGGAGGTTTCTTTGCAAAAAAATCCTTCACATAAGCTTTACAGATCTCCGCATTTTCCTGTTCGGTCATCTCGTATGGTAACTTCTCTAGAGGCTTGAGAGATGGACCGAATCTATATTGCCTCCTGCCTCTGGCTGTATTGCTAGACGCCGGAGCAGCCGGAGCGGCTGCGGCTGTCTTCTTTCATTGCTTATGAGGCGGAGAAGGAGGCGGAGTGCTACGACGCGCTGGAGCAGCCGGAGCGGCAGCGGCTCTCTTCCGCCCTTGCTGAATAGGCGGAGGAGGAGGCGGGCTGCCTTGACTCGCCGGAGGAGGAGGAGGAGGAGGCGGAGGCGTCCAGTTCGGAAGCTTGATGAGCTCCTTCCGCCATAGACATGGAGTCTTCAGAGCAAGACCCAGCTGAGTCTCCCCTTCACCGGTAGGGTGGTCAAGCTCGAGCTCCTCAAATCCCTCCGTTATTTCATCGACCATCACAATAGCATAGCCTTGTGGAATCGGAAGGCAGTGAAAAGTTGCGCCGGGTGTAGGAGGTGCAACAGAGCCGACAGCCGCCTTGACTTTGAGGTGCCCCCATTGCGCCATAAGGTGGCAATCTTGAGCCTCCGTGATAGCATCCACGGGGTAGCTGGGAGCCGTGAAGTCAGGCTGCTGAAGGAGCTTGGTGGAAGCCACGCTGCTTCTCCACTGAGAAGGCGGGGTAGCTTCTGGGGTAGCTCTGGCAGGTCGCTGGCTCTTAACTAGTGCTTGTTGTTCCTCTAGTGCTCGTACCCTTGCATTTAGGTTCTGCAGTTGGTTCAGCTCCACTTTCCTCTTCCTCTCCTGGGTTTTCTAACGGCCTGCGCTGGGAAACCCAACCTGTCGTGCCTCGTGTTCGTCCTGGGTGCTCAGGATTGCCGAGGGCCTGTGTGAGCTCGTCGTTCTCTCTATCGGGAACGAACGTCCCTTGCTACGCTGCGTTGATATACTGCTGAAGCTTCTTGACGGGTATGTCAAGTTGGTCGTTCGTCCAAATGCGCTTTCCTGTTTCAGGGTCCAACGTGCCCCAACCCCGAAGAACCAAGTCCTTCAACGGTCTGACCAGTGCAATGTCTCTGGTTTGACCCCTTTATCAAGCAGGTCATTCTCAACCTTGTCCCACAACGGCCGGGCTTTGAGGTAGCCACCTGACCCCGTGCGATGGTTAAGCTCCTTCTTTGCAGCATTTTTCTTGTTTGTCGCTGACATCTTCTTACTCATCTCCGATGTCTTGTGGGCCACAAATGCGTCCCAGTGATCTCTTATCATCTCAAATCGGTCGGTGAATTCTGGAGTCTTGTCTTTGTCGACAAACATTGTTTTCAACTCATTCTTCCACCTCCTAAATAGATCTTCCATCTTCTTAAGAGCATGAGCCTTGACCAATGGCTCTATAACTGGCTTCTCCGGATCCTCCTCTGGCGGCAGGGTGAAATTTGCCTTCAGCTCGGTCCAAAGATCAGCTTTCTGCCTATCGTTGACATAAGACACCTGAGGGTCTTTGTTCTTAGGCTTATACCATTGGTGGATGCTAATCGGGATCATGTCCCTAACCAGAACCCCGCACTGAGCAGAAAATGCTTCCTTGGTCCGGATGGGTTCAATCGGTTGGCCATCGCGCGCGATTGCTGTGATCGTGAACCTTTCATCCTGGCGCAACCTTTTCTTCGGTCCTCGTCTCGTTGCGGAAGTTTGGCTCGATCCGGAGGGCTAGAAAAGAAGAAAGAAGAGAGTTAATATGTGTACATACCAAAACAATTAATGCATCAATTAGCTAGTCAGCACATGCTTAATTAATATATATACCTGGCCGGACTCCGTTCGGTCACCGGAGCCGTCATCACGGTGTCCTTCTTCCACTGGCATTCGGTCACCGGAGCCTCATAATCATGTCCCTCCTCCTCCATTGTTCGATCACCATAGCCTGCTTCACCCTCTCCTTCCAGACCATCGGTGTCGTTGAGATATGACATGACATCACCTCCGCCGAGGATTATGTCCCCCAACCCCTGTTCTGCTTCCAAGTCTCGGTGCTCCATAGTTTCTGCAAATATTACAACATGACAATTAATATACAAGCATGACAGATGCATATGTTAGTGCCAAACGTAGACCTAGCTAGCTAATCACAACAAGGAATCATATTAGTAGCCTCGACGCTTCTACGGTTTGGGGTGGCCTCGGCAATGCTTCTAGGGTTTGGGGTGGCCTCGACGACAAAGCTCTTTTAACTTGGTAAATTTGGGTGGCCTCGACAACGCTTCTAGGGTTTGGGCCGGACCGCCTCTCTCATGATAGTCCGACGTCCGGATCGACAACATTTAACAAAATGGCGTCATTCTGGATGCGCAGAAAATGGTCCATATTTTTCTGATCGCATCTACCCTTCTATATGTCACGTTGTCTAGTGTCAAAGAATTCAAGAAAACCATGACTTCATCATTAGCCGGAAATGACAGGCGTATAATGGTACGAAGCTCTTCAAAGCTGTATTGGAACGGAGTTCCCGATAGAATAATTTGCTCTTTGGTACAAAGTTCAGCAAGAGCCTTCTGAATATCACTATTTGGAAAGCCTTTGCTGAAATTCATAACAAAAGGCGAATTATTCTATCACGAACTCCGTTCCAAAATAACTTTGAAGAGCTTCGTAGCATCATACACCTGTTACTTCCAGCTAATGATGAAGCCATGGATTTCTTCAATACTTTGACAAACAAATTGACATAAAGAAGAAATATATATATGAGATCAAAAAAAAAATTGGATCAACTTGTGCACATCCATAATGGGGGCATTCTTGATAAATCTGGACCCTCGACCCCTCGACGACCCTCGACCCATCGTCGACCCTCGACCCTCTACACTAGTTCACGACCTTCGACCACTCAGCGATTCACGACCCTCGACCCCCTCATGTCATGTTTGACTAGTGCCAAAGGATTCAAGAAAACCATGTCTTCATCATTAGGCGAAAGTAACAGGCGCATGATGGTATGAAGCTCTCCAAAGTTGTTTTGGAGCGGAGTCCCAGATAGATAATTCGCTTTTTGGAACAAAGTTCAGCAAGAGCCTTCTGAATATCACTATTTGGAAGGCCTTTGCTGAAATTTGTACCAAAAGGCAAATTATCATATCCGGGACTGCGTTCCAAAACAGCTTTGCAGAACTTCATACCATCATGCCCCGGTTACTTCCGGCTAATGATGAAGCCATGGATTTCTTCAATACTTTGACACAAGGGAACCTCTTGACCCCTTGGCAATCCTCGACCCTCGACCCCTCGACGACCCTCGGCCCCTCGACGACCTCGACCCTTGAACCCTCGGCGACCCTCGATCCCTCGACGACCCTTGACCCTCGAACCCTCAACACCCTCGTTCCCGATAAAAAATAAGAAGAGGAGGAAGAAGAAAAAAAAGAGGAGAAGAAGAAAACAAAGGAGAAGAAGAAGGAATAGAGGAGAAGAAAAAATAGATTTAATCTATTTTTTCTTCTCCTCCTCTATTTTTTTCTTCTTCTTCCTCTTCTTATTTTTTTTGATGCCCCCCTCATGTCATGTCCGACGCCCCCCTCATGTCATGTCCGACGTCCCCCCTCATGTCATGTCCGACGTCCCCCCTCATGGCATGTCCGACATCCCCTCATCACATGTCCGACGCCCCCCTCATGTCATGTCCGACCCTCGCCGCTCGGCGATCCTCGACACCCTCGTTTTTTCCTTCTTCTCCTCCTTTTTTCTTCTTCTTCCTCTTCTTATTTTTTGTCCTCTCCTCTTCTTCTCCTTCTTTCTCTTCTTATTTTTTTCTCCTCTTCTTCTCTTTTTTCTGCCCTTTTTCCTCTCCTTCTTTTTCTTCCCTTCTTCCTTGTTTTCCTTCTTCCTACTTCCTTTTTTCTTCCCTTCTTCCTTCTTCCTTCTTCCTCTCTTTTCCATACATATAAAAAGTTCAAAAAATACATACATACATACATACATATAAAAAGAAACATATATGTAAAAAAGTATATATAACAAAAAAAGCAACGGCGGCGGTGGCGGGGTGGCAACGCGGCGGCGGTGGTGGGGTAGGGCATGGCGTGGTGCTCACAGAGGAGGCGTCGGGGCGGGCAGGGCGGGCGGGCGGCGTCTGGGCAGGCCAGGTGGCGACGGCGACAGAGACGGCGATGTCGAGCCACGGGCGACGGCAGGGGCGGCGGGCGATGTCGATCGGGGCAGCCTGCATCGATGAGCTCGGCTTCGTCGGGCGGGGGGGGGGGGGGAACTGGTGATGAATTTGTGAAAATTTGCTAAGTGTTTCCTATATAGTCGAAGCTTTGGTCCCGTTTCGTGAAACAAACCGGGACCAATGCCCTCCTTTAGTTCCGGTTGGTGCCATCAACTGGGACCAAATGTCTCTTTTCAGCAGCCCAAAGGGCGGGAAACATAGATCTTTGGTCCCGGTTGGTGGCACCAACCGTGTTAGTCACGGTTGGTGCCACCAACCGGGACCAAAGGCCTTGTGCTGGCGCGGTGCGGTGGGAAGTTTAGTCCCACCTCGCTAGTTGGGGAGATCCAGCACCTGTTTATAAGCGCTGATGTGCAATCCCATTCGAACTCCTCACTATTGCAGGCCTTCTGGCCTAAACTTGTCTCTCAGCCTCTGGGCCTGCTGCGGGCCTGAATCCTGGCCCAATGGGGTTTCTAGTCGTATTCAGGCCGTGGTGGCTCAGTAGGTGGCATTTTTATTTTTATTTTCTAGTTTTTTGTTTTGTTTTTTGCATTATTTATTTTCTTTTGGCTTTTGCTTTATTTTTTAATTCTTTTTGCTGTTAGGTCACAAAAATTATAGAATTTTTGTTAGTGCCATTAATTTTCAAATTTGAATAGTTTTAATTTGAATTCTTTTTAATTAGTGTGAATTACTAGTTTGTGAATAACTTTACTATAAAAATAGATTTTGAGTGATTCTTTTTCTTGCTATTTAATATTATTGTGTTTTATCATTATATTAAATTTGGTAATTTTAGGTTATTTTAAATGTCTGTTTTAATCAAGAACATATTTTGTTATTTTAGTTTTCTATTAAAGTTTTTAACAAAAAATTCTTTATGAAAATTCCTTTTGCCATTAATGTTTTGAACAGAAAACACTTTGATAATTTTAGTTGCATACATTTTATATAATTTTAGTTTAAAAATACTAGAGGTTTGTAAAAGCTTTTAGTTGATTCCTTTTGCTATTAGAGTTTTATAAAAGCTTTTTAGTTGATTATTTTTGCTATTGAAGTATATTATAGTTTTGTTTTAGTTGATCATAACATAATATCTTAATTGATTATTTTAAGTTCATTCTTTTTGCTATTAGTTCATTCTTTTTGCGCTAAATGACCCTAAAATTGAAAAACACTACAAATGAACTCTGAAAAGGTTTAAAGTTGGCATGGTATCATCATTTCACCCACATAGCATGTGCTAAGAAGTTAAGAGGGTTACGGCAAAAACTGGATGCACTTCGTGTACAACACGGACAATCTCTTTCGAAGTATTAGGGTTTCGGACGAAAGCTCATCTATTACAAAGGGATTTCATTTTTTGAACTTATTTGAACTCCAGACTTTTTGTGTGTTCAAAATGCACCATTCAAAGCCACATCATCAATTTTCAACCCTTTCCGACTTCATTTGTCATTTTTCATGCATTTACTGAATTTTTTGAGCTATATGACCCTGAAAATGAAAATCACTACAAATGAACTCTGAAAAGGTTGAAAGTTGGCATGGTATCATCATTTCACCCACATAGCATGTGCTAAAGAGTTGAGAGGGTTACGACAAAAACTGGATGCACTTCGTGTACAAAACGGACAATCTCTTTCGAAGTATCAGGGTTTTGGACGAAAGCTCATATGTTACATGGATATTCTAGATCAAAGACATCATCATAATAGTTGTGGAGAGATAGTCTTCACTTTTTCTTCATTTGTGTCCTTTGCTTATTGCGCCGTAACCATGGATAATCTTCATCGTTTAACAGGGTGCTTGGGTCAGCCTTGACTTGGAAGGGAGGAATTTCATGAAACTTTTCATATTCTTCGGACATGTCTGTCTTGCCCTCAACTCCCACGAAGTCTCTTTTTCCTGAAAGAACTATGTGGCACTTTGGCTCATCATATGATGTGTTCGCTTCCTTATATTTTCTTTTTCTCGATTTGGTAGACATGTCCTTCACATAGAAAACCTGCGCCACATCATTGGCTAGGACGAATGGTTCGTCTGTGTACCCAAGATTGTTCAGATCCACTGTTGTCATTCCGTACTGTGGGTCTACCTGTACCCTGCCTCCTGACAGATTGAACCATTTGCAGTTAAACAAAGGGACCTTAAAATCATGTCCGTAGTCAAGTTCCCATATGTCCACTATGTAACCATAATATGTGTCCTTTCCCCTCTTGGTTGCTGCATCAAAGCGGACACCGCTATTTTGGTTGGTTCTCTTTTGATCTTGGCGATCGTGTAAAATGTATTCCCATTTATCTCGTATCCTTTGTAAGTCAATACAGTCGAAGATGGTCCCGTGGACAACGAGTATAGCTCATCACAAACAGTTTTGTCACCTCTGAGACATGTTTCCAACCAACTGCCAAAAGTCCTGATGTGTTCACATGTAATCCAGTCGTCACACCGCTCCGGATGTTTGGAGCGCAAACTGTTCTTGTGTTCATCGACATACAGGGTCACCAAGGTAGAGTTCTGTAGAACTGTGTAGTGTGCTTGAGACCAAGAATGGCCGTCCCTGCATATTATTGAGTCCCCTCCTAGCGTGCCTTTTCCAGTCAGTCTCCCCTCATACCGCGATTGAGGGAGACCAATCTTCTTAAGGCCAGGAATGAAGTCAACACAAAACCCAATGACATTCTCTACTTGATGGCCCATAGAGATGCTTCCTTCTAGCCTTGCGCGGTTACGGACACATTTCTTTAGGACTCCCGTGAACCTCTCAAAGGGGAACATATTGTATTGAAATACGGGGCTAGATGAACTAGGACGTGCGTCATGATATTTAAGAAGGATGGTGGGATCACCAGCTCGAAACTGACAAGACATTGCGCCACATCACTCCTTAGCCTTGGTATGATTTCTGGATCGATCACCTTCTGAGAGATTGAATTGAGGAATGCACATAGCTTCACAATGGCTAATTGGATGTTTTTCGGTAGAAGCCCCCTCAATGCAACTGGAAGTAGTTGCGCCATAATCACGTGGTAGTCATGAGACTTTAGGTTCTGTAACTTTTTCTCTGGCATATTTATTATTCCCTTTATATTCGACGAGAAGCCAGATGAGACCTTCATACTGAGCAGGCATTCAAAGAATATTTCGTTCTCCTCTTTGGTCAGAGCGTAGCTGGCAGGACCTTCATACTGCTTTGGAGGCATGCCGTATTTTTCGTGCGAACGTTGCAGGTCCTCCCGTACCTCCGGTGTATCTTTTGTCTTCCCATACACGCCCAAGAAGCCTAACAGGTTCACACAAAGGTTCTTCGTCACGTGCATCACGTCGATTGAAGAGCGGACCTCTAGGTCTTTCCAGTAGGGTAGGTCCCAAAATATAGGTTTCTTCTTCCACATGGGTGCGCGTCCCTCAGCGTCATTCGGAACAGATAGTCCGCTGGGACACTATCCAAATATTACGTGTATATCATTGACCATAGCAAGTAAGTGATCGCCGGTACGCATTGCGGGCTTCTTCCGGTGATCTGCCTCGCCTTTGAAATGCTTGCCTTTCTTTCGACATTGATGGTTGCTCGGAAGAAATCGACAATGGCCCAGGTACACATTCTTCCTGCATTTGTCCAGGTATTGCTTTCGGTGTCAGCTAAACAGTGTGTGCATGCGTGGTATCCCTTGTTTGTCTATCCTCAAAGGTTATTGAGAGCAGGCCAATCATTGATGGTTACAAACAGCAACGCATGCAGGTCAAATTCCTCCTGTTTGTGCTCATCCCACACATGTACACCTTTTCCATTCCACAGCTGTAAAAGTTCTTCAACTAATGTCACATCAATGTCGTTGCCGGGTTGCTTAGGGCCTTGGATGAGAACTAGCATCATAATGAACTTCCGCTCCATGCACATCCAAGGAGGAAGGTTATACATACATAGAGTCATGGGCCAGGTGCTGTGATTGCTGATCTTCTCCCCGAAAGGATTAATGCCATCCGCGCTTAAACCAAACCATACGTTCCTTGGGTCACCTGCAAACTCTACTTTCTCTCAATTTTTCTCCCATGCGACCCGTCAGCGGGTGCTCTCAACTTACCGTCTTTCTTAAGGTCCTCTTTGTGCCATCGCATCAACTTGGCATGCTCTTTGTTTCTGAACAGACGTTTCAACAGTGGTATTATAGGAGCATACCACATCACCTTGGCAGGAACCCTCTTCCTGGGGGGCTCGCCGTCAACATCACCAGGGTCATCTCGTCTGATCTTATACCGCAATGCACCGCATACCGGGCATGCGTTCAAATCCTCGTACGCACCGCGGTAGAGGATGCAGTCATTAGGGCATGCATGTATCTTCTGCACCTCCAATCCTAGAGGGCATACGGCCTTCTTTGCTACGTACGTATTGTCGGGAATTCGTTGTCCTTTGGAAGCTTCTTCTTCAATATTTTCAGTAGCATCTCAAATCCTCTGTCAGGCACAACATTCTCTACCTTCCACTGCAGCAATTCCAGTACGTCACCGAGCTTTGTGTTGCCATCTTCGCAATTGGGGTACAACCCTTTTTTGTGATCCTCTAACATGCGACCAAACTTCAGCTTCTCCTTTTGGCTTCCGCACTGTCTCCTTGCATCAACAATGACCCGGCGGAGATCATAATCGGGCACATCGTCTGGTTCCTCTTGATCTTCAGCAGCTTCCCCCGTTGCAGCATCACCGTATTCAGGGGGCACATAGTTGTCATCGTCCTCTTCTTCTTCACTTTCTTCCATCATAACCCCTATTTCTCCGTGCTTGGTCCAAACATTATAGTGTGGCATGAAACCCTTATAAAGCAGGTGGGAGTGAAGGATTTTCTGGTCAGAGTAAGACTTTGTATTCCCACATATAGGGCATGGACAACACATAAAACCATTCTGCTTGTTTGCCTCAGCCACTTCGAGAAAATTATGCACGCCCTCAATGTACTCGGAGGTGTGTTTGTCACCATACATCCATTGCCGGTTCATCTGCGTGCATTATATATAATTAAGTGTGTCAACAACCATTACAAAACATCATGAATAGATAAGTGATCACATTAGTAGAAGTTCATCATCACATTAAAACCAAAGTACATACATAGTTCTCATTGAACAACATATAGCTCTCCAGAGCATCTAATTAAGCCATACATTGAAACTATGTAAAACATTTCAATGCAACAACAATGCGATCATAATCGCAACCAAGGTATCAATTGATCCAACGGCATAATTATACCAAGACTCGGTATGAATGGCATATTTTCTAATCTTAATAATCTTTAAACGCATTGCATCCATCTTGATCTTGTGATCATCGACGACATCCGCAACATGCAACTCCAATATCATCTTCTCCTCCTTAATTTTTTTTATTTTTCCTTCAAGTAATTATTTTCTTCTTTAACTAATTTTAACCTCTCGACAATAGGGTCGGTTGGAATTTCCGGTTCACATACCTCCTAGATAAATAAAATATATGTCACGTTGGTCGGCATAATTGTCATAAACAATAAATGAACCAAATAGTTATAAAAGATAATATATACCACATCCGAATCATAGACAAGACGAGGGCCGATGGGGACGGATACAAAAACCATCGCACTATATAATAACAAGTAATATAAAAAAATTTAGACAAGTACCTATCTAATCATACAAGTAAGAGTTTTTTTTTCCTTTAGAAAGAAGATAAGAACAAGAGGCTCACCACGGTGGTGCCGGCGACGAGATCGGCGCGGGCTATAGACGGCGGTGAAGACGGGGACGGGACGTGACAGACCGCTAAATCAAGACAAATCTTGAGGAAAATGGAGCTTGGAGATCGAGCTTGGAGAGGAGAAAGCTTAACTAGTGTGGCTCGGGCATTTCATCGAACACCTCATGTGCATAGGAGGTGAGCTAGAGCACCCAAAAGCCGTCCCCTCGCCAGCCAGAAAAACAGAGCAGAGGAGTGCTCTGCTCGCAGACGAGGGGGTATATATAGGCACCTCATTGGTCCCGGTTCGTGGCTGGAATCAGGATTAAAGGTCACCCTTTTGTCCCAGTTCCAGCCACGAACCGGGACCAATGGATGTGGGCCAGGAGTGAGGCCCATTGGTCCCTGTTCGTGTCTGGAACCGGGACAAAGGGTCCAGACGAACCGGGACCAACGTCCCACGAGGCCCGGCCGGCCCCCTGGTGCATGAACCGGGACTAATGCCCCCATTGGTCCCGGTACTGAACCGGGACTAATGGGCTGGCCAGGCCTGAAGCAAAGCACAGATTTCTACTAGTGGATCCACACCATGCGAAGATTCCTAATTGAATGGATGAATCATACTAGCAGGGTATATGAAAAAGGAAAACGACGACTATCATCAATTATTGAAAATGTCAATAAATTCACAGTCACAAATGTTTCTATACACAAGAGATTAAAATTAGAAGTCGATGCACAGATGACAAGTCTCTTACACGAAGATCAAGTCAAATAGTACCAACGTTCCAAAGCTCAATTCATCCTTGAAGGAGACAATAACACGAGACATTTCCATATGGTAGATAATGGGCACTGTATGAAAAGGTGCATTTTTAGTGTCAACAGGTTGATGGCCAGATAGAAGGTCAAGTGGAGCTCGAAGACTATACAACCAAATATTAGAAAAATCTATTTGGGGATCCTAAGGAGTGTCATGTCTCTCTAGATGAGTCCCGAACAGACAATTTACCCCAGATCTCACATGTGGAAATGAAACCCTCACCACACCCATCTCACAAAAACAGGTGAAGAGCGGACAATGTTCCAGATGGAGGACAATAAATCGATGGGTCCTGATGGCTTCCCCGCTTAGTTCTACCAGAACTTATGGGATGTCATTAAGGTTTACCTTATGGTTATGGGGATTTTCAATTTCCTACCGTAGTCGTTCAAGGCTATACTTTGGCGACATCGTTTTGTTGCCAAAGACAAAGGATGTGGAATGGATGCAAGTATAGGCCAATATATCTCCGAAATATCAACTTCAATTATTATTTGTACCAATGTAGCGAATAATAGGACCAATGTGCTTGCGGATGACGTGCTTCGGCTATCTCCAATGACATTCATTCTAGGAAGAAACACTATGGATGGAACAGTTATCCACATGAGAACGTGCATGAGATGCAACGGAAAAAAATGAGTGGGTGGCATTTAAGATTGACTTTAGAAAGTTCATGACAAAGTAAATGTTATTTTATTCAACAAACAGTAAATGAAGGTGCCAAACAACAAGGACTTGATTTATGTTTGTTTGTGTGAGATTACCCCCAATATATTGTTGTGGGAAAATTTTAACATGTTCTCTCTTACCCCCTCTTTTTACATGTGAGGTAATTAAGAAGGAAATAGTTAATCAGACCACTAATTAATGAGATCAACGGCTCAGATGTATTATATAATCTTACCTCTCATGTGAAAAAGAGGGGGTAAAAGGACCAACCCACCCTCCCGCGTCGCCCCCGCGCGACGACGGGAAGGAACCCTAGAGCGCCGCCACCAGCTCCCTTCCCCACCACCTCCTCCTCCCTCGCCGCCGCCAATGGGCGCGGCCGGGCGAAGCCTGGCCGACGTCGGCGGCGGCGAGGCCTCCTCGTCCCCTCTCCCAGTGTCCATGGCACGGGCTGGCGCATCTGGATCGGGGGTGTCCCGCTGACCCAAGGCGGGCGGTGGCTGACAGGCTGGACGGTTAGAAGTCTTTGGCAGCAGCAGCGGGCTGCAGGCGGCGGGGGCTGCTCTGCCCACCGGCGGCGCGGGC
Source organism: Aegilops longissima (assembly GCA_021605205.1). Classification (NCBI taxonomy): domain Eukaryota; kingdom Viridiplantae; phylum Streptophyta; class Magnoliopsida; order Poales; family Poaceae; genus Aegilops; species Aegilops longissima. The sequence continues at coordinate 27,610,516 of CM038676.1, read as the reverse complement.
CGAGGGCAGCTTCGGGCGCGGGCGGCTATCGCTTCATGGTTGGATCCGACCAGATTTGGCGATGAGGGGCGGCCGGCGGCGTGTGTCGGTGGTGGTGCGTGCTCGACGGCTCCGGTGCTGGGAGCTCGCGGGGTAATGATACGTCTCCAACGTATCTATAATTTATGAAGTATTCATGGCATGTTTACTATTGTTTTAGACGATCTTGGTAATTTGATTAGAACTACCCCGGACTAGCGCTATTTTCAGCAGAACTACCGTGGTGTTGTTTTTGTGCAGAAATAAAAGTTCTCGGAATGCGCTGAAAATCAACAAAGTATTTTTCTAAAAAATATAAAAATACTGGAAGAAAAATCTACGGGAGGGGAGTCCAGGGGGCCCCACGAGGGTGGGGGCGCGCCCACACCCCTTGGCGCGCCCATGTGCCTCGTGGACTACCCGTGGGCCCCCCTGACTTGTTCTCGACGCCATCCTCTCCTATAAATACAGAAACCTCCAGAAATTATCCTAGATCGGAAGTTCCGCCGCCGCAAGCCTCTGTAGCCACGATAAATCAATCTAGGTCCTCTCTGGCACCCTGCCGGAGGGGGACATCATCACCGGAGGCCATGGAGGAGGATCCCGGAGGGGCCATCATCGCCATGAAGGCCAAGGACCAGAGGGAGAACCTCTCCCCATCTAGGGGGGAGGCCATGGAGGAGGAAGCACAAGGGGGAGAACATCTCCTCCTCTCTCTCTCGGTGGCGCCGGAGTGCCATCGGGAGGGGAATCATCGCCACTGTGATCGTCTTCATTAACATAACCATCATCATCACCATCCTCATCTCTTTTACGCGGTCCACTCTCCCGCACCCCGCTGTAATCCCTACTTGAACACGGTACTTTATGCCACATATTATGATGATGTGTTGCCATCCTATGATATTTTGAGTATATATCCGTTGTCTTTGGGTTGATTGATGATCTAGATTGGTATGAGTTGTATGTTTTATTTTGGTGCTGTCCTATTGTGCCCTCCGTGTCGCGCAAGCGTGAGTGATTCCCGCTGTAGGGTGTTGCAATATGTTCATGGTTTGCCTATTGTCTGTGTTACGTGAGTGACTGAAACACAAACACGGATAGGTGGGTCATGGCGTATGGGAATAAAGAGGACTTGATGGTTTAATGCTATGGTTGGGTTTTACTTTAATGATCTTTAGTAGTTGCGGATGCTTGCTAGAGTTCCAATCATAAGTGCATATGATCCAAGAAGAGAAAGTATGATAGCTTATGCCTCTCCCTCATATGAAATTGCAATAGTGATTACCTGTCTTTTTAACAATTGCCTAGGATAATTCCGCACGCCGATCCATTATTATTCCACACTCGCTATTTATAATATTTAGTAATATATTCTAACTTTATGATAACAGCACCTACTATTATATTTTAGCTCTCCGATATCATGCAAAGTTATCCTCTCCATACCCACAACGTAGTTTTATTTCTCGTTTCTAGTTGGAAGCAAACATTCAGTGTATATAGAGTCGTATCAGTGGAAGATAGGACTTGAGAGAATATTGATCTTACCTTTAGCTACTTGTGGGTTCGACACTCCATACTTATCACTTACACCATTGGAAATTGCTAGGACGATTCCCTGCGCTTGGGGATTATCAAGCTCTTTTCTGGCGTCGTTGCCGGGGAGCAATAGCGTGGGGTTGATATTCTCGTGTGTGCTTGTTTGCTTTCTTCTCTAAGTATATTTTGTTTTTCCTTTTTGTTTCTATTTAGTTGTGGGTGAAACATACAAAAAAAATTAAAGAATGAAAATACAAAAAAGTTTACTTGCCTATCATGCCTAAAAAGTTTTTCAAAAAGGGAAGTGATTGGAAAGTTATGCATTGAAGAAGTGAGGGTCGACCTTGAGCACTTGTGTTCATGCTCACGGAAACAATGTAGAATTTTTCATGGAAGTTTCTCTGTAAATAATTATCCCCTTGTGTATATCCATTTTATTATAAAAATAATGTGCCAAGCTTTGGTTTTAGGATGATTAGATTGCTTATTTACTACTGGAAGGTCAAATGGGTCTGAAACGTTTTGCAAATATCTTCTGTACAAATTTTTCAAATTTTCATATTTATTTCATAATTTTTGGAGTTACATAAGTTTACTAAACTTCCAGATTACTACAGACTGTCCTGTTTTTGACAGATTCTGTTTTTCGCGTGTTGTTTGCTTATTTTGATGAATCTATGGATAGTATTGGGGGGTATGAACCATAGATAAGTTGGAATACAGTAGTTTTAACACCAATATAAATAAATAATGAGTTCATTACAGTACCTTAAAGTGGTAGTTTGCTTTATTACACTAACGGATCTCACAAGGTTTTTGTTAAAGTTTTGTGTGGATGAAGTGTTCGAAGATCGAGGAGCTACCAATATGAGAATAATAAAGTGAGGCAAGAGTTTAAACTTGGGGATTCCCAAGGCACCCCAAGTAAATATTTCAAAGGATACTCAAGCATCTAAGCTTGGGGATGCTCCGGTTGGCATCCCATCTTTCTTCTTCAACAAATATCGGTATACCTCGGTTTTTGTTTTGTTCACATGATTTGTGTCCTTTGTGTTTTTGTTTTTCCTTTAAGAACCATGCTAGAATGAGATAGCCCTTCATTGATTTATAGAATACTTCATGTGCTTGACTTATATCTTTTAAGTATGAACTTATAGAATTGCTCTTCGTGCTTCACTAAAATCTTTTGAGTATGGTTTTATAGAATGCTTCGTGTGCTTCACTTATATCTCTTGGAGTATGAATAATACTATCATCTAAAGTGGGTTTGGAAGAGTGTCAACTTTAGTAACTAGAAAATTCCCCGCACGTTGCGGCGGGAATATATGGTTGAAATTTTTAAGCAGCTGATTTCATTTACAGCTAGTGATGCAAAAATAGAGATGCAAAAATAGATAACCCGTGATTATTTGTTATAATTATGTTGCAATTATTACCATGGAGGACACAACAATAGGGGATGAACATAGCATTGTTAATGTGAAATCAAAAAATTATTTAGAATGTCATACCTTTAAAAGATCATAATTCTGTAATGCAAAAGGTAATTTAGCATTGAAGTAGTACTTATGAGGAAATAGCTTAAATCACCTTAACCTAATATGTATGAATTAACCTTCCGCTTCATCCATTCTGCTCTCTTTAGTTAACACAATAACAGAAGATCGACAGATAATCGACACAAAGAGATGGACCGTTGGACTGCTCCCGTAAGTATATATATATATATCAAAATTCTCTGAATAAAACCAATCAAGTGGCCTCTAGATTCGGTAATTTGGAAAAAAATCCCATTCACCTTGCTGACTGAACATTGAAACCAAAGACAGAGGAGTTCACCTTACCCATTGCAATGAAATCCGACAAGCTTCAGGCTCTAGTGATGTTGAAGGTCTTGAGATAACATAAGTAAAATGAGATATCCTTACTGCAAAGAGCTCTCTTGTTCCTCTCCATTGCATGCCGCGTCGACCGACTCACCATGCTCCAAGCCGGACCAAAGGCAGGATGGCTAAGGGGCTCCACCACGGGACAGCCGCAAGTGTTCCTAATTGTGCTGGGTGTGAATGGAAGCGCGGCCGAGTGAAGTCTATACTGACGGCCGGAGGTGGCTGGCCGAGCGGAACACATGTGGGTGCCAACGACGTGCTGCAGGCTTATGGCGATTCCTTGCTGGTGCCATGACGGCTTGGACTGGGGCGTGGAGGGCAGCGTGGCCAGATGAAGTCTGTACGGACGATCAGCCGAGCAATGCCCATGCGGGTGCCAACTATCGCTGTAGCATGCGGCGGTTCCGTCCAGGTGCGGCAGGGTAGCACAGCATGCAGCCCCAACCTGGTGTCGAGGTCGCTCGTGCTGGAGCTCCGTTTCGGTGGCTGCACTCGTTTAATTATGGGAGGAATAGGTGGGAAGATGGAATATGCACCATCAGGTTTAGTGTTCTATGTTTCTCCTCTAGTTGTTATGAAGAGGAAACGCCAGGTCTCTTCGGTGTCTAGCATGGTTGTGCATCTCCCACTATTTGTTAGTTTTTTATTTAGATGACGTGGCAGATTTGTTAATTAAAAACACCACTCTTTTGCTGAGGGGGCACATGCATGGCTGTTATGGTTGAAAAAATGAAACGGGATCGCTGAAGTGGCATGTGTGACGATGTGGATGGGTTGCATGTTGAGATAAATCAAGTAGTGGGGAGCAACTTCTTAAGAATGGTAGATTAGTGATCCCACTATTCCGAATGAGAAGAATTTTGCTTATATGGAGAGTAGTAAATTTTCTATGCTTGTAGATCATGAAAATAATGCTTTATGTGATGGTTATATTGTTGAACTCATTCATGATGCTACTGAAAATTATTATAAGGGAGGAATACATGCTTGTAGGAGTTGCAATAATATCAAGTTTCCTCTCTATTTGCTTGAAGTTTTGTATTTATACTTGTTTTACCTTCCTATGCTAGTTGATTCTTGTTCCCATTAATTGTGTGCTCACAAAATCCCTAGGCATCGGAAGTAGGTTAGATTTAAATATGCTAGTCATACTCTTCATGATGCTCTCTTTATGTTTCAACTCTTATCTTTTATGTGAGCATCATTGAAATCATCATGCCTAGCTAAAAGGCATTAAAGAAAAGCGCTTGTTAGGAGACAACCCAATATTTACCCTTACTATTATTGTGTGTTTACATGATTAATCTACTGTATTAATCATGTTTTATAGCTTTTGTTTCAATAAAGTGCCATGTAAGACCTTTGGGAGGACTGGGGTGAAAGTTATTGTGATCTTGCTGTAAAAAAACAGAAACTTTGCGCTCACGAGATTAGCTGTCATTTTTTACAGAAGAGTGCTTTTGAGTTGATTCTTTTTTCAGAATATTAATAGAAAAATTCCTCACGTCCAACAATTAATTTCGTAATTTTTGGAGGAGCATAAGTATGGTTGCTGTTCAGATCATTACAGACTGTTCTGTTTCTGACAGATTCTGTTTTCATTGCATAGTTTGCTTGTTTTCTATTTTCTATGGCTTATATTTCTCAATATAAATTGTAGAAATGATATGTTACAGTAGGCATTGTGTTAGAACAATTATGAACCTTGTCTTTGAAAGTACCAAAGTGAATGGTTTACTCTTTATCATACTAACCTATCTCACGAAGTTTTGTTAAGTCTTGTGTGATTGAAGTTTTCAAGCTTTGAGTGAGATATATCGATATGAGGAGAATAAGGAGTAGAATGACCCTAAGCTTGGGGATGCCCAAGGCACCCCAAGGTAATATTCAAGGAAGACTCAAGCGCCTAATCTTGGGGATGCCCTGGAAGGCACCCCTCTTTCGTCTTCAAAACTATCGGTATACCTTACTCGGAGCTATATTTTTATTCGTCACATGATATGTGTTTTGCTTGGAGCGTATTTTCATTTTACTTGCTGTTTGGATAAACCTTTGGATCTGAAATCTTTAATAATAAGTCATTGGATCTGAAATCTTGAATAATAGAGAGTCCTCCCATGGCTAGTTAATTATTTGACTACTCAGTATTCTTCACTTATATCTTTTTGGAGTAGTTTGCATTTACTCACGTGCTTCACGTATATTCTATGAGTAAATGGTTGAATGAATTGAATATCATAAATCTGAATTTATATATGTTTCATAGGCCTATACTATGGGGATTAATGACTTCACACATAATGAGTATAGGTAGTAAACTTATTAAAAGTTAGCAAACGCAGAATTGGTCACTTGAAAAATTCATGAAAGAATATTGAAGGAAGAGAGATTTCACATATAAATATACTATCTTGGACATCTTTTGTAATTGTGAGCACTCATTAAAACATGACATGCTAAAAAGTTGAAGGAAGACAACTTAATGGGTTATGTTTTCCTATATCCGAAACGTTATATTGTCTTGGATCATCCAACATGTTGAGCTTACCTTTCCCTCTCATGCTAGCCAAATTCTTTGCACCAAGTAGAAATACTACTTGTGCTTCCAAGCATTCGTTAAACCCAGTTTTGCCATGATAGTCCACCATATCTACCTATGGATTGAGTAAAATCCTTCAAGTAAGTTGTCATTGTTGCAAGCAATAAAAATTGCTCCCTAAATATGTATGATCTATTAGTACGAAGAAAATAAGCTTTATATGAACTTGTGATAGGGAAGAAATAAAAGCGACGGACTGCATAATAAAGGTCTTTATCACAAGAGGCAATATAAAGTGACGTTCTTTTGCATTAAGATTTTGTGCATCCAACCATAAAAGCGCATGACAACCTCTGCTTCCCTCTGCGAAGGGCCTATCTTTTACTTTTATCTTCTACCCTTATACAAGAGTCATGGTGATCATCACCTTTCCATTTTACGCTTTTTCCTTTGGCAAGCACTTTGTGTTGGAGCGATCCAGATATATTTATTCACTTGGATGTAGGTTTTCATGAGTTATTATTATTGACATTACCCTTGAGGTAAAAAGTTGGGAGGCGAAACTATAAGCCCGATTAAAACTTTGAACTCATAAATATCACATGAGTGTTAGCAATTGTGAAAGATTAAATGATAGTTGAGTATGTGGAGTTTGCTGAATCAAAAGCTCTTACATAGACCCTTCCCGAAAATAAGATGAATTGCAGTTGTTTGATGACTAAGGGCATGGTTTGTTAGTTTTCAAGAAAGTTTATGATCTATACTTTAAACGTGTGAATAGTTTGTTACTTGATCATGAGAAGTTTTATGAGTTGAGCTACTGAGATGATATATAATGATGCTAGAAAAACTGATTGAAATTATCATTGATCAAACTTATGCACTTGCTAGCATTCACACTTCATAAATTATTTCTTTTATCATTTACCTACTCGAGGACGAGCAGGAATTAAGCTTGGCGATGCTGATACGTCTCCAATGTATCGATAACTTATGAAGTATTCATGCCATGTTTACTATTGTTTTATATGATCTTGGTATGATTTGATTAGAACTAACCCAGACTGACAATGTTTTCAGCAGAACTACCATGGTGTTGTTTTTGTGCAGAAATAAAAGTTCTCGGAATGCGCTGAAAATCAACGGAGAATTTTTCTGGAAAATATAAAAAATACTGGAACAAAAATCTACTGGAGGGGAGTCCCGGGGGCCCCACGAGGGTGGGGGGTGCGCCCACCCCCTGGGCGCGCCCCTGTGCCTCGTGGACTACCCGTGGGGCCCCCTGACTTGTTCTCGACGCCATCCTCTCCTATAAATACAGAAACCTCCAGAAATTAACCGAGATCAGAAGTTCCCCCGCCGCAAGACTTTGTAGCCACGAGAAATCAATCTAGGCCCTCTATGGAAACCTGCCGGAGGGGGCCATCATCACCGGAGGCCATGGAGGAGGATCCTGGAGGGGCCATCATCGCCATGAAGGCCAAGGACCAGAGGGAAAACCTCCCCCCATCTAGGTGGGAGGCCATGGAGGAGGAAGCACAAGGGGGAGAACATCTCCTCCTCTCTCTCGGTGGTGCCGGAGTTGAAGGAAATATGCCCTAGAGGCAATAATAAAGTTATTATTTATTTCCTTATATCATGATAAATGTTTATTATTCATGCTAGAATTGTATTAACCGGAAACATAATACATGTGTGAATACATAGACAAACATATAGTCACTAGTATGCCTCTACTTGACTAGCTCATTAATCAAAGATGGTTATGTTTCCTAACCATAGACATGAGTTGTCATTTGATTAACGGGATCACATCATTAGGAGAATGATCTGATTGACATGACCCATTCCGTTAGCCTAGCACTTGATCGTTTAGTATGTTGCTATTGCTTTCTTCATGACTTATACATGTTCCTGTAACTATGAGATTATGCAACTCCCGTTTACCGGAGGAACACTTTGGGTACTACCAAACGTCACAACGTAACTGGGTGATTATAAAGGAGTACTACAGGTGTCTCCAAAGGTACATGTTGGGTTGGCGTATTTCGAGATTAGGTTTTGTCACTCCGATTGTCGGAGAGGTATCTCTGGGCCTTCTCGGTAATACACATCATATAAGCCTTGCAAGCATTGCAACTAATAAGTTAGTTGCGAGATGATCTATTACGGAACGAGTAAAGAGACTTGCCGGTAATGAGATTGAACTAGGTATTGGATACCGACGATCGAATCTCGGGCAAGTAACATACCGATGACAAAGGGAACAACGTATGTTGTTATGCGGTTTGACCGATAAAGATCTTCGTAGAATATGTAGGAGCCAATATGGGCATCCAGGTTCCGTTATTGGTTATTGACCAAGAATAGTTCTAGGTCATGTCTACATAGTTCTCGAACCCGTAGGGTCCGCACGCTAAGGTTTCGATGCGATGTTATATTATGAGTTTATGAGTTTTGATGTACCGAAGGAGTTCGGAGTCCCGGATGAGATCGGGGACATGACGAGGAGTGTCGAAATGGTCGAGACGTAAAGATCGATATATTGGACGACTATATTCGAGTTCGGAAAGGTTCGAATGATTCGGTATTTTCGAGTACCGAGAGTTACGGGAATTCGCCGGGAGAAGTATTGGGCCTTATTGGGCCCTGCGGGAAAGAGAGAGGGGCTGCCTAGGGCAGGCCGCGCGCCCCCCCATGGCCTAGTCCGAATTGGACTAGGGGGAGGGGCCGCACCCCTTCCCTCTTCCCCCTTCCCCAAGACCTAGTCCAACTAGGAGAGGGGGAGTCCTACTCCCGGTGGGAGTAGGACTCCTCCAGGCGCGCCTCTCTAGGGCCGGCCGCCCCCCCTTGCTCCTTTATATACGGGAGCAGGGGGGCACCCCATGACACACAAGTTGATCTACGGATCGTTCCTTAGCCGTGTGCGGTGCCCCCCTCCACCATATTCCACTTCGGTCATATCGTCGCGGAGCTTAGGCGAAGCCCTGCGCCGGAGAAGTCATATCGTCGTGGAGCTTAGGCGAAGCCCTGCGTCGGTGGAGCATCATCATCGTCACCACGCCGTCGTGCTGACGGAACTCATCCCCGACACTTTGCTGGATCGAGTCCGGGATCGCCATCGAGCTGAACGTGTGCAGAACTCGGAGGTGCCGTACGTTCGGTGCTTGGATCGGTCGGATCGTGAAGACGTACGACTACATCAACCGCGTTGTTATAACGCTTCCGCTTTCGGTCTACGAGGGTACGTGGACTTACACTCTCCCCTCTCGTTGCTATGCCATCACCATGGTCTTGCGTGTGCGTAGGAATTTTTTTTGAAATTACTACGTTCCCCAACAGGAGTGCCATCGGGAGGGGAATCATCGCCGCGGTGATTGTCTTCATCAACATCACCATCATCATCACCATCCTCATATCTTTTACACGGTCCACTCTCCCGCACCCCGCTGTAATCCCTACTTGAACATGGTGCTTTATGCCACATATTATGATCCAATGATGTGTTGCCATCCTATGATGTTTTGAGTATATATCCTTTGTCTTTGTGTTGATTGATGATCTAGATTGGTATGAGTTGTATGTTTTATTTTGGTGCTGTCCTATTGTGCCCTCCGTGTCGCGCAAGCGTGAGGGATTCCCGCTGTAGGGTGTTGCATTATGTTCATGGTTTGCCTATTGTCTGCGTTGCGTGAGTGACTGAAACACAAACACGGATAGGTGGGTCATGGCGTATGGGAATAACGAGGACTTGATGCTTTAATGCTATGGTTGGGTTTTACCTTCATGATCTTTAGTAGTTGCGGATGCTTGCTAGAGTTCCGATCATAAGTGCATATGATCCAAGAAGAGAAAGTATGTTAGCTTATGCCTCTCCCTCATATGAAATTGCAATAGTGATTATCGGTCTTGTTAACAATTGCCTTGGATAATTCCGCACATTGATCCATCACTATTCCACACTCGCTATTTATAATATTTAGTAATATATTCTAACTTTATGATAACAGCACCTACTTTTATATTTTAGCTCTCCGATATCATGCAAAGTTATCCTCTTCATACCCACAACGTAGTTTTATTTCTCGTTTCTAGTTGGAAGCAAACATTCAGTGTACCTAGAGTCGTATCAGTGGCAGATAGAACCTGAGAGAATATTGATCTTACCTTTAGCTCCTTTTGGGTTCGACACTCCATACTTATCACTTCAACCAATGGAAATTGCTACGATGATTCCTTGCACTTGGAGATTATCAGGCAATGCGGGTAGGGCAACGGCCGGGCGTTGTCGTTGCTTCGATCGTGGGAGGCGGCGTGGGGACACTACTAGAGAAAAGGCTACTAGCAGCGCGGGTAAAATGGCTACTAGTAGCGCGGGTACTCGCGCTGCAGCTAAAAGTTAGTAGTAGCATGGGTCAAACCCGCGCTACTACTAACTTTGTTAGTATCAGCGAGGGTTCAATCTGCGCTACTGCTATTATGAACCGCGCTACTACTAATGAAATAGTAGTAGCGTGTCTATAGTCCCAACGCTACTAGTATCCTAAATACTAGTAGCACGCCATTTTATTCCCACACCACTACTAACTTATTAGGAATTAAAAAAAATAAAATCAACCAAATTCATTCTATCACGTGTCGTATCTTCTCTAGTTCCTCATTGTAGCAGCAACTCATGTATAATTTCATTCTATCGCACAGTTACATAAGCAACTACTCCCTCTGTTCTGAAATAATTGTCGCTAGGAGAAATCTCCGACCAAGTGAAAACGAACGAAAGTACAGAACTACCCCTAACTTGAAATCAGATCGTCGTCTTCCTCCAGGGTAGCGCATCCAGGCCAGCAGCAGGCCCCTCCTCCTCCTCCAGCTGCTCGTCCAGACCAGCAGCAAGCCCATCATCCTCCTCCTCCTCCTCCTCCGCCCTCCACCAGCCAGAGCCTCCGCCAGGCTTCTCCCTGTCGTCCAGCTGCTCATCCCGTTGCTGCAGCAGCCCTCCTCCGCCCTCCACCAGCAGGACCCTCCACGAGCTCCTCCCTGTTGTCCAGCTTGCTCATCCCGTCGCAGAGAGCAGGCCCAACCTCCTCCGCCCCAGTCTTGTCGCCACGGCCCTAGCGTCCTCGCCCCGCTGCCCAGACAGATCGTCGCTGCGCCACCGCCTGGTCATCGCAGCACACACCACTCCGGGCAGGTACTCCTCACCTCAAATTACAGAAATTAACAACACAAGATTGATTCAGTTAAACAGTACAACAGAATTTGAGGAATCACTAGAATTTCAAATTCAGGACTCAACTGAAATAAAAGAGACAAATAAAGGAGGCAAGTGTAGCCTGCAGCCCACATTTTCCATCACCATCCAAATATGGATAATTAAACATGGCTTGCTTTGGTTGTGTGTTGCTTACATTTATTCTTTAAACATGGCTGGCTTTGGTTAGTTAGCAATGGCACTTTCAATTTACAGTCATAGCCAAGAAAAGAAAATGTAGGGTAAAGCAACGAAAAGTGCACCTGGCAAGGTGCACTATCTGCTTTTTACTATAGACATGAATACAAGGAGTACATCACTCTCTGTCTATAGGAGTAATGTGAACATCATTCTACATGGGTCTCTGAACATTTTCTTACAAAATTGGAGCACAATCACTTCATTTATCGATCTGTATATCATGGAAGAGGAACCGAAGAATGTGCATGTACTTATAATAGTCTTTTGTCTTTGTACTCCAAATTTGGAAGAAGGCAAAGATTTTCTTTACTTACCAAAATCACACTTAACATTGGAGTCTACAACAGTCTTTTGTCTATAGGAGTGAATATGCACTGGTGTACTCAAATGCTGGAAGCACTAGCACTAGTACTGCATTTGTTTGCTTCAGTAGATGTATACACAAATCTGGAAGCAGGCAAAGGTTTTCTTTACCTACCAAAATCTGCTTCTGCTTTCTGGTAAATGGCTTCAATCGTCCTTGGATGAAGTGCATTGAAGTACTCCTATTAAAAGATGAACAGAAAAATGTTACTCCTACACTGTACTGAAAAAGTTGCTCAAATCTCTACTGCCAAGCCTTGCATTCACAGAAATGAAGTACTCCATACTCCATACTGTACATCCTTCCATAAGAAAAGAAGATGCCAACAAAGAAGATGCACATAAATCTCTACTCCATGCTTTAGTGAATTTAGTGGATCAAGTCTGTAGAAGCAACAGAAGCTATGGAGATCCCATAAATCTGTGAGACCGGCCAAATTTCATTGCTTGATGGCCATTTAGACAATTTTGATAGTTATAAACCTTATTTTATTTTAGTCAAAGCATCACAAAGGATAATTGCCTATTTTATTTCAGTCTTTACAGTGGAGACAGTTTTGGTAGTAAAATCTGCAGTACTCCAATTTTACAAACTGAAAACTATGACAGTACAAGAAGATCTCAGTTTCCACATGGAAAATACATTTCTCGGCTTTACAAACTGAAAATTATTGTATGATAGTGCAAGCAGATCTCAGTTTCAAAATGGAAAATACATTTCTCAGTTTTACAAACTGAAAATTAAGACAGTACAAGCAGTTTCAAAATTATGACAGTACAAGAAGTTTTAGTAAATGGTGATGCAGATACTTATTAGCACAAGAAACGGATTCTTGATGATCTGCAAAGCCTGGACTGAACCGACTCTGAAACTGAACAATAGCGATATTTTTTCAGAGAGGGATGCAATGCAACAGAAGAACATCAGGGGAGATAGTACGAACTGCCAGATCCAGTACAGAGATGATTACATTGGATTGCACTGAAGAATAGCATTAGCAGGAATGTGTTTAATTTAAGAAAAAACGAATTAACTCATCCTGATATCTGAAGTGTAAAAATCCTGAACTAAACCGAACACTGTTAAGTCTGAAGAATTTTTCAGATTGTTGAGAGCCGAACAATGCAGATTTCCCCATCTCTGGGAGGGAATTGGGACTCACAGAGGAAATTGGAGCAGACCCCCTTGACGACCTCCCCTGCATCGTTGGTGTAGACGAGCCGCTTGAAGCACAGCCAGACCTGCAGCCGGATCGATTTCAGTCAGCGACAACCAGTGCCAACGGAGCGGCGGAATCGGAATCGACGGATCGATCAGGGCAGGGCGGGCGTACGGTCTTGGCGTCGCCGAAGTCGCCGAGGGCGCTGCTGGCGATGGAGTAGAGGCGGAGCTTGTGGGGCTTGCCGTTCTTGTCCTCGCCGTCGGCGACGACGCCGATGGACTGGCCCTCCTTGTAGGGCACCTCGCCGTCGGTGGAGAAGACCATGTGCCACGTCTCCCCGGGCGCGTCGTCGGCGGTGATCTTGGTGTTGAGCAGGCACTTGCCCACGTACGACTCCTTGGGCCGGAACTTGTTGGTCACCACCCCCTCCTCCTGCTTCTCGGACACCTTCTTCTCCTTCACCGGCACCGCGGCCGCGTCGGTGGAGACCGCCTGCGCCCGGACGCTCAGGCCGCGGCGGGAGGCGGCAGTTCTTGCGGCGCACGGGAAGCTGCAGTGGGAGTGCTGCGGGGCGCTAGACGATGTGGAGGTGGCAGCGGTGGCGGCACAGAGGAGACGACGTGGTGGACGGCGGCCATGGCATGGGAGGAGGGGAACGGCGAGTAGCTGACGCGCGGCATGCGCATATCTTGGGGGGCATCGGGGCGGACGGACGGAGGAGAGGTGGAAGGGAGGTCGGCGGCGAGTGGGTTGGGAGAGGAGAGGAGGTTGGGGATCTGGATCGGGCCACGTGGTGGTGGGGTGGGAGTGTGGATCGAGCCGGGGTGGACACGCTTAGTAGTAGCATGGGGGTCTTACCTGCGCTACTACTACTTACTTAGTAGTAGCGCCGGTTTTATACCCCTCGCTACTACTATGGCCTATCCCGGGGGCATTGTTGGAGACCATTTAGTAGCAGCGCGGGTTTATACCCCTCACTACTACTATCAACTTAGTAGTAGCGCGGTTTTTATGCCCCTCGCTACTACTAATTAGCAGTAGCGCCCGGTTTTAAACCGCGCTACTGATAAACTTCTGTATGTATAAGGTTTTCCCTAGTAGTGGGAGGTCCGGTGAGGGAGTCCTGGATTAAGGGGTCCTCGGGCGTCTGGCCTATGTGACGTGGGCCGAACTGGCGGGTCGTGAAGATACAAGATAGAAGACTTCCTCCCGTGTCCGGATGGGACTCTCCTTTGCGTAGAAGGCAAGCTTGGCGTTCGGATATGAAAATTCCTTCCTCTGTAAACCGACTATGTGCAACCCTAGTCCCCTCCGGTGTCTATATAAACCGGAGGGTTTAGTTCATAGAGGAGAATCATAACCATACAGGCTAGACATCTAGGGTTTAGCCATTACGATCTTGTGGTAGATCAACCCTTGTAATCCCCATATTCATCAAGATCAATCAAGCAGGAAGTAGGGTATTACCTCCATCAAGAGGTCCCAAACCTGGGTAAACATCGTGTTCCCGGTCTCCTGTTACCATCGATCCTCAGACACATAGTTCGGGACCCCCTACCAGAGATCCGCCGGTTTTGACACCGACATTGGTGCTTTCATTGAGAGATCCCCTATGTCATCGACCGATGGACCGATGGATCGCTTCGTAAACAACGATGGCACCACCACCGAGGAGATCCTCCCTCCCGGCCAGCTTTCTGTGTTCGGCGGCTTCACGCTCCGTGCCAACACAGAAGGCCACCTCAAGCAGGTTGAGAGCTTCGCCCCTGGCCATCAGGTTAGGTTTGGAATCTTGAACTACGTTGCCAATATCCGCGGAGACTTGATCTTCGACAGATTCAAGCCCATGGCGACCGCTCCCTACCACCACGACGAACATAACCTAAATCTGTCATCGGACCACATCTAGGAGATAGCGCATGTTACTGCTCTGGCCCTGGATAAAGAGCAGATCGCATCGTCCGAGGACGGGAAGCTCAACCTCGCCACGGAAGCCGCAGACTCGGCATCGCTGGAGCCGCACACAGACCCAACCTTGAGCGGGATCTATGTTACCGGAACTTCGGATTCGTCTCTGGCTACAGATTCCGAACCATGCGCATCTGCGTCCTTCGAGCTTGATCAAGCGCCTATCGTCGAATTCAGCTCCGCAGATATCTTCCGGCACTCGCCTTTAGGGGATGTGCTGAACTCATTAAAAACCCTCTCCTTAGCAGGGGACTCGCGACCGAATTATATCCGGCTTGAACTGGAGGCTGATGATGGATAATTTCACTTCCCACCCACCACCACTTCATAGCCATTGTCGAGGACTTAACTGACATGCTTGATTATGGCTCCGAAGGCATCGATTGTATGGACGACGATGCCGGCGAAGAGCGGGCCCAAAACCAGGCATCCACCGGACGCTGGACGACCACCTCTTCGTATGACGTGTATATGGTGGATACAGCCAAAGAGGGTAACGACGATAACAAGGCAAATCTAGTCGAGGATAAACCTCCTGAGATACCACCAAAGTGGTGGCATCAGCGGCGCTGTTCCAAATCATGCCGCAACAAAGACAGCAATACCGGCAAGGGAGACGATAACACTCCGGAGAATGCCAAAGACCCAGACGCCCCCGTCGAACCAACATCCGAACAGGATGATAGGGAGGAGCGGCAGGGTAATCCCTGCGAGCCAGTCGTGAACGAGGACTCAGAGGATAGCAATTATACGCCGCCCTCAGAGGACGAAATAAGCCTCGGCAATGAAGACTTCATCGTGCCAGAAGAACCCCTTGAGTAGGAACGCTTTAATCAATAGCTCATCACAACCGCGAGGAGCCTGAAACGGAAGCAGCAATGGCTTCAAGCCGAATAGGATACACTCAACGATAAATGGACCAACGTCCTGGCAGCCGAGGAATACGGCCTTGCACGACCAACCAAAAGCTACCCGAAGCACAAGTTGTTACCCCAATTCAACGTTGAGGCGCGGGAGCCCATAATATCAGCACGTAACGCAGCTGACAAACAAGACCGGCCACCTCGTTGCCGAGACAGAACGGCTACCCAAACCGAACACCAGCCCATATCACCTCGCCGTAGAGACGGGGAGACAGTGTCTCGGGATCACACCTACGACCTACGGCGGGACCTGGAGACTAGAGCAAGCCTAGCCAGATCAATCTACGGGTCAAGGGGACGTGCCCCAACATGAGAGGACGGCTATCAGGCCCGACGTGACCAACACAACCTCACTCAAAGCGAAAACCGCATAAAGACGTCCGCCGAGCTCCATCGAGACGTCACCCGTTACAGAGGCGCAGCACACCCCCTATGCTTCACTGAGGAGGTAATGGAGTACGAATTCCCAGAAGGGTTTAAACCTATGAATATAGAATCATATGGTGGAACAACCAACCCCGCAGTATGGATTGAGGATTTTCTTCTCCATATCCACATGGCCCGCGGTGATGATCTCCATGCCATCACCTCCCACTAAAATTAAGGGGACCACCCCGACACTGGCTAAACAGCCTCCCACAGAATTCCATTGGCAATTGGGAAGAGTTGGAAGACGCCTTTCGCGATAACTTCCAAGGTACATTTGTCCGGCCTCCAGACGCTGATGACCTCAGTCACATCGTCCAGCAGCCTGGAGAGTCATCCAGGAAACTCTGGACTAGGTTCTAAATTAAAAAGAACCAAATTGTCGACTGTCCGGATGCCGAAGCCCTAGCGTCCTTTAAACATAGCGTCCGAGACGAGTGGCTCGCCCGTCACCTCGGCCAGGAGAAACCAAAGTCCATGGCAGCCCTTACAGCACTGATGACCCGCTTTTGCACGGGAGAAGATAGCTGGCTTTCTTGAAGAAACAACAACACCAGTGATCCGGGCACTTTCGAAGCCAGGGACGGCAATGGCAAGCCACGACGCAATAAAGACAAGCGTCGAAACAATAATGCAAGAACCCAAGACACGGCAGTCAATGCCAGATTTAGTGGCTCCAAATCCGGTCAAAGGAAGAAGCCATTCAAGGCAAATAGAAATGGTCCATCCAGTCTAGACAAGATACTGGATCGGCCCTGTAATATTCATGGAAGCCCTGAAAAACCCGCCAACCATACCAACAGAAATTGTTGGGTTTTTAAACAAGCTGGCAAGCTCAACGCGGAACACAAAGGGAAGGGGCCGCCCAGTGACAGCAAAGACGAAGAGGATCGTCAACCGAACACCGGGGGACAGAAGCAATTTCCCCCTGAAGCAAAAACAGTAAACATGATACAAGCGATGCATACCCCTCAAAGGGAGCGCAAACACTCACTACGAGGTGACTACGCCATAAGACTGGTCACCCCAAAATGTAACCCTTGGGCGGCCTGCTCGATCACTTTAGATCGCAAGGACCACCCAACCAGTATCCGTCACAGAGGTTCGGCAGCTCTGGTCCTCGATCCAATTATCGGTGGATTCCATCTCACGTGTGTCCTTATGGACGGCAGCAGTAATCTCAATCTACTCTATCAAGACACTGCCCGCAAGATGGGAATTGACCCTTCAAGGATCAAGCCCACCACAACTACCTTCAAGGGAGTAATACCGGGCGTCGAAGCTCACTACACAGGCTCAACCACATTAGAAGTCGTCTTCGGTTTGCCGGAAAACTTCCGACGTGAAAACTTGATCTTCTATATTGTCCCGTTCCGTAGTGGCTACCATGCACTACTCGGGCGGACCGCTTTTGCTCGTTTCAATGCGGTCCCACACTACGCCTATCTAAAGCTTAAGATGCCCGGTCCACGTGGTGTCATAACGTCCAGCGAAAACATGGAACGCTCCCTCCGTACCAAGGAGCATGCCGCGGCAATCGCAGCCGAAGTAGAAACCGGCCCCGTCAAGCCGCATACCTCACCGGCCATTAAGCCACCGGCCTCTAGTACACAGGACCGGTCAATTTTGGAGCTGGATTAGCAGTTTTGCCTTCGTCATTCGCCTTTCATACCCGTTAAATTTGTATCGCGCATGCATAATTATGCACTTAAAATACATTGGTCATCGGCTGAGGCACAATACGGACAGGCCTACAATACGGTTCGCCCGGACTACAACCTTTTTCTCTTTTCTAACTATTTTCTTATCTGTTTCCACAGGTGAATCAAAACTTGTTCATCCTATGGAACTACAACGACTCTTTCTAAGTCCGGTTTCGTACAAATAACCGAAGATTACTCCTTTTTAAGGAATCCTTTTCACTGAGGCAAAGGCAGCACAGACGTGCGACAGGAGGTCCAAAAGACTTTTTGTAGACCAAACACTCTATTTGATACCTGTATAGAGCCTTTTTTTTTCCTCATCCTTCGACCCCTGGCATATAAAAGATCCAGGGTGGTGGTGTCATAATCTGTAAAGATTGTGTTCGGCGTATCAATCAGATTCTAGTGAACACAATCCGTCTTCAGTATTTTCTTTTCCGCATAAAACTGTATTTTGCCTCTTTGGTTGTTTCACACACACACCTCGGCACAAATTGCCAGGGGCTCGATGCGGCAACATACAGGTTGCTGAAAAAGTCCGAACAGCTCTATAGCATACATCGGCGTAACGATTTTGGCATTATATGCATCAGCTCTGAATCATGTCTTTTGTCAATAGTTGGGCTGCCCGGCTCCTGTGCTTACTACCTTACGTTCCGACTTTCCGACTAGGGTAGTAAAGGGATAACTACTGCGATTGTGTTTCCGGTTCACCTGGTTAAGCACCTCAGTAGAGAAAGCCGAAAACTGACTATCATGATGCGGCAAAAGCTGGTGAACCACTCGGCGGCTTATTAGAATATCTTGCGATTCCTTCCGTATTACACGAAGGACCGTTTTTCTGGTCACCTATGTAACGCAACCGTATTCGGATAACTGCGTCCATACCAGGGGCTACATCGTAGACCCACTGTAAAGATCATATGGCTAAGTGAAGGTGTTAAAGCCCTATAGTCCGATTGCCCAGTTTGCAACACCGACACCTCCGTTCCGAACCAAGATGTTGGGTCAAGAGTGATCAGGTGCTATTCCGAACACCCCCGTATTATATGCAAGGGGGCTGAAGCCGACGACTGGCAAACTTTCAGATTATAAGAAAATGGCCGCACAAGAGGAAATAAATTTCAGGCAAAGGTATAAATCTAACGTAGCCTTAATGTATCATAATATTATTCTTACAATTTTGGTACATTTATTCAAACATAATATCCTTCGAGCATTGACCCTCTATCAAGCGGGCGCCCTCTAGGACGTCCTCCAAATAATGCTCCGGCGTACGGTGGTCCTTGCCTCCGGGCGGACCCTGGGTTGCAACATCGGTGGCCTTCATCTTTGACCAGTACATCTTGACACGGGCGAAGGCCATCCGGGCACCTTCTATGCACACCGACCGCTTGGCGGCGTCAATACGTGGCACTGCATCGACAAGCCGCTGCACCAAACTGAAATAACTACTCGGAACGGGTTCGGCTGGCCATAGCCGGACCATGGCCTCCTTCATGGCAGCTCTGGACATCTTGTGGAGCTCGGCCCACTGGGCCATCTGTTTGTTCAGCAACGCCGGACGCCGTGACACGTTGAATTGCGACCAGAAAAGCCTCTCTGTAGCACGTTCTTCATGTGCTTGGAAGAATTGTGCCGCGTCGTAGACACTCTTCGGCAGATGCAAGAATGCGTCTGGAGAACTCCACATTTTATTAAGCAGAGCATACTTCGGGTCGCCAACTTAGTCTGTAAAAGAAATGGCTTACCAGCTGCTATCTCTCCAGCTTGACGGATCTCCTCCCGAGCCGCTCTAGACTCGGATCGTGCCTCTCTCGCCTCTTGTAAGTCTTTGACGAGTTCGGCTGCCTTGACCTTGTTGTCCTCCTCGAGTGATTTACATTTGGCAGTAACATCCTTTAGCTCTTGCTTTATGGTCGATGTTTTCTCCTCGCACTGGCGCCGAGTGGCCTGTTCGGCCTTTAACTCAGCTGCCGCCTTCTTGGTAGCGGCACTACTCAATCTGGCCTGCTCCTTGGCATGGGCAAGCTCAACCCGTAGGGTCTCCACCGAGGTAGCACCATCTACAGTTATGCATGTTACTGTATATAGTTTTCAGCCTTTTGCTCATACTATTATACATGCGTAAGCGGACTGTCCCAAACAACACATACCTTGTGCCTCGTCAAGCCGATGGTTAATAAGAGTAATATCCTCATCAGCTAACTCAAGTTTATGCTTCAGATCTGCAACTACCGCAGCTTGGCCGGTCGCCATTGACATAACAGCCTGTTTTCAAGATAACTATGTTACTTCCTGAGCATATCTTTTGATCCTCTGATCGCCTCCCTGTGGAAGCCGACCAGAGTCTCAGGGGCTACTACCTATACACATGCGCATTTTGCATGCAAAGAATGGTTTAGGTATTACATACCTCGAAGCCTATCAGCAGACCTGTGAAGGATTCATTCAATCCGCTTCTCGCGGACAGAATCCTCTCAACCACCGTACCCATTAAGGTACGATGTTCCTCTGAGATGAACGCACTTTGTAATGTGTCCATCAGAGTGTCCGGCACCTCCGGATTCCTGGAGGATGCTGTGGGAGTACGGACTCCCTTCAAAGGGATACGCCTACTCGACCCTAGAGTCGTCTTCGGCTGTACGCTGGATTGTTCGGGGCCCTTATTTTTGGTCCGCGCGGGGGCTGCGCCCCCTAGACCCTTGATGATCGAAGTACCACCCTCGGGCGTTGTCTTCGTTGTCCCCAATGCCGCTTGATGGTCAGGGGAGACTCTCCGAGATGACACCTCGAAGTCGTCCGCCCTAAGGGGCGAGGAAGCATGAGAAAGGATCTCGCTTTCCATCATCCCCGGAGATAGGTCCCCTGATGAGGAGGACTGTCGGGGTGGAATATGGGCCAAACTACAAGCATATAGTTCAAATAATATCCCTGTAACCCGAAAAAGAATGGGATATGTCTATGACATCATTATTCACTTGCAATTCGGCAAGGGGCTCGTCCCTGGTGAGGTGCCCTGCGACGGCATCGACTTCGGAACCCGAACCATATGGTAGGGACACCCTCCCTCTCTTGGGTGCTTCCGCCTCCAAGTCTTCAGATACAATCCTTCTCCTCTTATGGTGGGAGGGGATATCACCTTCTCCTTCCCTTCGTCTTTCGAAGGAGCTTCAGCCTCCCCGGACGTAATGTCCGGTATGCCTATGGAGTGGAGGCCGCTTTCGGCTCCTTAGCTTTTCTTCTTGTCCTCTTGCGCCGGCACTTGGTACGGCGCCGGGACCATCATCCTCTCCAACACAGGATCGGCCAGTCTTCGGGAAGTGGGGCCGAACACCTAATTTGCTCCGCCTTCTTTATCCATCCCTGGTCAAAGGAAGAGCCCTCAGTATATTGCTATGGGATAATCAACCGAGTTGCGTTCAGAAATTGGGTGCTTACCGAGGTATCTGGATGGTTGCAGGTCGAGACCGATGTCTTCAGTTGTATCCGGCCACTGCTTTCGAGTCTTGAAGAATAGTTTCCATATCCCTTCATGCGTTCTGCCGAAGAATTGCTGAAGCGTCTGCGGTCCTTCCAGATTGAACTCCCACATACGGAGAGGTCGTCGCTGGCACGGGAGGATCTGGCAGACTAGCATCACTTGGATCACGTTAATGAGACCAATATCCCTTTCAAGGATACTCCGGATATGAATTTACAGCGTATGTACTTCATCAGCTGATCCCCAGTCTAGCCCCTTATTTATCCATGATGTGAGTTGCAATGGAGGGCCAGGTCAGAACACAGGTGCGGCTGCCCATTGGGTACCGCGGGGTTCGGTAATATAGAACCACTCATGTTTCCATAAGTTGGACGTTTCCGTAAAGGTACCTTTTGGCCAGATAGCATTGGCAAGCTTGCTCACCATAGCACCACCGCACTCCGCGAGCTCCCCGTTGACTACCTTCGGCTTCACATTAAAAGTCTTGAGCCACAGGCCGAAGTGTGGGGGGATGCGGAGAAGGGCTGCACACATGACGATGAACGCCGAGATGCAGAGAAAAGAGTCCGGAGCTAGATCATGAAAATCTAGCCCATAATAGAATATGAGACCGCGAACGAAGGGGTGAAGAGCGAACCCTAGCCCGTGGAGGAAGTGGGAGATGAATACAACCCTCTCGCTGGATCTTGGTGTGGGGATGACTTGCCCTTTAGCAGGGAGCCTGTGGAGGATTTCCGCGGTCAAGTACCTCGCCTTCCGAAGCTTCGCGATATCCACCTCGGTGACCGAGGAGGCCGCCCACTTGCCCTGGGAGATGAATCCGGACATAGTTGGAGGGCCTGGTAACAATGGAAGAAATCGAATCCCGGGTGCTGGAGCCTGAGGTGGGGAAGATTGAGGAAGAGGTAGGCGTGGGGGGAGAAAGACGGGTCTGTACCCCTTTATAAAGGCGATAGATATCGAACGCCTCCTCATGGGACTTAAAGCTTGCCTATTCCCAAGGGATCGCCCATGACACGATTGGATTACCCACGCACATATTAATGAGGATCTCGTGATAAAGGGACACGATCTCTGCTTTGACAAGACGTGCCAATAGAAACCGCTGTTCGAAGTAATGACCGTGCAGAGATGTGGCATCTCACTACAAAAGATGTTAGTGGATGGGACTTCTTAAAATGTTATGCTCTTTGCGGCTGTATGAGGATCTTGTTTTGTAGAGCCGTACGCGTTTTCTGTGTTCGAGGGCTACTTTGAAGTATTCGGAGGAACCCGCCTTGCAATGCCGAAGACAATCTGCGCGCCGGACACATCGTCATTCAAGCCTGGTTCACGGGCTACAGAGGAAGTCCTGGATTAAGGGGTTATCGGGCGTCCGGCCTATGTGACGTGGGCCGGACTGGCGGGCCGTGAAGATATATACAAGATAGAAGACTTCCTCCCGTGTCCTGATGGGACTCTCCTTTGCGTAGAAGGCAAGCTTGGCGTTCGGATATGAAGATTCCTTCCTCTGTAAACCAACTCTGTGCAACCCTAGTCCCCTTTGGTGTCTATATAAACCGGAGGGTTTAGTCCGTAGAGGAGAATCATAACCATACAGGCTAGACATCTAGGGTTTAGCCATTACGACCTCGTGGTAGATCAACCCTTGTAATCCTCATATTCATCAAGATCAATCAAGCAGGAAGTAGGGTATTACCTCCACCGAGAGGGCCCGAACCTGGGTAAACATCGTGTCCCCAGTCTCCTGTTACCATCGATCCTCAGACGCATAGTTCGGGACCCCCTACCCGATATCCGCCGGTTTTGACAACGACATCCGGCGTGGTGGTGGCCTCCCGGTGTCGTGGCAGTTTCACGGTGGCTCGACGGATCTGCCTGCGGCGGCGGCCGGCTTCTCCGGTGTCGTCTCGTCTGCGATCGGACTATTTCGACCTTCATCCCATCGTCTCATCTCCCAAGCGCAACTTCCATCGAAGGGCTAGCCCTCTCCCAGCTGCGGTCCATCGGTCGTCTCGCGCATAGTGCAGCAGGACCGAGCTCGTCTTGCGCACGGTGCAGCAGGACTGACTTCGTCCCCTCACGGGGCTGCAGGACCGAACTTGTCTCGCGCTCGGGGCTGCAGGGCGGGTTGATGGACGTTGGCCAACCTAGTGGGTCTCGACGCTGGGGGTCACCCAGGGGTGCGAAAGGTGAGACCTTTCCGCTCGTCTCTTTGGTTGAGGTAGCGACGGGTTTCGGGTGAGGGCGTCAAGGTCTTGGATGCCGGGGCGGCGGCCCTGGTGGCGGTAGCGCAGTGCTCTTGGGCAGAGCCCGTGGCTTGGTGCTGCCTGGTGGCCATGGCCATGTGGGCGGCATGTTAGCCGGGGTGTGGCGTTCGGTGGCGGTGAGTTGGCGGTGCGTGTTAGCCGCGGTGTGGCGTTCGGTGTGTTAGCTCGTTCCCTTCTTGAAGGAGTCGTCGCGGCTCTCACTGCCCGTCGTGCGGCTCCAGGGGAAACTCTGTTCCTCGGATCGGACGGTGACGGCGCTCCAATGTCGTATCCTTCCTGAAGGCGCCGCCTTGGAGTCCACGGTTCGTCGTATGCGGCTTCATCTCTTCATGGTGGTAGTGCTAGGGGTGGTGTAGTTGCGCTCAGCGCCTATGTATCCTGTCTTGGGTGTGTGTGGTGTTGGCGTGCGTTTGTATCGTGTGATGTTGATCTTTGCTTTATATATAAAGCGGAACGGAAGCCTTTTTCGGTAAAAGAGGGGGTAAGAGGGAGCATGTTAAAACTGCTCGTTGTTGTGACTATTTGCTATATCAACCATCAAAATTCTAGTTTTATGTAATTAGTTCACAACGTAATTAAACACTATGACATCTTTTATTGGAGAGAGAGGAGGAAAGAGATGAAAAGGGCTTTTACTTCTTTCTTGCTTGTTGTCCTGAAAAGACTGCCTCCACATGGACAAAACATGACTTGGCTCAGAAAGACTAGTACGGAACTCATGATATTACCTCTCCTTCGCTAGTCCTCATAAGAAAAACATGCCTTGTTACTCTGATCCTCTAAACTCTGACTGGTGGTGCAGACCGGCTGAGAAACACTGATCCAGTACCACTTAGTTAATAGTTGTACCATTTCCCAAAATATACATGGTACAGGTGTGCCCTGATACAAGTGCAGGTTCTGAGAGACGTGTTTTCCTGAATTCTGTCTCTCAGCCTATAGATCCATCAATGGCCGCATGTACTTCCGATTCCTCCCATTCCAGTTTACATGCCTAAACTTGAATCATCTCCAGCTTGCTGCTTGTTAGCTACTGTCCTATATGGATGGGTATGAAAAGTGACAGGAGGAAAGGAATGCTACTGCCTCTCATATCATGAGCGTCTCAGTAGGTGTTGCATGCTGTAATATGCAAGGGAAAACATTCTATGACGTTAATTCAATGCAAGATTCCTGCTCTATCTACCATCACTCAAGATGTTCATTTGTTGGGAGAATTTATGAGTCATGTAGCAGACCGTGTTAATAGGACTGAAACCCTACGAAGCTCTGTGTTACTTTCATTTGATGTCGTATATATGTAGTTGGAGGTATAATATCTTGGGTAGACCCCCCCTCATAAACCGTATAAGGGCAGTATGGTCATTTGATCATAAGTATACCCACCATCGTATGTCACACGACTGTATGTAGACGTATACAGCTGATCCACTCGCCCATTGCACAAATGGCCCATTTTTATTTTTATTTTTGAACCTTTAAAAATTATGTGCAAAAGGTAGGATTCGAACTCACAACCTCATACTTTATTTCCACCACTATAAACAACTAGGACAACTTAATTGTTGTTTCTAGTTACTTCTTTTATTCTTCTTATTATCCTTCGCACTCACGCGCTACTCTAAATTTTGAAGCAATACTAATACAACTGGGAAGCAGTAACGGTTTTTGAAACAACAATAATGCACCTATGCCATCCATGGCATTGACGTGAACCGCCTCGTCAAATTTGCCACACAACATAGACGCAATATCCTTATAATCATAATTGATGTGTAGAAGCAAAATCAAATTTCATTGGAAGCAAACTGTATATTCATTGGAAACAAAGTCGAATATTTTTGTAAGCAATGTTTGATGGAAACAAATGTTTATTTCCCTTGATTGGATGTAGTCCAATGCTATGCTTGAAACCATCATGTCGCCGCTTGAACCACAATTTTTTTATGTTGCAAACGATACAACTTTAGGACATCTCCAACGTCGACCCTCAAATCACCCGCATACCTCCAAAACACGCATTCCGGACGTGTTGTCACATCAAACGCGGGCATGTATCGGCCCACAGGGCAGTCCGGGCACACTTTCTCTCGCAAGCCGGAGACAAATGTTGGGGGCTTTGTGGGCGTCTGGACTGCTGCCAAGCCCGCGTCTGACTGCCTTGGCCGACCCAATCCCCCCACCCGCCCCTTCCGCGGTTTTCATCCCACACAGCACGTCGCTTGCTGCGCCACATTCATGATGGCCCAGAGCATGCAACAACCGTCATTGCTGCCCGCGATTTGACCGGATGGGAAGGCGACACAGATGTACACGACCTCTCACGCGTCGACGCTTCAATGCGGATGTCGCGTCCCGAGAAACCAAGTCATGCAGTCACGCCGCATTGAAGCGGGCTGACTACCCCTCCACCTGGCCTGGCCATGGCTATTTAAGCCCTATGTCGGCGGCGCACAGATCCACACTCCACGTCCCCAAGCACCTCACCTTCCGCGTCCCCCTTGCCGTCACCTCGTTGACCCCTCCTCCTCTACGAGCCCAGTGGTGATGCCGCTATCCTAGTTCTCCATGCGGGGAGGCGGCGCCGATGGAAGTTCGTCTTCAGACGGATCGTGGTGCCACTGCCCTTGCTCTCTGGGCCCTTCTGCATCCATGATGGTGGGCTCCTTCTACAAGGAGGAGATAGTCATCTCCTCCAGCGACAAGGAGGACTAGCCGTAGCAGCGACCCCGTCTCCTCATGGAGGCGGCTTCGATGGACAAAGAATTCGTTCATCAGATGGTGATCATGACGGAGCGTTCGCTCCGTCACATGGGCTCGGCACCATCATCACCAGTGAGCATGAAGGAGGAGGCACCATCCCCGCCACGTGTGCACGTTAAGCGGGAGTCGGCATTCCCACTGCGGCAGGTGAAGGAGGAGCCAACGTCCCGGCCGCACAACTGCGGCCTCCACATCCGCGGTCGCGTGAAGGAGCCGACAGCCCGCCAGCGCCTCTGCCACGTGAAGGACGAGCCCGATTTGAACGAATTCCGTCCGTTTCGTTCCAGTAGTTTTTCAAATGTATGCAGGCAACATTGGATGGCGCCCTCCCGCATCCGTGTCGACGGACTGGCCCCCTGTCTGCGGACGGATGCGGGAGGAAATTTGCGGGTCGTCGTTGGAGATGGTCTTACACTGGATATTTATGTTTACTAGATCAAAACAATTTGTCATGGAAGCAATGTAAATAGTAGTTTGAAAAAAAAATGTTTCTGCAAGAAATCACGATAAGTTGCACTCTGAACAGCTGGAAGCAAAATGTTTTTAGATAGGACGCATACTATACAAGAAGAAAAATCAATATGTTCAGCTGGAAGCATATTTTCTTTGTATGGAAGCAAATCGAAAATCAAAATATATAGTTGGAAGCATATTTCCTTTGTATAGAGGCAAATCGCTTTCCATGGAAACAAAATGCATGGCGTAAAAATCTGATCTTGCGCAGGTTATTATCTTGCATAATTTAGGGGAGTTGTTGGTATGAAATGTCAGTGTAAATCGCGTTTTTAATGGACCATGCTGCCATCAAGAGGCATCTAACAGGTTTATTCAACCGGTTCGGATGGCGCTCGCATAACAGGATAGGAGTCTAGAAAGTTTATCCTTCATATTGCCGTACCGGTTGTGATTGTCAGCATGTATTTTCCTTTTATTCATTTACTTCGCTCCGCTTGCGAGCTGTAATACTTTTATGACTTTGTGATACTTCGTGTTTTTTCTAATAAGATGGCTACATGCATCATTATGATGCAGAGGCTGGGGTACGCCTCCATTTCCAAAAAAATAAAAAATTCGAGAGGCATCTAATCCAATGGTGTTGGAGTAATCTGATGGTAAGATAAGAATCACTAGTCTGATCCCTAGTTGTTCTCAAGACTAAAAGAAGTAATTATACCGAATAAGTGGGCTGTTATAGTTGGTCATAGCAGGTGGAAATAATTCAAGAGGTCTAGAGCTCAAATCCTGGTTTAAACCTTTTTTTGAAGATTAAAAATAAAAAAAATAAAAAACTACTAGAGCTTATACGCGAAGAATTTATCAAATATGACCATCACGTCCTTTCTTATGAAGAGGTATTAGCTAATCTGGGCCGTCCTTGCTAGCTACTGTCCTATATGGATGGGTATGAGAAGTGACAGTAGGAAAGAAATGCTACTGCCTCTTATATCATGAGCGTCTCAGTAGGTGTTGCAGGCTGTAATATGCAAAGGAAAACATTCTGTGACGTTAATTCAATGCAAGATTCCTGCTCTATCTACCATCACTCAAGATATCTCTACTCCTAATGGAGCAGTTGGTAGTCTCGCTTTCAGGTTTTTTTCGTCCCATCACTTTCGTCCAGTTTTTTTTCGTAGGTTAACCGTCGTAGATTTTTTTTCGATGCTGGTTTCTTATTCACCGGTTTATTTACCCCTCAGCTCTTTCCTTGCAAATCAGCACTTTCCAAACATCCACGCAATCACGAATCTAAATTTACTGACTTATCCAAATCAACCGATACTTTCCATTATTGCAAATTTCTTTAGGAAACAAATAATAGATTTTAAGGAAACAAATAAAAGATTTTAAAGACGCATCATACTTTACTAACAATCACTAAAAATCAAATCTAAATTAATTAACCTTACCTTAAATCACTTAATCACTTTAATTAATTTATTATGGAATCTATACGTGGTCGCATTGGTTCTTTTTCTCTCCACTCTTTCCTTGCAAACCACTAATTTCCTAACATACAAAAGATCACGAATCTATCTTTCCTTACCCGAATCAATCGATCCCTACATCAGTGCATTTCTTTATTAAGAAAACTAACACGCAAATCTTAACGCATTGTAAAGAATTCCCGTTATGGACCTAATTAATTTATTATAAAATCTGTACATGGTCGCATCTCTCCCCTCGTGAAAAAATCGCATCCATCTCCCGTTAAAAAGGAAAAGAGAACATGAACGACCAATCCCACACCATGCATCTCAGTAGCAAAAAATCGCCCGCGCCTCTGCTACTGCGCCTCGCCGTGTGCCCGGCTCGACCCATGCCTCGCCTGCATGGCTGGACGCCGCCGTCTCCACCGCCACGTACAAGAAAACGGTGGGCAGAACCATCCATTCAAATCGCACACCCCACCCTCCTCCGCAATCCCTAGCCCCGCATCACCCTATCGCTTTCTCGCCTCTCTTTCCCCTTGATGTAGATGGTGCCGAGCGACGGCCTCGAGCACCGGCAGTGCCGCCCTCTCTATCTTCGCTGCGTCGAGAGATGGGCCGAGGCTATCGTCGGTTCGCCGCCCACGATTGGGCCGCCTCCGGTTGTCGCGCACCACCGGCTCCACCTAACGTGCCCGACCCTCTCCGCTTCGACCTTCCGCAACCACATCCCTCCGCGCCTCCATCCATCATCCACAAGGCCACTCCTGCACCCACCCTCCTAAATTCTCCATACCGCGGACAATCACCGAAGATCCAAGTTGGCCCGATATCAATTTTCTTACATGCTTTCTTTATCAGTTGGTGATGGGAATGGGTTCCAATTTCTCTCTCTGACTGTGGATTCGCAGGCAATAAGCGCTTCTACATGCATCCTCCCGCCGGTCCCTAAAGTACCAAGGTAAATGGTTGATGTTGCGTTTGTCTAGGATGATATATGTTGGCTCTGTTCCGGTTCATCCGAGCAGTTCCGGTACATCGTGCATTTATCTTGCCGGTAATGTTCTTTGATGCTCTGATGCACTTTGGGAATTGTTTATCTTGTCTTCAGTGCAGAACATTTGTTTATTAATGCATGAGAAGAATCCTTATTACTACCTTGAACCTGTTTTATAATCCATATTGTTATGCACTAGCGCGTGTGCGCGTCTCGCTTCCAGGTTTTTTTTCGTCCCACCACTTTCGTCCGGTTTTTTTTCGTAGGTTAACCGTCGTAGATTTTTTTCGATGCTGGTTTCTTATTCATCGGTTTATTTACCCCTCAGCTCTTTCCTTGCAAATCAGCACTTTCCAAACATGCACGCAATCACGGATCTAAATTTACTAACTTATCCAAATCAACCGATACCTTCCATTATTGCAAATTTCTTTAGGAAACAAATAATAGATTTTAAGGAAACAAATAAAAGATTTTAAAGACGCATCATACTTTACTAACAATCACTAAAAATCAAATCTAAATTAATTAACCTTACATTGAATCACTCAATCTCTTTAATTAATTTATTATGGAATCTATACGTGGTCGCATTGGTTCTTTTTCTCTCCACTCTTTCCTTGCAAACCACTAATTTCCTAACATACAAAAGATCACGAATCTATCTTTCCTTACCCGAATCAATCGATCCCTACATCAGTGCATTTCTTTATTAAGAAAACTAACACGTAAATCTTAACGCATTGTAAAGAATTCCCGTTATGGACCTAATTAATTTATTATGGAATATGTACGTGGTTGCATCTCTCCCCTCGTGAAAAAATCGCATCCATCTCCCGTTAAAAAGGAAAAGAGAACATGAACGATCAATCTCACACCATGCATCTCAGTAGCAAAAAATCGCCCCCGCCTCTGCTACTGCGCCTCGCCGTGTGCCCGGCTCGACCCATGCCTCGCCTGCATGGCTGGACGCCGCCGTCTCCACCGCCATGTACAAGAAAACGGTGGGCAAAACCATC
This sequence comes from Aegilops longissima, assembly GCA_021605205.1. NCBI lineage: Eukaryota > Viridiplantae > Streptophyta > Magnoliopsida > Poales > Poaceae > Aegilops > Aegilops longissima. The sequence goes on along the minus strand of CM038676.1, from coordinate 27,580,069 downwards.
CATTCAAATCGCACACCCCACCCTCCTCCGCAATCCCTAGCCCCGCATCACCCTATCGCTTTCTCGCCTCTCTTTCCCCTTGATGTAGATGGTGCCGAGCGACGGCCTCGAGCACCGGCAGTGCCGCCCTCTCTATCTTCGCTGCGTCGAGAGATGGGCCGAGGCTATCGTCGGTTCGCCGCCCACGATTGGGCCGCCTCCGGTTGTCGCGCACCACCGGCTCCACCTAACGTGCCCGACCCTCTCCGCTTTCGACCTTCCGGCGACCACATCCCTCCGCGCCTCCATCCATCATCCACAAGGCCACTCCCTGCACCCACCCTCCTAAATTCTCCATACCGGCGGACAATCACCGAAGATCCAAGTTGGCCCGATATCAATTTTCTTACATGCTTTCTTTATCAGTTGGTGATGGGAATGGGTTCCAATTTCTCTCTCTGACTGTGGATTCGCAGGCAATAAGCGCTTCTACATGCATCCTCCTGTCGGCCCCTAAAGTACCAAGGTAAATGGTTGATGTTGCGTTTGTCTAGGATGATATATGTTGGCTCTGTTCCGGTTCATGCGAGCAGTTCCGGTACATCGAGCATTTATCTTGCCAGTAATGTTCTTTGATGCTCTGATGCACTTTGGGAATTGTTTATCTTGTCTTCAGTGCAGAACATTTGTTTATTAATGCATGAGAAGAATCCTTGTTACTACCTTGAACCTGTTTTATAATCCATATTGTTATGCACTAGCGCGTGTGCGTGTGAAATAGATGGATTATGGTCCCGTACCCAATAAGATGGATATGTGTGTGTGTGTGTTAGAGAGAGAGAGAGAGAGAGGGGGAGAGAGAGTGAGGAGGAGGGAGGGAGAGAGTGTGTGTGAGAATTTGATGGTAAAAAGGTCGCCAATGTCACTTGATATGTATGAGAATATTAAATGTAATATTAACATAATTGATATTGAACTCTTAAATTTAATGTGACCCCGTTGCAACGCACGGGTGTTCTTCTAGTTTTATTAATTAAGGAGCATTTTACAGGTAGAAGCGTGAAAGGAAGCACGATAGGTACTCCCTCCGTTTCACAATGTAGTGCATATAAAATTTATCAAAAATCAAACAAAGCAAACTTTGACTGATTTACAGAGAAAACTATTTATAATACAATTCCAAACATATACAACATGAAAATATAACTGATGATGTATCCGATGATATGTATTTGGTGTATAATTTGTTCTATAAAACATGGTCCAAATTTGTAATTTTTGACTTTTAAAAAAATCTATATGCACTACATCATGAAATAGAGGAAGTACATCAAGAGTGTCTTTGACGAGACATTGATTTCCCTGAGAAGATTGCAAAGCAAGGAATCCGAAAAGCAACAATATGTTTTGTATCTTTATAGCAAGCTTTTCCATGATGTGCAACGGTGTTCTTGGCATTGTTGTCTTGTTGATATGATAAATTCTTAGTTCCTCGCATATAATCAGAGTCTGAATAACCAACAATTTCTAGGTTATCAGTTCTTTTATATGTAAACATGAAATCCTTAGTTCCTTGCATATAACGCAAGACTTTTTTTGCGGCCTTCCAGTGGTCCGGTCCTGAATTTAATTGGTATCTGCCAAGCATCGCGGTTACAAAACATAAATCTGGGCGTGTACACACTTGAGCATACATGATGCTTCTGACAGCTGAAGCATAAAGAACTGACTTTATCTGATCAGTTTCATACTGGTTCCTCGGACATTGAAATGTCCCAAACTTATCGCCCTTAACTATAGGGGCGGGCGAGGGTGAGCACTAATGCATGTTGAATTTCTTCAGTACTCTCTCAAAGTATGCCTTTTGAGATAGTCCTAACGTTCCTCTAGACATATATCGATGAATCTCGATGCCGAGGACATACGAGGCTTCACCAAGATCTTTCATATCAAAACTGGATGACAACAAAATCTTGGTCTCATGCAGCGTATCCTTATCGCTATATGCCAACAATATGTCATCAACGTATAGGACTAAAATTGTGAACCTACTGCCTTTAAACTGAACATATATGCAGTTGTCCACAACATTTTCGGTGAAACCAAAAGTTTTCATAATTTTATCAAACTTGAGGTACTACTCTCTTGAAGCTTTCTTTAAGCCATAAATTGATTTCTTTGGACGACATGCTAGATGTTCATTCCCTTCCACAACAAAACCTTGCGTCTGTGCCATGTAAACATTTTCTTTCAAGTCACCATTTAGAAATGTCGTTTTAACATCCATTTGGTGTAGTTCTAGGTCGTAATGAGCTACTAATGCCATTGTGATTCTGAAAGAATCCTTGGTTGACACAGGAGAGAAGGTTTGCTTATAGTCAATTCCTTCTCTCTGTGTATACCCTTTTGCCACTAGCCTTGCCTTGAACTGTTCGACATTCCCTTTGGAATCATACTTGGTTTTGTAGACCCACTTGCAGCCTACTTTCTTAGCTCCATTGGGAACTTCTACTAAGTCCCAAACGTCATTTGAGCCCATAGATTTCAACTCGTCTTCCATGGCAACCAACCACTTGGATGAATTTTCGCTTTTAATGGCTTTCTTATAAGAGGTTGGATCCTCCACCTTTCCCATATCATTCATATCCTCAATCATGAAGGTGACACAATCATCTGATATGGCTTTCTTTCTCTCATGTCGTGGTCTGCCCACATGAGGAGGTGGTGGTGGTACATCATCATTTTGAGGATCATTATTTTCCTGGGGATCCTCATTTGTGTCTGGATTTTCATTATTAGTTTCTAGATCACCATGAGAAACTGAACCGTGAGATTCAGGATCATTAGATGACATATTTCTTCGTATTGGAAAAACAATCTCTTGGATAATTAGGGAAGGTGCACGAACCCGCTTCTCCTCAAGATTGATCTCCCTTAAATTTGTGACCTTATTATCCTAAAAAAATACCACTTGCCTAGTATTATAAGTTCATTTGTTGGGAGACTTTATGAGTCATGTAGCAGACCGTGTTAATAGGACTGAAACCCAACGTAGCTCTGTGTTACTTTCATTTGATGTCGTATATATGTAGTTGGAGGTATAATATCATACTGCAGTGTCGACCAAAGATGCTCATCGCCTTTTTGTATAGTATAAGTTGACAAGTAAAAAATTGCAGACCACAATCCAAATAGGTCGGCACTTAGCATGCAAAAGGCCCGGAATCTGGCTTGTCATGGCGTGGTTAGTGTAGTACTCCCTCCGTTCGGAAATACTTGTCGAAGAAATGCATAAAAATGAATGTATCTAGAACTAAAATACGTCTAGATACATCCGTTCCTCCGACAAGTATTTCCGGACGGAGGGAGTACTATTATGCCTCAACACAAGATTTTCTAAACTACACGGTGCTGGTGGAGCACCTGTATCTCAGTGTATACATCCTGCATAGTCAGTTTCTGCTCCTGGTCTCTCTAATTCCTACGTAATCAATTATCTTCACCTTGCTCTTTGTCTTGTATTATGCTAGTTATAGTCCCTCGTATGAAACTATGGATAGGTATGTATGAAAGTGATAAAGGAAAAGCTAATAAGCCACCTTCTCTTGTATTGCGAGCTTTTGAGTAGGTGTTGTATTCTATATAACACACACAAAAAATGTCTTTGACATTAATTCAGTGCGGGATTTTGCCTCTGCCCAAACAAAGACATGTTTGAAAAATGACTCTCGACATGTCAACATTATGTTAAATTTTACTTGTGGGCCTGACACGTTATTTTAGTGTCAAACAATGACAACTCTGTTTGTGTTTGTTGTGAGAGATTACCCTAATATATTGTTCTGACTATTTGTTATGTCAACGATCAAAATTGTAGTTTCGTGTAATTTACACACAATCTAATTAAGCACGAGGACGTCTTCATTGGAGGGAGAGAGAGAGAGAGGAGGGTAGAGATGAAAGTGACTAATTTGTTCTAGCATGTTATCCAATCCTTTGCTAATCCTCATAAGAAAAACATGAATCATGTATTCCGATGCTTTAAACTATGACCAATGATGCAAATCGGCTGCCAGACAGACACCATGATCTGGTACCACTTTGTTTATAGTTGTAGCATTGCCCAAAATCTACACGTTGTACTGTCGTGCCGTAATTACAAGTCTAGGTGCTGAAGGTCATGATGTGCAGACTTCTGTGTCTCGGCCTATACAACCAACAGAGTCAGCAAGTGTTTCTGATTTTTTCCTTTCATTCCAATGAACAAGACTCTAGACATGAATTATATTCTCCTAGCTTGTTTTCTCTCTTATATTTCTGCTAGCTAGCTATTATCCTACATGGTATGAGAAGTGACAGGAAGAAAGCAATGCTACAGCCTCTTGTATCATGAGTGTTTGAGTAAGGTTGCAATAACATGCAAAGGAAAATGTTCGATGATGTCGAATCAATGCAAGATTCCTTCTCTATCTACTATAATTGAAGATATATCATAAGTTCATTTGTTGAGAGAATTTACGAGTCTTGTACCAAACCGTGTGAATGGGGCTGAAACCTGATGAAGCTCTCATGGTACTCTCATTAGATGCCGTATATATGTAGTTGGAGGTAATATCATACAGTGTCAACCAAAGACAGTCCTCACATTTTGGACGGTATAAGTAGAGAAGTAAAATATTGCAGATCACAATCCCATAGGTTGGTGTAACGAAAGAACCACACCCTAGTAAGTGAATTCTAACATAGACTCAGTCACTCAGACCTAGAAGACAATAAAGCATGCAAACAAGAATATGGCTTGTTCTTTGCTAACGCTCCTAACAAAAAAAACAAACATTTGGCTTGTTCACCCTGGTGTGGTTAGCGTAGTAGCATTGCCTAAAATGTAGGTAGCACTATTATGACTCAACACAAGATTGACTGAATTAGACGGAGCTAGTAGATCACCTGCATCTCAGTCTATACATCCTACGTAGTAAGTTTCTGTTCCTATCGGACTGCTAACTTCTATTATCTTAACTTTGATCGTTGTCTTGTATACTGCTAGTTGTAGTCCCTTGTATGGATGGCAAATCAATTTTCTTTCAGCTTATGAAAGATGAGCTGCAACGGGTTCTCTCTCTCAGCCTATACATCCAACAGAGGCAGCATGTGTTTCTGATTCCTCTCATTCCAATGGGCATGACTCTAAGACTTGAATCATCTTCAGGCTTGTTTTTCTCTCTTTTATTTCTGCTTGCTAGCTTCTGTATTATATGCACGGGTATGAGAAGTTACAGGAAGTACCAATGCTACTGCCTCTTATATCATGATGACTTCATGAGCTTTTGAGTAAGTGTTGAATGATGTAACATGTCAGGAAAAATGTTGTGAGATGTTAATTCAATGCAAGATTCATGCTGCTCTATCTACTACTGAAGACATATCATAAGTTCTTGTTGGTAGTTTTACTCATTTATTTATTCAGACACTGTTGGGATAATTTACGAATCTTAAAGACATTGTGGCAATGACATTTAGTGGCACAAAATCTGATTACAGATGACATAAGGCTCTTCTCTCAGGCGACAATTTCCAGATGACAAAAGAACCAAGATCCCATAAGGTACCACAAGCCTCAGCTGCAAGAAATACTATTAGAGGAAAATGATTTTGCAATATTCACCATGTACACAAAGCTGCCACCAATCTTAGAAATCTTCAACTTACCAGCGCCTTTCAGGATGGATATAAACGAGTACATGATCAGAGAGTTGGCCATGGTTTGTGTAGTACTATTATACCTCAACACAAGATTTTCTTAACAACAAGGTGCTGGTGGAGTGCCCTGTATCTCAGTCTATGCATCCTACATAGTCAGTATCCTATCAGACTGCTAACTTCAGTTATCATCCTGCTCCTGGTATATAACTCTCATTCCTATCAGATTGCTAACTTTAATTATCTTAAAATTGTTATTTGTCTTGTATTCTGCTAGTTATAGTCCCTTCTATGGATGGGTATGTATGGAAGTGATAAGAGGAAAAGCTAACAAGCCACATCCTCTTGTATTGCGAGCTTCTGAGCAGGCGTTGCATTCTATATAACACACAAATAAGCGGAAATAAGTTGTTTTTGACATTTATTCAATGCGATATTTCCGCTCTGCCTAAAAGAAGGCATATATTTGAAAAATGACACTCGATATGCCAAGATCCTTAGCACGATTGATATGCTGTGTACCAAAGCCACAACTTTAGTTTATAGCCCCCAACAAAAAATGATTAGTTTGAATAGCTCCAGAAGCCATCTCATTCCAATTCAAACGGTAGTACAAAACAAATCGTTCTAGTACCATACCTCAACAAAAAAGATTCATGGATGTTGGCTCAATAAAGGCTCCATCAAAGATACTATTGTTGCTGGACTATCTTCACATGCTAGGCTGCTAATAGACAATGTGTGCCTCCGTGATTACTCCCACATACTTTCGGGACACTTCTGATGGTGTACATTTTCTTTTACTAGGAAACACATACGGGTTTCTTGCTTACTATAAGACTGACTTTCTGGACCTACAAGATAAACTTGTACTCCGATCCTTTAAACCATGACTGAGGGTGCAAATTGGCTGCCAAACATGTGGTACGGTTATCTAGAACCACTTCGTTTATAGTGGTAGCATTGCCCAAAATCTAAATGGTGTTGTCGTGCCCCAATACAAGTGCAACTCAAGCAATTCGTCCTTCTATGAGTTCTGTCTCTCAGCCTATACATCCAACAGTGGCAGCATGTGTTTCTGATTCCTCTCATTCCAATGGACAAGGATCTAAACTTGAACGATCGTCAGCTTGCTTTCTCTCTTGTATATCTGCTTGCTAGCCATTGTATTACATGGATGGGTATGAGAAGTGATAGGAAGAAAGCAATGCTTGCTAGCCTCTTATATAATGACTTAATTTGACTTTGGGCATCTGCTGCCTAGAACTTGTAAAGAAAAATGGTCTGCAATGTTAAACCAATGCAAGATTCCTGCTGATCTATCTACTACTGAAGAAGTGAAGATATATCATAAGTTCTTGTTGGGAGTTTCATTTGTTTATTGAGATGTTGTTGGGCTAATTTACTAATCTTACAGATGTTGTGGATATGACATTTAGTTGCACAAAATCTGATTTAAGGCTCTTCTCTCAGGCGACAACTTCCAGCAGACATAAGGTACCAGCATAGCACAGCTAGCTGTACCATAAGCCTCAGCTGCAACAAATACTAGAAGAAAATGATTTTGCAATATTCATCCTGTGAAACAAATAAACCTAGCGAATCGCCAGGTACACAAAGCTGACACCAAATTTAGAAAACTTCAACTTACCAGGGCCTTTCAGGATGGATATAGAGTATGTGATCAAAGAGTTGGTCGTTGCTTGATTTCAGAGTACAAAACACCCAAGAGAGACACCAAGTACCAACAGAAAGAGCACGCAGGTTCTAGCTATCATCATTCTATTCTACTACGAAATTGAGCTGGTTTCTGGAAATGATATGGAACAACCATGCTAACATGTCCCTAGAACAGACTGTTGCCGTGGATAAACTTGCTTCCAACCATTTACGAGTGCATCGCCCGTCGCTTGCCATTGCTAAACGACATCTGGATTTTCCATTCCTTCCATAGTAAGCGGAGAATCATGGGTTGAGCGAACCCTTTTAAAACCCCTACGATGGGTAGCTTCTGCACGGAATATATGAACTGTGAATATGAACCTTTCCCCACCCTTTGCCGGTACAAAGATGCAGATGTCGCCAGTCTGCACTTGGTTATCGCATACAAAGTCTAACCAGTTACCCGCAAACATGCACGTGTCTTTTTTCGGGGGTAAACCCCCTTTTCGAAAAAAAAATGCACGTGTCTTTTTCTATGAAGAATCTCGGACGCCACTTCTCGGTCTTGCCCAGCATCACAAGTGTGACAACCCCATTTTCATGTGGAAAGTGTGCAGTTGCAGCTAATGCGGGTTCCTTTGAAATGATCTGGTTACATGTGGCAAGATGATATGTCAGTACAAAACAAACTATAAAAGGAAGTCAGGCTGAATGGAGAAGACATTGTTTCAAATGTAAAGAAAGGAAAAAAATATCCAATTGTTCTGAAGGTTCATGGGAACTTGAAAATGACAAGATTTTCCCGAAAAAACCGAAATGCGCATCATATACCGCAACAAACAGTTGACATTGATAGATCATAGAAGTGAGCTGCTCAATTCAACATAAAAGAACAGAAATTTACCAGAAGAGGACTAGGTAGTTGAGCATCACACCTCCTCATGGTAGCCACAAATACAGTAGTTTCAGGTTTAACTCTCTAGATAAGCATGTTTACTCTCTCCATTTGTGCTCCAGATGGACAGCTTCTGGATATTTTCCCATATTCCGCTTCTGGAGGTGCCAGATGATCGTCTGACTCCGCAGGTTTGCATTCTCTAGCACTACCTTCTTCTGGATAAAATTTCACAGTCAAAACTAAGAAATTCCAGGTTTAACGCATATGTACATGAAAGTTGACAATATAACCTGATTTCTCAGATGAAGAGGCCGAGTGTCACTGTGCCGCCTTTCCATCAGTAGTCCTTTTTTTTTCCGAAAAGGAGGTTATCCCCCAGCCTCTGCATCAAAACAATGCATACGGCCATATTATTATTAAGCAAAAGGTTCAACAAAGTGTCCTTGTCTCAAAAAGTAAAAAATAATGATCACAAAGAGCAAAAATACAAAAAACAGGATAGCCACAACCGGCAGGCAAAAAGTAGATAGGAAACTAAACACCTATCCTATTACATGACCGCCATCCAAACCGATTGAAGATAGCCCGTGCTACCGTCTCCCACCGGATAGACCCAGTAACCATGGCTAGAACTTCTCGTTTCACTTCTTTAGTTCCTGGTAATTGTGTGGTATCATCATGGAGCTCCTTAAAATATGTAAACAATTTGTACTCATTTGTTCATCATTACCTTCATTCGAGACAATATTAGTTCTTCCGGAAGGGGAATGATCGATGATCGCTTCTGCAAAACCCAATGATTTGACAATCAGCTTCTTTTACACATTCATCTTTTTGTTTTCCTTAAGTTCCCGTTGCCCTGATAAGCCTTGATGATCCTTCGAGAGAATGTGAAGAGCATCTTCTGCTCTCTCTGTCTCAGTTACTGGATTATCAGTGGACGGCGTTCTATCACAGAACTGCATAATACCCACAATAATAAGAATGGAAAAAGATCAAACACTATTAAAATATTGTATGCTGCAAATACAAACTACAGAGTGAAAAAGGTTGAGAAAATGACGTACACGAAGTATCCCAAATATGGCAAACTTGAAATGTTGACGATGCAGGTCAGCAATCATGGCAAATTGGAAATCATCCTTAGAAACATGGCAGATCCTGGGCACTGAGTAGTTAATTTAACGGTCTATAATTCGTCCTCTAGGGAGATCGAGGTGATCCATGTAAGCAATCTACAAAAAGAACCGAGATTGGAACAAGATCCGTGCATATAAAAGTATAAACATTCTTTGGGGGCGGGGAATTGTGACATTGAAAAGGATGGCATATATAATTCCGTAGACTACGTATTTAAACAAGAGGATATACAGTCTACAATACGCACCAGTAGAAAACATGGATTTGGTTGAAGCTCAATCTACACACTAGTCCCGGTTGCATTACGAACCGGGACTAATGTGTTCGAGCGGATAGTGGGCTGGGCAGGCATTAGTCCCGGTTCAAATGGGACGTTTACTCCCGGTTTGAGACACCAACCGGGAATAAAGGGTGCGATGCCCTCTAGTCCCGGTTGGCGGCCCGGTTCGAGCCACCAACCGGGACTAAAGGGTTGAGGCTTTAGTCCCGGTTGGTGGCTCAAACCGGGACTATACACCTTTAGTCCCGGTTTGAGCCACCAACAGGGACTAAAGGGATTCTGAATTTTTTTTTGTTTTTCCATTTGTTTTTTGTTGTTAGTTTCTGTTTTCAATTGATTATATCTTATATGATATTTGATATTTTTGAGTGATTCTTTTTGCATTAGATTCAAAATTTTGTCTAGTTTCTGTTTGAGCCATTAGTTTTCAAATTTTAATGATTTAAATATGAATTAATTCAAATTTTCTTCAAACCCTAGATTGTGAATAATTTGGGTTTGAATATAGTTTTAATTTAATTCTTTTTGCTCCTATTCAATTGTTAGATTGTTGTCACAATAAGATTTATTTGCTTATTTTTAGATTAATTTAAGTTAGGATTTTAATTAAAACAATACCATTTTGCTTATATAGTTGTTTTAGTCCTTTAATTAGTTTTGCTATATTAAAAAGTAATTATTTTTGCCACTTTAATAGAACGTGACTCTGGCTTGCTTAACCTTAGTTGTGACTCTGACTAGGATGTAGTCGACGGTAGGATTGCATGGAGACCATCACAGACTAAAGGGGTTCTGCAATTTTCAAACTCTACCCCCCACCGTGTGTCGCCATTTCAGTTTTGAAAACAACAAAAGAAAATGATAAAAACATCGAAAATGCAAATCCTTCGAGATGTAGTTATGTTACTACATCTACTAGTTAGGAAATTTAGAAACATAAATTTCAACATGCTTTGCATAAAAGTGTTATAAAAGTAAAACGGCTATAACTTTTGCATACGATGTCGAAAAAACATATAATATGTCAAAATGTTCAGCACGAAAATCCGGTTCCAAGTTCGACATATCGTAGGCTGTTTTGTAAATTTTTAGAATCCTCAAATTCTGAAAGGAAAAAAAATTATCCTCAAATTTATTTATTTTCTGAATTCCTGGTCAAACTGTGCTCAACCTATGGTCAAAATACTTATTCAAGAAATATTAGTGTTACTAAATAATTATTGTTTTATAGAATAATTGTTTCAAACTCAAATGGTGTTTCATACTCAAGTTCAACTCCTAAGTGTTAATAGAATTGACAAGTTACTATTGTCAGGAAAACAACAAGTGCAGACTTGGAAACCAGGGGGAATAGAACTCAAAAGTTAAGCGTGCTCAGGCTGGAGTAGTGAGAGGATGGGTGACCGGCCGAGAAGTTAGACGATTTGGAATGAGTGCTCCACACTTGAGCAGTGATGAGGGGTGATTAGAGATTAAGTTTTCAAATAATTCAGAAATTTGAAAATTGAAAAAAAATTAGAAAACCAAATTTTATAAAATCCTTTAGAACCGGGACTAAAAATGGAGCTCCAGACAGTGGCCACGTGGAGCTCCTTTAGTCCCGGTTCGAACTTAGACAATTTGGAATGAGTGCTCAACACTTGAGTAGTGATGGGGTGATTAGAGATTAAATTGTCAAATAATTCAGAAATTTGAAAATCGGAAAAAAAATCAGAAAAACCAAATTTCAAAAAAATTCCTTTAGTCCCGGTTGCTGTTACCAACTGAGACTAAAGGTGGAGCTCCAGACAGCGGCCACGTGTGAGCTCCTTTAGTCCCGGTTCGTAAGCCAACTTGTTTAAATGTAGCATCAACTTTCAGAAGAAAGTATATATAGTTTGCAGTATGTATACCTTGCATAATAAATGTGGCATTAGCAAGAGCATTTACAATATGCATTCTGCAGTATGTCAAAGAAAGTATGTATACATTCTGTTGTATGAACTAAACATACCAGAAGCATAACCTGTATAATAAATGTGGCATCAACTTTCTGTCAAACAAAATGTGGCATCAACAAACAAATGCCAAGTTGCCAACTATAAAATCAGATTGCAATATTAATTGCTTATAAGTTTAATTGCAGCATGTTGGAAACCCACAGGATCAATCACATCAAATCAGGACGAACACGCGCATGGACAAACTTTGATAGCCAAGGGCCCTTGTCGTGCCCTATTTTCCTCTCTTTATTTATTTTTTGTTTTTTGTCGGTTCACGGTGTTACAATCTCAAGGCCACGCCTGTGCTTATATACACGCAGAGGCAATACTCCAGTTGCAAATCTACTCAAACTGGACTTCTACTTGAACATGACACGGAATCAGCTTGCCTATTCAACTTGTACACGCTGGACACATAGAAGTCCTGACCAGACTCATACTCCTAGACTCGGCACGACTAGGCTGGTCGTAGCGGGAAGTATCATATAGTAGTATTATGTATATGATACTAGTGCATGATACTACATCCATAATGCATAGTATCATAGATTAGTATAATAGGTGGTCTTCTTTATTTCCACGCACGGCAAATTGTAGCATAACATTTATGATGATATGGTATTTATCTATGTTATTATAACCCTCTCTCTCTCTCCTCTTTAATTGTCTGCCACGTAAGCATGTTTGCGAGTCCCAAATGTATGATACTAGTTATGTTACCCCCACTATGGTGAGTCTTAGTACTACTATTTTCGCTCACACGTGAGCACACTTTCCTAAACTAATCACTAGCAAGCTGATCAAACTACTAATCCTAATGGCGTACGTTTGGATTTCCAACACAACACTCCATTATCCTAACTATGTCATCAATAAAATCAAACAGACTGCAATATGCAACACTTATAAGTTATAACTGCAAAGAACACCACAATAATGGCAATATCTGAAAAGAAATGCCAGTAGCAACTTCAAATACATGTCATCAGTGCACTATCTGCAATAGGAGGGAAAACGGGAGAGCCAGAGAGGCCATAACATGAGCAAAGGCAAGCACCTACTGACCCAGAAGTTTCTCATCGTTTCCTCACTAGCCTTGTATTGAAATTTCCGAACCTCGAGCAGCAGATGCTCCGTGATATGGCCAGCCCAATCCAGATCATACACCTTTGACATATCTTCAAAGGCCCACAGGTAGTGGTGGGGGTGAGCACGGTCGCAAGTGTAATAAGCAAGATTGTCCTCATAAAGGACTCCTCGTCCCGAAAGTACCATTCTACACCCAGGAGCAAATGCTCCTGGGGTGAACAGTAAAATTAAAAAAATAGAAAAAAATTTCAAAAAATTCTGAAATTTTTTGGTGACATACTTTCACAAGTGTTTCTTGTGCATAAAAATTTTCATCACGAAATCACATCCGTAGAAGTCGTGCCGAAAAAACGAAATCAGAGATGCAAAATGCTTTTGTAAGTAACATTATCAGAGCATCGATTTTGTTTTTTTACCACACCTTCCACCAATGTGATTTCGCGACGAAATTTTACGTGCACAACAAACATTTGTATAAGTATGCCACAATAAAAATTCAGAATTTTTTGACATTTTTTTTAATTTTTTTTATTCTACTGTTCACACCAGGAGCATTTGCTCCTGGGTGTAGAAACTCCACGTCCTCCTCGTCCTCGTTATTCTTAAGCAAACTAACACAATGGGAGGTGGTTGCCCTTAGTCCATTATTTAAGTACGGATCTCGTAGCTCTTTGATTATGTATGACTTCTGCCCATGCAGTACGAACGGTCGAACCCCCTTTTGGTACACCTAAAATTTTCTGAACAAGGGGCTTGGTGAAAACTATTGTCCTGCCCGCATTAATTCTGAACTCAAAGAACGGAGGGTTAATTTTTTTTCCCATGACCCACTCAGTCAGTGGCCCATGGATAGAGAATGTTCCGGTACGATTGAAATGCTCGAATCCATACATTGCAACATAGCCCTGTTGCCGAGGTGTTAGACCATGCATGATCTCTTGAATCCTCCCAACACTGAAACGACTCCTCATGCTCACTTCACCATGTAATACTTCATCGAGGGATCCAACTCCTCCCCTGATAATCAAAAGAAACAAGCAAATTTAACCTTATACTATAAAGCAACAAGAGCAAAAGGCAGAGCAAACAAACAGAGATATTTAACTGCAACATGGCATCCAATGTCGGATGAAAAATCCGTGGAACAAAAAAGAGACAGCATTACAAGCCCTACTGCTATAACATATTATATTATCAACTGCAACATTGGATGCAACAACACATACTCCGCATTACATTAAATTAAACAGAAACAACACATTCGGTAAATATCCCATGATATCCTATTTCCATTTTGTTGGACAATTGGACAACTTATATGGTCATAGAGGGGATTGACTAGGGGTAACCTGCTGGCCGACCCGCGATTCCTAGGAGGCAACCCGCCAGAGTCCACCGTGCCAGCATCGCTGCTAAGGAAGCCCCATTTCCACTTTGCCTTTGCACTTTATCCGTTCCCCTCTCCCGAAATATTTCCGATCTTGGTTGTCCGTTTCTGCTTCCCAGCACACACGAATTAATCCTTGCGGCTTCCCGACGCATGCTCAACTCAGAGTAAAAATCTAGGCTGGTTCACATGATCTAAGAAAGGTGTTTTTCCTCGTGATTGTAGCTGGTTCGGTTCAGATCTTGCCATGGAGGCATGGACTCAAGCGAAAGATGCACGAGCCTGGCTCACATTTTGATATTGCGGGGAAAATAAATGAACTCTTTTTCGCGGGGAAGAACGAAACTTCGGGGCACCCACCTGTCAGTGCTGGAGGAGGGAGGTGGAGGGAGGCCAGCGCCGCCGCCGCTTGCATTGAGCTCGCCGCCGCCGCCTCTTACGCCATCCAGATGAGTTTCCGGCCGCCTGCAGCTCGCCGCCGCCCTTATCCCTTCGAAGCCAGCATGCCTCGGTTGTCCCCGCCGGTGCCGCAGGAAGAACCTCCGCCGCAGTTTGTCGCCGCCACCGTATCAAATCCATCCACGACGCTAACGCGGCGTTGTTGCGAGGTTGGACACTGGCAGCGGATAATGGGAGGAGGGAAAGGGGATTGGAATGTTGCAGTGGGAGGACCGAAGGGGTTGAGATGTTTTCCTTTTTTTTCTTCTTATTATTTAAAAAAAATCATTTGCTTTCACTTTCTTTAGGATTGAATTAACTACTGAAAAATACAAAAAATATTGAATCCTATCTATTAACCAAACCAACGATACAAACCCCTTGAAGATAGAGAGATTACATTCAAATCCATGTGGATCGATCTTGTTATTCTAACCAAATGGGTCGATGCGTGTCCCCGCATGCCGCTCCATTGACGAAGCTAAGAGCATCTACAACCAGACCTCTCAAACCCGCCTCTTACGCCCGGGCATACCGCCCGGTCACAATTTTTTCGGCCCAGACGGGCCCATCAAACGGCCCTCAAATGTCCGGACTGACCGGCACCCCTATATCCAGCCAAAATATGGGGCGGATATGGGGGCGTCCGGGCGCGTCCGGGCACGCCCGTCACGTCGGACCCGACAAGCCGACCCCACCCCAAATTGCACCAAATCCCCCCACTTCCAAGCTGTCTGATCTATTTGCTCTCTCCTCTCTTCTTCCTCCTCCGTGCCATCCGGCTCGCAGCTCCGCCGCTGCGCCCGCTTCACAGCCGTTCCCAGGCTCTCCGCCGCCAGCTCCGGAAGAGCGCTCCCGTCCTTGCCGCGGTGGACGTTGTCGTTGGCCGACGCCACAGTGGTACATCCAGCAACTCTCCGGCTTCGCCTTGCGCTTCATGTGTTCGACACATTGACCGACCGGAATTATTATGATTTTGTTAGGTAAATGATGGATTCTGATGCTTTGTCGGACAAGGAGTATAGACCGACAGAGCTTGACCAAATGATTCAAGATGAGTTCTTCGATTCGTCGGATTCAGACGAAGAAGTGGACTTGATCATGCTCATGAGCATGCAAGAGGAAATGGACCGGCAAGTGGAGCAGATTCTCAACTTCAAGGGATCAATCAAAGGGAGAAGAGTGATCAACCGGGACAGGGTGTCCGGAGCAAAGCTACTACACAATGACTACTTTGCTCCCACACCTACTTTCCCGGATGATCCATGGCTTCATCACCATTTTCGCATGCGAAAACCATTGTTTTTGTGCATTGTGGAGGGAGTAGAGACACACGACGACTACTTCAAGCTGAAGGGATTGCTGTGGCCAACTCTCTTTCTCGGCCAAGCAGAAGTGCACGGCTGCTCTAAGGATGCTTGCACTTCGTACTGCTACAGACGCCGTTGGTGAGATGGTCAGGATGGGGGAGAGCACATGCCTCAAGATCACTGTCAAATTTGCTCGCCGTGGTTGAGGTGTTTGGATCGGAGTATATCAGAGAACCAAATGCGCAGGACACGGAGAAGTTTCGTTGGCTATTAGAGAGGCAAGGGGCTTTCCAGGAATGCTCGAATCAATTGATTGCATCCATTTGCAATAGAAAAACTACCCGAAAGGTCTGCTGGGAATGTATCAAGGTCACACCAGAGAGGCCACCATCATACTAGAAGCGGTGGCATCACATGACTTATGGATTTGGCATGATTTCTTTGGAATGCCCAGTTTTCACAACGACATCAACAT
Source organism: Aegilops longissima (assembly GCA_021605205.1). Classification (NCBI taxonomy): domain Eukaryota; kingdom Viridiplantae; phylum Streptophyta; class Magnoliopsida; order Poales; family Poaceae; genus Aegilops; species Aegilops longissima. The sequence goes on along the minus strand of CM038676.1, from coordinate 27,563,729 downwards.
ACTTTAACAATCTCCGGTGTTCAGGAGGCTTTGCAATGGGGAATCACCGTCGTGCAACTACATCGTCAGCGGCCGGGACTACAACATGGGGTACTATCTTGCCGATGGTATCTATCCTCAGAGAGCGGCGTTTGTGAAGATCATATCCGAGCCGCGTGGCAATAAACAGAGCCACTTTGCAACAATGCAGGAAGCGGCTAGGAAGGACGTGGAGAGGGCATTTGGTGTGCTTCAATCTCGTTGGGGAATTGTGTGGAGCGCTACAATGATGTCGGAAATCGGAAACTTTGTGGCAGCTGATGACATATTGTGTTATTCTGCACAATATGATTGTCGAGAATGAGGGTGATGGTGTAGCCCAAACCCATGATTTCGAAGCACCTGGATAACAAGTTGAAATCTCGGAAGATCAAGATGCGGCTCAGCTTATGAATTTTCTGCAGATGCATCAGAATCTTCGAAATCAGCAGGTGCACTCTCAGCTACGCAATGATCTTATAGAGCACATGTGGATCCACAATGACAACCAAGGAGGCAATGCTTGAGTTTGGCACTTCAAATAAACTTTATGTAAACTCTATATATGCTCACTAGTAGAAAAATGGCATACTGTCCCGGTTGGTGAACCGGGACTAAAGGGTCGATACTAATGCCTCCCCCTTTAGTCCAGAACCGGGACTAAAGGCCGCGGCCACATGGAGCTCCACCTTTAGTCCCGGTTGGTAACACCAACCGGGACTAAAGGAAATTTTATGATTTTTTTTAAATTTTTTTTGAATTTTTTTTATTTTCAAATTTCTGAATTATTTTAACCTCTAATCTCTAATCAAGACCCTCATCTTTGCTCAATTTATCCTCTAATCTCTAATCACCCTCATCATTCCAAATCATCTAACTTCCCGAACGGTCACCCATCCTCCCACTCCCCCAGCCTGAGCACGCTTAACTTCCGAGTTCTATTCTCCCTCGTTTCCAAGTCTGCACTTATTGTTTTCCTGACAATAGTAAGATGTCAATCCTATTAACCCTCAGAGATTTTGCTTGAGCATGAAGTGACACATTTCACTGTTTGAGTTTGAAACTATTGTTTTAAAAAACAATAATTATTTAGAAAACAATAGTTATTTTGAATAATTAGTTTGACCATTGTTTGACCACAGTTTGACCAGATTTGACCAAAATTCAAAATAACTGAAATAATTATTTAGTAACCCTAATATTCTAGAATAATTAGTTTGACCATAGTTTGACCAGATTTGACCAAAATTCAAAATAACTGAAATAATTATTTAGTAACACTAATATTCTAGAATAATTAGTTTGACCATTGTTTGACCACAGTTTGACCCCAGTTTGAAATTTTTTCAATTTTTTCCACTCTAGATCTTAAAAGCCCCGTAACTTTTTTTCTGTTAGGTTTTTGAGGATTTTGAAAATGTTTAACGGGGTTCCCCCAGTTAAATTTGGATGTAACTTTTTGAGTAGATGATTTTTCATATAAAAAACTTTTTCATCCGAGTTAGTATGCAAAAGTTATGCCCATTTTTACAAATTCCAGAGAGATTTTGCAAATAAAGTCGAAATTCACATTTGCAATTTTTCCCAACAACTAGACCACATATCACATGGGAAACTTATTTTCTTTTTTTTTTTTGACATTTCAATCATTTTCTTTTATTTTTTTTAAACTGAAAAGGCAATCCACGGGGTAGAGTTTGAAAATGGGACCTTTAGTCCCGGTTCGTGGCATGAACCGGGACTAAAGGTCTCAACCCCATTAGCACCCGTTCATGTATCAAACCGGGACTAAAGGTCTAATCTTTAGTCCCGGTTTGAGGCACGAACCGGGACTAAATGTGGATATTGGCCCGGAACCATAGCCCTGTTTTCTACTAGTGGCTTGATACCAACATTTGCTAGTTACGTGCGACATTGTATTGCATGGTCGACGTGCATATATTTGCATGGATTTGAGATATATGGGTGCACACAAGGAAATATGAGGGCACGTCTAGATGCGTCCGCGGACGCGTCCGGACGCGTCCGTGGGTGTTTTGGATGCCGAACTAGCTATAATGCTGATCATCGAAGGCCACTCACCCTCCATACCAACACCATGGATAAGGAAAAGTCAACACCACCGGAAGAGCAGCAAATCCTAGAGGCAAATCTCAAGTATTCGTCACATGCAGCGTCATGTTGTTTCCCTCAAACAAAATTGGATGCCGTGAGGGGGTCGGGGTCGCGAACTAAGTTGCAAAGGAAAGTGGTTGCCAGCCGACAAAACCATGCAAGTCATAACCTCATGGGCTAGAATGGTCGGCGAGGGATCTACGCCATCAACATCAACAAGATAGGGAGGATCAAGGAGACCTTATTCAAGTCGCACCCCCGTGAAACCCTAACTATTTACTGACGACATTCAAGTAACCAGGGTTCCTCGGCCATCACATCACCAGAACAGGCAAGGGAGGGAGGAACTCATGGTTTTGATGCTGGCGGTGGGCACCAGGGGGGTGCTAATTTTCTCCTTTATCGCGTCAAGGGTGGCAGGAAATGACTGAAATTTTCCCGTGGATGGCTATTCGTTACTGTTTTTAAATTTAATCAAACTAAAACAAACTTTTATGCAGACTCATTCTTATAGAAGTTAAATAATGTGTGACCAAAATGGTGGCGTTGCGCATACAATGTTAAAACTTCTAGCCAACTATTGTGCTTACATCCCCATTATCGCATCATCTCTCAATTTTTATGTTAAATCTTAAGGGAGAGAAAGGCTTGTGAGAGAAATCGAGGAGCCAGGGATCATGTTGCAAGATACTAGCCTACTGAACGATGAAGGCAACAAGTGGGAGTTATTTACCTAAAACCACCACACTTGAGGCTAGGGTAACAACTTAGTACCACATTTGTGCCAGGGCACAAAAAACCACCAGATTTGCGCCTAACGAATAACAAAGAGCACTGATGGTCTGATTTGCTCGCGAAAACAGCGAAACTGACACATTGGGCCCACCTGTCGGGCTGACGTGGCGAAGACCAAAAAGTTTGACCGAATGATGTGGCAAATGAGCCCGGGCCCCACCTGTCAATGACTAGTAAGTCATCTTCTTCACACCATTTTTTCTATGAAGCATTCCATCGAGCACCTTATGTGCATTCATCCTCTGGCCACTGAAGAAGTCACAACACGCCATGGCCACGCCGGAGCGGTGACCAAAGGAACGGCGGGAGTAGTGAGTACAGGAACGCCTCCATCCTGTCCGCCGGCTCACGAAGCTGGCGTACGCAGCGGCGCGGGCATGGTGCCGGTCGAGCCAAGTTGTGGCCGCGGAAGGAGAGTGGCTCACATTGAGCACGTATGCTTGCTCAGATGGGTCAACGCCATGCGTGAGCACGCGTGCGTGAAGAAGAAGAAGGTGAGGGCATACTCGTGTTCATGTTTGGCAGACTCGGAAGCGAACTCCGTCGCGCCGCCCGACGGAGTCGCCGTGTCCAGAAAGCTTCGCGGGACCTGCGCCTCCTCGCTAGCCATGCCCGCAAGCCAGCAAGCCGACGCCATGCGTGAAGAAGGCAACGGCATACACGTCGTCGTCCATGGCGGACTCGCCAGCGAACTCCGTCACTCCGCTCGACGCAGTCGCCGTGTACAGGAAGCTTCGCGGGAGCTGTGCCTCCTCAATGGCCATGCCCGCAGGCCAACACGTCGACGCCAGGAGTGAGGTGGCCCTGGGCTAGCTTGAGCAGGGCTCGGCTGCCGCGGCCATGCCCATGAAGCTCTCGGCTCGGCTGTCCATGCCGGCGGGGGCGGCGGCCAGATTCGACGGTTCATGGCGTGCAGGGAACAGGCCGAGGCGGCCCGGGCCTAGCTTGAGCAGGGGCTTCGGCTGCCATGGCCATGGAGCTCTCGGCTCGGCCGCCCACAAGCTGCTCGATGCAATGCTCCTAAGGAATAAAGATGGGATGGAGACGAACGCGCAGTCAATGACAGGCGGGCCCCGCATCTCATCTGCCACCTTACCTAGTCAACACTTGTTTTTTGTACTTGGTCTTTGCCACGTCATTCCGACAAACAGGCCCTACCTGTCAGTTTGGCTGTTTTCGCGACCAAATCCCAGCATCAGTGCTCTGCGTTACATGTTAGGCGCAATTTTGGTGTTTTTTGTGCCCTGGCACAAATGTGGTACTAAGTTGTTACCCTAGCCTCAAATGTGATGCTTTTGAGTAAATAACTCAACAAGTGGTGATTGATCAACTTGAAGAAGAGTATTCAAGAGTGCAACAATTAGGTGTTTGATTTATTCGTGTATCGCCTATTTATGTACAGTTTGTTGATTTTTTTGTTGGCACGTAATGAATTGCTAAATTATGGTTTATTTTGGTTTTGTCGAATTGAGTATGAATTTGTGGTATATGGTAGACGTGCATGTATTTGTACAAATATAAGAAGCAAGTTGTTTAAATAAGCAAATAAAAAGATGGGTGATGTTGTTTGTGAGTTCATCTCATAGCGTCCATAAACATTTGGGTGGTCGGATTTGCTCAGCCATACCATAGATGCTCTCACGACGCTTGAACAAGTCCTCAGTGGCGACACGTCCAAAACCATCCACGCGTGATGTGACCATGTGGGAAGTTCAAGCAAGGGTCATGTGCGTGGGGTCATGTCAGTCGAGGGGTGGTTTTTTTCTTGAGGGGTAAGGCCATCGGAGAGCTGCGTCAGCGCTAATTCAATTAGCTGACGAGAGTTGCTCAGATGGTCAAATGATCTGAAAATTGAAGTGGACCTCACGCATGAAATCATCTATTATCAATTTTTTTTTAATTTTTCTAATATATATATATATATATATATATATATATATATTTATATTTATATATTTAGCACAGGTGCAGATGAGTCTAGGTTTGGAAATGGGAAATGGATATTCGGATAGATAGATAGATGTACTGCCATCCAACGGTTGAGGCATTTGTAACACCTTCCACGAAGTGAAGCACTCTCTTCCCCACCGCGACTCGCCGCCTCCGTGCTCCTCCGGCGACCGGCCGACAGCCCACCCAAGCTCAACCCCCACGCGGCGCGAACGTCGACCTCGCCTGTCACGGCCTCCTCCATACGGCTCTGCCTTTCAGTTCCATGGGTGGACTCCCGCGCCGTCGCCTTCCACCTCCGTTGCGGCGACGCCCGCCGCCGACCTCGGGCCTGCGACGGTGCGCTATTCGCTCTCTTCCTCTCCGATGGAACGCTGGTGGCTGCCTCTTCATCCCCTTCTCCGAATCGACTCCTACACTTGCCTTGTCTTCTGAGCACAGTGCTTTTCTTCTCACGCACATGCCCTGTTTGCTGAAATGCCGTCTTACATGGTGACGCTCCTGATGGATCAGATCGGTGGCTCTGCGGCAATCCTAGAACAAGCTCCAATTGATTGATGAATTATCCAATGCCAGAATTAGTAAAGCTAGGCTGTTCAAGTATGGACATGTTTAGATGACACTGACCAAGCATACTCATTAATTCCTCTAGCCAATTCCTGTCGCATGCTTGATTTCTGAAGAGCTTCCATTCGGTTCTGACTGACTTGTTTAAGCTCTGATATGGAGCCTATTACAATCCTCAGACATCAGTTTATTGCATATGGTACAACTCTGCATCTCGTAATCTACTTGTACTCTGCATTCTGCTACCTTGTAATTTGTGTATACTGAATTGATGGGCATCTCTTGCACCAAGCATATTAAAATTGAGACCTGTTTTTCCATCTGCTCCGGAATGCATATAGCAATGCATATGTATTGCCTATTTACATAGCCATCCTTCAATTATGCGCTGCCTTTATTTGCAGGCTGGTGGCACTTTTGAAGCATTTTACCTGTAATCTGGGGCTTTATTCCTACAAAAAAAAAGAGAGCGATACCCAAGCTCAAGCCAAGGAGGAATTTCACTTGGTCACTAGACTCACTACAAATGGAGTGAGCACTATCGTAAGCTCTCTTAATTAGTTGATGTTTTTTGGTTCAATCTCGATTACACATATTGCTGCTCTTCTTGTCTTGTCTCAACAGTTACACTAGTTGAACAAGTTATTCATTTTTGAATGGTTCTTTCAAATATTATTCAGTTTGTATATTGCACTATAACATCCTGACTAAAAATTGGTACCTAGTATAATCCATATGTGCAACTTCGGAACTTGTCAGAATGTGCAACCCCATCATATCATGTTCCTTGACAGCACGAGAGAACAGAAGAGGTGGCTGTGAGTTTTCTTTTACCTCCTAATGAATGACCTTCCATATTTGTGTATGTTTAACTGAACATCTGATATTTTATCGCGTTATCACATTTAACCCCTCGTAGTTGAAATAAGCTCAAAGAATCCTCCTCCGGCCTGGTCCATACATTTAATTCTTTCTCCCTTCAATTCGTGTCCCGTACTGCTCCTACTGTGTAGGCACATGTTGCATGCCCGGACTCACTGCGCAGTGTGAACGGCAGAGACTCTCATCCACTCCTTTCCTCCTGCCAGCCTAGCTCCCTACCTTGGATTTTTCCCACTTGGAACGTTTGATTGATTACCGTTCTAAAAGGATTTAATTAATTTGCGCTTAAACCTACAGTTGTGTTGTTCATCTACCTGCCCTTACACCCCCTCTGTGAAGTATGATTATATTGTATTTCGTCTCAGTTTTCTCATGCAAATCTTCCCCTAAACATATTTTCTCGAATGGCACGCATAATTCCTGATAAAAAAATAAAAATAAATATCGGCTGTATGACCATCTGTCCTGTATAGACGCAGAAAGTGTAGTTAATGTGATGGACCGGAACATTGATGCACAGTGTGTAACTGTGTTTATCATATGGTACATAGGACCCATCCATGGTCTGATTAATGTTGGCTGAGGGTGGACATAGTCTGAGTCTGTGAAACTTATGACTCGCTGAGCATTAAATTTCCTGCAGCGCTTGACTCCTCACCGGTGGAGTAACTACATTTTCCTTGCACCTTCCTAAGCCTCTCCTGCATACTTCTTCTTCTTGCTGTTCTTCCTTAGATCTGCTGCCTCATTTCCCGTGTAATTTCCTTAATATTTATATCCATCTTCTTCTCCTGCTGCCTGGCTGCTGCTCTGATAATGCTACTGTTAACTGCACCGTGATATACAGGTGGAAGAGGCAAATCAGAAACAAGAAGCTATCGAGTAGGCCGGCCTGAGACTGAGAGAAAGAGAGAGAGGGGGCGTTGGGCTTGGGCATCCTCCTCCCCGAGCTGAGCGAGCTGCTCCTCAAGGAGTACAACCTCGAAGCAGAGGGAGGAGGATACTGTTAAGAAGGGGGTCATGGACCTCAAGGCCACGCAAGCTGCTCTTGAGAAGGTCCCCAATGTGCACTAATTTACTGTAGCGCTTGGCTTCCACCTAAGGTATGAAAGTGCTTGACCCCTAACACTTTCTTAAGCTCTGCTTGATGCAACGTAATGAAGAAGTATTGTGACGATAAAAAACTGCAGCTGGCTTGATGTAGACTTGCTAGCTCATTTTTGTGTCCACCACATCATAAGAATCCTATTAATTTGTGTCTCATCCGCTGCATCCTGCCAGGTACGGATCCATGATCCACATATGCGCATGCGCCATGCTAAGATAAGCCAGTGCCTAATCACGGTCACACCGGTGGAGACTCTCCGATCGAGTTCCAGCGATGGCTGAGCTCGCCGGGGGCGCCGTCCGCTCGCTGCTTGGCGTCATCCACGACGAGGCTAAGTTACTGGGCGGCGTCCGTGGCGATGTGCAGTTCATCAAAGAGGAGATGGAGAGCATGAACAGCTTCCTCCTGCACCTCGCCAGGAAGACGCCCCGCAGCGGGGAGCACGACGAGCAGGTCCGCACGTGGATGAAGCAGGTCCGCGACCTCGCTCATGACTGCAGCAACTGCATCGATGTCTACCTACGGCGCGGCAATCCGGCAGTCTACCGTGCCAGAGGAATACTGCTGGGTTACGTGTGGTGGGTGCCTTGGTTCGTGAAGAAGACGCTCGCTCAGCACCTCGCAGCCACCCAGCTGCGCGACCTCAAAGCCCGGGCTCGTGATGTTGGGGAGCGGCGGCTCAGGTACGGTGTCGAGGTCCCGGCGAAGCTGGACTCCGACAAGAAGCTGATGGAGGCGTCGTCGTCATCAACATTGTTCCAAGCTACTAGGGCAGTTGTAGCCGAAGGAGACCATGACTTTGAAGAAGACTACTACCGGATGATAAGCGATGATCCACGAAGGGAGCAAGCCTTTTCCGAGCCTCGCATTTCTGACAAGTGCACTGAAAAGCTAGTACGCTGGCTTGAACAACAACAAGAGGATGGTCCATTCCAAGCCATTGCCATTGCAGCACCAGATGAGGAGGATGGAAACGAAATACCAAACGAAGCTTTATCTCATGTTGCCGTTAAGGAAAAATTTGACCACATCTTCGCTCTATATGACCGGTCTTGCCTGCAAGAACCCTGGGATTTTCTTGGTGATATCTTGGAGAATCTTGAAGAGGAATCCAACAAATCAGTGGAAGAATTTGGCGAGGAAGCTATCGACAAGAAGATTAGGAAAATTGAGGAGAAGATCGAAGAGTACCTTGAGAAAGCTGGTAATAAAGGTTACCGGGTTGAACCCTTGGGAGTACTCTGTGGCATCTTGGGGGTGCTGCTCCAGGATGCAACTGCTGGTGAGGATCAAAATCAAACCCAGGAAAAGATCCTTGACGAGACAGTGGATAAGATGAAAAGGTATCTAGAATCAGCGGGTGAATCGAGTTCCTGCCGGATTGGTGTTGAGCATCGCCAATACATAGCCATCCTGCAGGAGCTGCTTCCCAAGCAGCACACCACCCCGGGAAAAGTAGCCACAAATAAACAAGCCGGCGAGGATCATATCGTGAAAAATATTAAAGACATCACGTTGAAGATTCATGTGCAGATCACACCGGAGCTGCTGCTGCCAGTGTCACTTCACCAGCTAGATAAATCAATGGGAGAATCAGGCCAAGACCAGCTGTTTGCAGGCGAGGAGGACTGCAGGGTGATGATTGAACATGTCCTAGAGAGGATCAAAGAGCATCTGTTAATTCAAGAAACTGTGGGGAGGGTTAGAGAGCATCTGCAGGGTACAAGGACACTGGTCGTTCTCCACAATGCCTCTGGCTACAAATGGGATGAGACTGCAAAGGCCTTGCGAGATTTGGGTTGCAGTTCAATGGCAGTGGTAGTTACCACAAAATACATGCAGAGGGCCAACGAGTTTTGCTATGGGACAGAACCCATCATATACTCTTCTATTGAATACTATCGCGAAGCAGCACTCCAACTTACAAATCGGCATGTGAATGATGACGAGAAGTACAGCGCTGAAATCTACCATGAGATCTTGGAGAAATGTAGGGTGGACGAGTTCTGCATAAAGATGTTCATCCATGCTCTGTTTGCCAATCCAATGAGGAGCAGAGAAGAACTGGACAAGTTGAGCAACAGCCTCGTGTTTGAAGGATCCGTGGAGAGCAATGGCTACAAGATGATCAAGTTCTCGTACAATGATCTGCCTAGGGAATACAAGACCTGCTTGCTGTATCTAGCCATATTCCATAAAGACGAGAAGATAAACCGGACAAGGTTAATTGGGCGGTGGGTTGCGGAAGGACTGATAACTAGACAAGACTGGCCCAGTTCAGTCAGTCAGGCCGAGCATTGTTTTGAGGTACTTGCCGACCTATGGCTTCTCTGTCCTTGCGACGTTGGTACTGCAGGGAAGGTCAAGAGCATTAAGTTGCATCCACTAGTGTACAGCTTCATCACCAAGATGGCCAGGAAAGAACACATTCTGGACACACGCCTATCTTGGCACCTGGCTCGCCACTTCTCCGTTCTCAGCAACATCCGGCTCCGTCCCTCGGATAGCATCCTCAACTTCTTGAAGCAACCATCCCGAGCATCATCTCAGTTAAATCTTGTCAAGGTCCTGGATCTGGAAGGTTGTGCATCCCTTAGGGATAACCAGCGATGGCTCAGGAACGTGTGCACCTCTTTAATACTGCTCAAGTATCTGAGCCTAAGGAACACAGATGTCACTCAGCTGCCGAAGGAGATCAACATGCTCCAGCAGCTGGAGGTGTTGGACATCCGGCACACTCCTATGAATGCGTGCGCCACAAAACTGCTCATGCTACTGAAGCTAAAGCGTCTGCTGGCTGGTCACACCGGCACTGGTGGTGGTGATGCTAGCATACTTTCCACTGTCCAGATGCCTCACAAGGTCAGGAAAATGATGGACCTGGAAGTGCTGTCCCATGTACAGGCTTCGAAACATCATGCTACAGAGCTGAGAGAGATTGGCCAGCTATGGCAACTAAGGGTTCTTGGTGTGATCATTTATGATTGGAAAGCTCAACTTGAGAACTTACTCCAAGGGATTAGCGATCTGAATGAGTGCCTTCGGTCTTTGTCGATCGAGATCAAGCCTCCGCCTACCAGGCAGGCTGCTACTCCTCCTGACGTACCTGCAGCCGATGCTATCAGTGCACACTGTAAAAACACACCCAAGCTTCTTGAAAGCCTGAGCATCAGTGGAGTCACGATGTATGGGCATCTTCTCCCATTGTTCGCAAGAGGTTGCCACAAACTTGCTGAGGTAACTCTTCATAACACCTCGTTAGACCACAATGATATGGAATCCCTCGCCGATTTGCCCAACCTACGCGGCCTCAGGCTCCAGCATGTTAATTTACACACTGAGGGCAAGCTTATAATCCAGACCAATGGGTTCCAAAATCTCAAGTATCTTGTCGTTGAGGGGGGCGGCATCACCGACATCAACTTCGAACCTGGAGAAGCTCCTAAGCTTGAAAACATCACCTGGCTCATCGACGGGATAGTGTCTCTCTCGGGAATCAACAACCTTCCCAAGTTGAAGGAAATGGTGTTCAATGATGGTGTCAGGCTACCAGATCAGGTGATACAAGCCATAGAAGCACATCCAAACTTCATTGATACTAATGGAATATGGGAATTATGCTAATCAGGAGTGAATCCATGGTTCCTTGATTTCAACCTTACAATGTGGTCAGCAAGGATTGCTTCATCCATTCATTCAAGCTTTACTATATATGATTCTGCTTTGTGTGTGAACTTGATTATGCTCATATATGTGTTTGTGTTAAAAAATGCGAGTTCATTTCTATAGAGCCAATAGGGGTGTCTGAATGTAACGGTAATGTGTCATGACTCATGAGTGAGGGTGTATGCTTATTTGTCCTAAACTAGCGCAGCAGCCCACGAAATGCATGAGCCAATCTTTGGTGTCTATTTTTGTATTTCCTATTTGACATTATATTAGTTCAAAAACAATTATAATTTCATATTTGTTTTGTTGTTCGAGACTTTCTGTTGCCTCATGTTCTTAGTGTTCCTCTTTCTCCCTACCATTTTTTAATTTGAACTTTAATACCTGTCAGACGGATCCATCATAGTATAAGATTGAATTCTACTAGCAGTGCCGGTTCACCGCTGGATGCATATATATATGAGCATGTTTCTTGTTATATGAAAAATTACTACTCCAACTGCTGTTCTTCTCTTATCAACACAGTTCATCATTCCCTCAAACCAGTATAGCATTTCAGCATTCTCAAAATGCTTCTTTCAATTATATTCCTAAAAAATTCTCCATTTTCTTCTTATCTGTTTGTGGTTAACCATAATTGCCCAAAGCAGTAATCCATGTGGAGTGCACAACTCTACTCCAGTATAGCAGGATTTTCTGGTCTGTTTTTTTTTTTTCCTGTGGTAACAAAAACTGATTGACGGGGATCAAATCTGGCATGAAAATTGGCTTCCTAGAGATTATAAACTGCGACCACTTTGTGCGTTGAAGCAGAATTCCCCCATTTTTGTGTCGGAACTGATTGATGGGACAACAAAATCTTGGGATAAACAAGTTCTGGAAGAACACTTCATTGCACCGGATATTGATGTTATACTGAATATACCTCTTACTTCAAGAGTTCAGGCTGATTTTTGGGCATGGCACTATGACAAAAGGGGCACCTTTTCAGTGAGGTCGGCCTATAGAATGCTCACAGGAATTAAGGCTCAGAGAGAGGACTCGTTAGAGAATAGACAGGACTCGAACCAAGAAGGAGCAAACAAGGACTGGACTAGATTGTGGAAGGTCTTGGTGCCTTCAAAACTGCGGGTTTTCGCTTGGAGATTAGCGCATACATCATGGCAACTTCTTCGGTTTGGTCAATTTGCAATGCAGCGGAGGATAACTGGAGGCATTATTTGTTTGAATGTAGTATGGCCAGGTGTGTTTGGGCACTTGGCGACGAAGAGACTTTGGAGCACATAATATCATACCAAACTGAAGATGCTCGGCTATGGCTCTCCTGGCTGTTTGAAACTACGAATCAACATGATCTAGCTCGGGTCCTGGTTACCCTCTGGGTAATATGGTTGGCGAGGAGACGCGCCATCCATGATAATGAGTACCAAAGTCCGCTGACCACCATGAGCTTCATCGCAAGATATCTGCAGGACCTGAACATTGCGGCAGCCCGGACTGTCAGAGTTTCAGCTCCACCAGTTCAGTGCAAGAGGAAGATTAGATGGATTGCTCCGAAAACCAATGTTGATGGAGGGCTATCACGCAATGGAAAGTCAGGTGCAGCGGTCGCAATTTGCAGAGACAATACAGTTCAGTTTCTTGGCGCTTCAGCTGTCACCTTCGACGGGTTGACAGACCCTGCGAGCCTAGAAGCGTTAGCATGCAATGAGGGATTGACACTTGCCCAAGATCTGAACCTGAGAAATGTTGTGATCGACATGGACTGTATGGAGGTTGTCAGTTAGTATCAGCAAGGGTACAGCTTCAGCTTTACGCACCAATTCTGAATGAGATCCATCATCGCAGACGGGAGTTTGAGCATGTTCATTTTCGTTCCGAGCCGTGTGAAGCAAATTTTGAAGCACACTTTGTGCATGTTCACATAAAAAAACCTATATTTGAAGGCAGAGTGGTGTGTAAATTATTGCATTACAGGAGGCACACATAATGCGCAAGTAATACACAACGGAAGCGGTGGTTGCCATAGATTTTACTGCCAACCAGCACAGGTTCTATATCCAATCGCAGAGGAGCGAGATGTGCACTGGTTCAAGTAAGCACGGACCAAACACCATCTCTCAACATATATACTTGCACCTTGGTCATCATCGGGTTCATTCCATCCCAATCAGCTTCACGTACATCATAAAGTAGGACAAACCATTTATTCCTTCACTAGTAGAAAATGGACCATTTGTCCATGTTCGAGAGGCCCACTAGCCCCGGTTCTGTAATCGGGATTAAAGGGTCGGGACTAAAACCCAATACCTTTAGTCTCAGTTCGCTTACGAACTGGGATAGATGGTGCTTCACGTGGTCGTTGCGGCGAGCCTAGGCAGGAGGGCCTTTAGTCCCGATTGGTAACACCAACCGGAACCAAATGGCTTCCACGTGTCAGCAGCTCAGGAGCTGGGGTTTTTGTTTTTGTTTTTAGGGGTTTAGGGTGTTTTGGAGGGTTAATTTAGGGGTTTCATATATTACGTTAGCTAGCTAATAGCTAGAGAGAAGTGACCTCTCATATCTCGGTGCTTGGTCGACGCTAGCTACCATACATATAGAGAGAACTCGACAAGCTAGCTAGTAAGCAAATGAAGGAACCATTAAGTACACAAGATCGTCATGAACATATACAGAGAGAAGTGATTGACCTCTCTTTCTCCGCGAGATTGGTCGAACAACAAGTTTCCGTATATCTATCCGACGCTATTAGCTACATATATACAATATAAGATCTCTTACAAATCCTAACATATATTTGAACTTCCACATGGTATTGTCTGTCTTTATGTATGACGTGGTCAAGAAAGAATCCCGCCAATTTCTCTTGAATTGCTCGTATGCGATCATGTGGTAGGAGTTCATCCCGCAACTCCCACATCTAATTTAAAGAAGTGGGTCAATACATGTATATGAATGAAACTCAACACAAATGATGGTAATAAAATAAAATTATGAATTTTTTGTTTACGTATATCAAAATCTTCTTTAGAGTAGCCCCGCTTAGATTTCTTTGAGTTGTAGATGAACTCGTAAACGTAGTATCCACAAAAATCATTCCCGGCTTCCTGCCACAAGCACTTTACGAGAAATAGATTTCAATCAAACTGATAATCAAGCATGCTTAATGGTTTTGATGAAACTAGGTAGAATCAATGGGAGATGCGCGGAACTAGCTAGTAGTACTTACTTTTGGGTGTGTAAATCGCAGCTCCTTCGACAGTGCTGTAACAATGGCGGTGAACTGTTTCCAAACCATGCCAGACAAAGAGAATAATTACTTGATATCAGGAAATGAACAAAGTTGCCGATATAGTGCAATAATGATCGATTGAACTTACTTCTGGAGCGTATCAGTCATGTTCGCATACTCCTGGGGACTTTTTCTTCTCAAGTATAAGACCGTTACTATTCCAGTTTCAAGCTTAATCTCTAGCAAAATAAAGTGAAAGATGCACACGCATGTATAACTCATCAATTACATTACTATAATTAACCTCGAGTAAGGGAAACCGAATATGCACAAGACAGTAACACTCACTGGAAGTTGTAAGAAAATAGTACTTTATCTTTGTTTTGATTTTTAAGCAACGATTGTAGCAAGTTGTCCTTGGTCTCTTTGACATTGTGTTTGACCGTCCATTCATGTATGATATTTGGGTTAATGAACCCAATGTCATAGATACCTGCTTTCCTGCATTCCACGATCTTCAACCTGCATAATATAGTGAGGATAATTATATATACATGCAATGAAAGAGCTGAGCTATATATAGAGACTTAATTGCAGAAGTAGTACTTACAGACAGTGGCATGTCACGAGTGTTTTGTCGAGGGCCTTTTGATTGTATAACTGGAATAACTCGTCAAATTCAATATTCAAAATATCCATTCCAATGAGGTCGTGCTCCTCTTTAATTCTCATCGTCAAAGTATGCCTCCCAGACTGCCTGCATCTTTCCATGTACCATTCATGGAGTCTTCGCATCATCGTTGTTAGACGAGGATGATCAGGTTTAACGAGAGGCTGCCCGTACTCGTATCTGAATTCGTCCACCTCCATTATTCCAATGGGTACATCATCGGGCAGGTAATCACCAAGATTGGTACCGGGCACCATCCCCAGATGATTAGCGACGATATCGCTAGACACCTTGAGCAGGGGGCACGTTTGCTTCGCCTGTTCGCCGAGCTGGGGAATTTTTTTCCACTTTTTCGTGCTGCTAACCTTGCATCACTGCAAGTACTTCCCGGCCGCTCCGCTTCCTTATATGCCTTTTTAATAGTGCGCACATAGTTGAAATCCAGCGGAGGCGGCGGTGGTCGCTTCAGGGCATCGATAGTCCACTTCACTTTCACCGGATCTACCGTTTCCTTCGGAGGTGGAGGTTTGCGTGTAAAAAAGTCCCTCACTTGGGCACGACTGATGTCCTCATTTTCCTTGTCGGTCCTCTCATAAGGTAACTTTTTCCAGAGCCTTGAGAGATGGACCGTATTTGAACTGCTTCCCTCCTCTGCTTGTACTACTGCTAGCCGCCGGAGCGGCGGCCTCTCTCTTCCGCCTTTGCTGACGCGGCGGAGTCGGCTGACGCATCAGAGGAGGCGAAGTGCTCCAACGCGCCGAGGAGGCGGAGGAGGAGTCGTAGTACCCTCACGCGCCGGAGGAGGCGAAGAAGCAGCCGGAGTGCCGTCACGCGCCGGAGGAGGTGGATGAGGAGGCAGAGAGCCCTGATCACTCGCCGGAGGAGGAGGTGGAGTGCCCTGACTCGCCCGAGAAGGAGGAGGAGGCGGAGGTGTCCGGTTTGGAAGCTTAATGTACTCCTTCAGCCATAGACATGGAGTCTTCAGACCAAGACCCAACTGAATCTCCCCTTCACCTATAGGGTGGTCAAGCTCAAGCTCCTCAAATCCCTCCATTACTTCATTCGCCATCACAACAGCATAGCCCTGTGGACTCGTATGGCAGTGAAAAGTTTCGTCGGGTTGAGGAGGTGGAACAGTGCTGGCAGCCGCCTTCAATGTGATGTTTTGCCATTTTGTCATAAGCTGGCAATGTTGAGCCTCCATGATAGCATCCACGGGGTAGCTAGGTGAAGGAAATATGCCCTAGAGGCAATAATAAAGTTATTATTTATTTCCTTATATCATGATAAATGTTTATTATTCATGCTAGAATTGTATTAACCGGAAACATAATACATGTGTGAATATATAGACAAACAGTATGTCACTAGTATGCCTCTACTTGACTAGCTTGTTAATCAAAGATGGTTATGTTTCCTAACCATGAACAAGGAGTTGTTATTTGATTAACAAGGTCACATCATTAGTTGAATGATCTGATTGACATGACCCATTCCGTTAGCTTAACACTTGATCGCTTAGTATGTTAATGCTTTCTTCATGACCCATAGATGTTCCTGTAACTATGAGATTATGCAACTCCGTTTACGGAGGAACACTTTGGTACTACCAAACGTCACAACGAATCGGGTGATTATAAAGGAGTACTACAGGTGTCTCCAAAGGTACTTGTTGGGTTGGCGATTTGAGATTAGGTTTTGTCACTCCGATTGTCGAGAGGTATCTCTAGGCCTTCTCGGTAATACACATCACATAAGCCTTGCAAGCATTGCAACTAAAGAGTTAGTTGTGAGATGATGTATTACGGAACGAGTAAAGAGACTTTCCGTAACGAGATTAAACTAGGTATTGGATACCGACGATCGAATCTCGGAGAGTAACATACCGATGACAAAGGGAACAACGATGTTGTTATGCGGTTTGACCGATAAAGATCTTCAGAGAATATGTAGGAACCAATATGAGCATCCAGGTTCCGCTATTGGTTATTGACCGAGAATAGTTCTAGGTCATGTCTACATAGTTCTCGAACCGTAGGGTCCGCACGCTTAAGGTTTCAATGACGGTTATTATGAGTTTATGTATTTTGATGTACCAAGGAGTTCGGAGTCCCGGATGTGATCACGGACATGACGAGGAGTCTCGAAATGGTCGAGACATAAAGATTGATATATTGGATGGTTATATTCGGACACGGAAAGGTTCCGGAAGTTTCGGAGAAAACCGGAGTGCCGGAGGGTTACGGAACCCCCGGGAAGTTATGGGCCTTATTGGGCCAAGAGGGAGAGAGGGCTGCACCAGGAGGTGGTGCGCCCCCCTCCATGGGGAGTCCGACTGACTAGGGGCGCAGCCCCTTCCTCTCTCCTCTCCCTCTCTTTCCTTCCCCTTCCTCTTCCTAGTAGGACTAGGAAAGGGAGTCCTACTCCTACTAGGAGGAGGACTCCCCCCCTTGGTGCGCCCCAAGGGCTGGCCGCCCTCCCTTGCTCCTTTATATACGGGGCAGGGGGCACCCTAGAACACACAAGTTGATCTTCGTGATCGTTCCTTAGCCGTGTGCGGTGCCCCTCCACCATATTCCACCTCGGTCATATTGTAGCGGTGCTTAGGCGAAGCCTGCGACGGTAGAACATCAAGATCGCCACCACGCCGTCGTCTCGACGGAACTCCTTCCCCGACGCTTTGCTGGATCGGAGCCCGGGATCGCCATCGAGCTGAACGTGTGCCAAGAACTCGGAGGTGCCGGAGTAACGGTGCTTGGATCGGTCGGATCGTGAAGACGACGACTACATCAACCGCGTTAATATAACGCTTCGCTTTCGGTCTCACGAGGGTGCGTGGACGGACACTCTCCCCTCGTTGCTATGCCATCACCATGGTCTTGCGTGATCGTAGGAAAATTTTTGAAATTACTACGTTACCCAACGATGGCATCCGAGCCAGGTTTTATGCGTTGATGTCATATGCACGAGTAGAACACAAGTGAGTTGTGGGCGATACAAGTCATACTACCTACCAGCATGTCATACTTTGGTTCAGCGGTATTGTGAGATGGAAGCGGCCCGGACCGACATTACGCCAGACGCTTACGCGAGACTGGTTTCACCGCTGTGAGCACTCGTTGCTTAAAGGTGGTGGCGGGTGTCTGCTCTCTCACTTTAGTTGAACCGAGTGTGACTACGCCCGTCCTTGAGAAGGTTAAACGGAGTCTATTTGACGAAGTATCGTTGTGGTTTTGATGCGTAGGTAAGAACGGTTCTTGCTCAGCCCGTAGCAGCCACGTAAAACTTGCAACAACAAAGTAGAGGACGCCTAACTTGTTTTTGCAGGGCATGTTGTGATGTGATATGGTCAAGACGTGATGCTACATTTTATTGTTTGAGATGATCATGTTTTGTAACAGAGTTATCGGCAACTGGCAGGAGCCATATGGTTGTCGCTTTATTGTATGAAATGCAATCGCCCTGTAATTGCTTTACTTTATCACTAAGCGGTAGCGATAGTCGAGAAGCAATAGTTGGCGAGACGACAACGATGCTACAATGGAGATCAAGGTGTCGCGCCGGTGACGATGGTGATCATGACAGTAGTTCGAAGATGGAGATCACAAGCACAAGATGATGATGGCCATATCATATCACTTATATTGATTGCATGTGATGTTTATCCTTTATGCATCTTATCTTGCTTTGATTGACGGTAGCATTATAAGATGATCTCTCACTAAAATTATCAAGTAGTGTTCTCCCGAGTATGCACCGTTGCCAAAGTTCGTCGTGTCGAGACACCACGTGATGATCGGGTGTGATAAGCTCTCGTCCATCTACAACGGGTGCAAGCCAGTTTTGCACACGCAGAATACTCAGTTATACTTGACGAGCCTAGCATATACAGATATGGCCTCGGAACACGGAGACCGAAAGGTCGAACGTGAATCATATAGCAGATATGATCAACATAAGATGTTCACCATTGAAAACTACTCCATCTCACGTGATGATCGGTTATGGTTTAGTTGATTTGGATCACGTGATCACTTAGATAACTAGAGAGATGTCTGTCTAAGTGGGAGTTCTTTAGTAATATGATTAATTGAACTTAAATTTATCATGAACTTAGTACCTGATAGTATTTTGCTTGTCTATGTTTACTGTAGATAGATGGCTCGTCTTTGTTGTTCCGTTGAATTTTAATGCGTTCCTTGAGAAAGCAAAGTTGAAAGATGATGGTAGCAATTACACGGACTGGGTCCGTAACTCGAGGATAATCCTCATTGCTGCACGTAAAAGTTACGCCTGGAAGCACCGCTGGGTAGCGAGCTCTGCTGCAGATCTTGAGCGAAGTTGTGAACGTCGGCAAAGCAGAGCTGATGACTACTCTATAGTTCGATGTGCCATGCTTTACGGCTTAGAACGGGTCTTCAACGACGTTTTGAGCGTCATGGAGCATATGAGATGTTCCAGGAGTTGAAGTTGATATTTCAACAGAATGCCCGGATTGAGAGATATGAAGTCTCCAATAAGTTCTATAGCTGTAAGATGGAGGAGAATAGTTCGTCGGTGAGCACATACTCAAAATGTCCGGTATTACAATCACTTGAATCAACTGGGAGTTAATCTTCCGGATGATTGTGTCATTGATGAATTCTTCAATCACGCCACCAAGCTACAAAGGCTTCGTGATGAACTATAATATGCAAGGGTTAGTAAAGACTATGCTCGAGCTCTTCGCAATGCTAAAAGCTGCGGAGGTAGAAATCAAAAGGAGCATCAAGTGTTGATGGTCAATAAGACCACTAGTTTCAAGAAGAAAGGCAAAGGGAAGAAGAAGGGAACTTCAAGAAGAACAGCAAACAAGTTGTCTGATCGGGAGAAGAAACCCAAGTCTGGACCTAAGCCTGAAATCGAGTGCTTCTCCGCAAGCGACTGGTCCCGAAGCGGAACTGCCCCAAGTATTTGGCGGATAAGAAGGATGGCAAAGTGAACAAAGGTATATGTGATATACTTGTTATTGATGTGTACCTTACTAGAGCTCGCAGATAGTACTGGTATTTGATCTGGTTCATTGCTAATATTTGCAACTCAAACAGAACTACGGATTGCGAACACCGCAAAGGACGAGGTGACGATGCGCGTGGGAAACGGTTCCAAAGTCGATGTGATCGCAATCGGCACGCTACCTCTACATCTACCTTCGGATTAGTTTTAGACCTGAATAATTGTTATTTGGTGCCAGCGTTGAGCATGAACATTATATCTGGATCTTGTTTGATGCGAGACGGTTATTCATTTAAATCAGAGAATAATGGTTGTTCTATTTATATGAATAATATCTTTTATGGTCATGCACCCTTGAAGAGTGGTCTATTTTAATGAATCTCGATAGTAGTGATACACATATTCATAATGTTGAAACCAAAAGATGCAGAGTTGATAATGATAGTGCAACTTATTTGTGGCATTGCCGTTTAGGTCATATCGGTGTAAAACGCATGAAGAAACTCCATCTTGATGGACTTTTGGAGTCACTTGATTATGAATCACTTGGCACTTGCGAACCGTGCCTCATGGGCAAGATGACTAAAACTCCGTTCTCGGTACTATGGAGAGAGCAACAGATTTATTGGAAATCATACATACGGATGTATGTGGTCCAATGAATGTTGAAGCTCGTGGCGGATATCGTTATTTTCTCACCTTCACAGATGATTTGAGCAGATATGGGTATATCTACTTAATGAAACATAAGTCTGAAACATTTGAAAAGTTCAAAGAATTTCAGAGTGAAGTTGAAAATCATCGTAATAAGAAAATAAAGTTTCTACGATCTGATCGTGGAGGCGAATATTTGAGTTACTGAGTTTGGTCTACATTTGAAACAAAGCGGAATAGTTTCGCAACTCACGCCACCGGAACACCACAGCGCAATGGTGTGTCCGAACGTCGAATCGCACTTTATTGGATATGGTGCGATCTATGATGTCTCTTACAGATTTACCGCTATCATTTTGGGGTTATGCTCTTGAGACGGCGCATTCACGTTAAATAGGACACCGTCAAAATCCGTTGAGACGACGCCTTATGAACTATGGTTTAGCAAGAAACCAAAGTTGTCGTTTTCGAAAGTTTGGGGTTGCGATGCTTATGTGAAGAAACTTCAACCTGATAAGCTTGAACCCAAATCGGAGAATTGTGTCTTCATAGGATACCCAAAGGAGACAATTGGGTACACCTTCTATCACAGATCCGAAGGCAAGACATTCGTTGCTAAAATGGATCCTTTCTAGAGAAGGAGTT
This sequence comes from Aegilops longissima, assembly GCA_021605205.1. Taxonomy (NCBI): domain Eukaryota; kingdom Viridiplantae; phylum Streptophyta; class Magnoliopsida; order Poales; family Poaceae; genus Aegilops; species Aegilops longissima. The sequence continues at coordinate 27,542,429 of CM038676.1, read as the reverse complement.
TCTCTCGAAAGAAGTGAGTGGGAGGAAAGTGGAACTTGATGAGGTAATAGTACCAGCTCCCTTATTGGAAAGTAGTTAAATCGTAAATCAGTTTACGTAACACCTACACCAGTTAGTGGGGAAGATAATGATGAAGATCATGAAACTTCAGATCAAGTTGTCACTTGAACTTCGAGATCAACCAGAACAAAATCCGCACTGCAGTGGTACGGTAATCCTATTCGGAAGTCATGCTACTAGATCATGATGAACCTACGAACTATGAAGAAGCGATGGTGAGCCCAGATTCGCAAAATGGCTTGAAGCCATGAAATCTGAGATGGGATCCATGTATGAGAACAAAGTATGGACTTTGGTAGACTTGCCCGATGATCGGCAAGCTATTGAGAATAAATGGATTTTAAGAAGAAGACTGACGCTGATGGTAATGTAACTGTCTACAAAGCTCGACTTGTTGCAAAAGGTTTTCGACAAGTTCAAGGGGTTGACTACGATGAGACTTTCTCACCCGAAGCGATGCTTAAGTCCGTCCGAATCATGTTAGCAATTGCCGCATTTTATGATTATGAAATTTGGCAAATGGATGTAAAACTGCATTCTTGAATGGATTTCTAGAAGAAGAGTTGTATATGATGCAACCAGAAGGTTTTGTCGATCCAAAAGGTGCTAACAAAGTGTGCAAGCTCCAACGATCAATTTATGGTGCAGTGCAAGCCTCTCGGAGTTGGAATAAACGCTTTGATAGTGTGATCAAAGCATATGGGTTTGTCAGACTTTTGGAGAAGCCTGTATTTACAAGAAAGTGAGTGGGAGCTCAGTAGCATTTCTAATATTATATGTGGACGACATATTATTGATTGGAAATGATATAGAATTCTGGATAGCATAAAAGGATACTTAAATAAAAGTTTTTCAATGAAAGACCTCGGTGAAGCTGCTTACATATTGGGCATCAAGATCTATAGAGATAGATCAAGACGCTTGATTGGACTTTCACAAAGCACATACCTTGATAAAGTTTTGAAAAGGTTCAAAATGGATCGAGCAAAGAAAGGTTTTTACCTGTGTTACAAGGTGTAAGATTGAGTCGGACTCAATGCCCGACCACAGCAGAAGATAGAGAGAAAATGAAAGATGTTCCTATGCTTCAGCCATAGGCTCTATCATGTATGCAATGCTGTGTACCAGACACGACGATGCTTAGCTGTAAGCTTGGCAGGAAGGTACCAAAGTAATCCAGAGTGGATCATTTGGACAGCGGTCAAGAACATCCTGAAATACCGAAAAGGACTAAGGATATGTTTCTCGTGTATGGAGGTGACAAAGAGCTAGTCGTAAATGGTTACGTCGATGCAAGCTTTGACACCGATCCGGACGATTCTAAATCGCAAACCGGATCGTGTTTTTATTAAGCGGTGGAGCTGTCGGTTGGTGCAGTTCTAAACAAAGCGTCGTGGCGGGATCTACATGTGAAGCGGAGTACATAGCTGCTTGGAAGCAGCAAATGAAGGAGTCTGGATGAAAGAGTTCATTTCGATCTAGGTGTCATACCTAGTGCATCGGGACCGATGAAGATCTTCGTGACAATATGGTGCAATTGCCTTGGCAAAGGAATCCAGATTTCACAAGAGGACCAAGCACATCAAGAGACGCTTCAATTCCATTCGGGCCAAGTCCAAGTGGGAGACATAGAGATTTGCAAAATACATACGGATCTGAATGTTGCAGACCCGTTGACTAAGCCTCTTCCACGAGCAAAACATGATCAGCACCAAGACTCCATGGGTGTAAGGATCATTACTTTGTAATCTAGATTATTGACTCTAGTGCAAGTGGGAGGCTGAAGGAAATATGCCCTAGAGGCAATAATAAAGTTATTATTTATTTCCTTATATCATGATAAATGTTTATTATTCATGCTAGAATTGTATTAACGGAAACATAATACATGTGTGAATATATAGACAAACAAGATGTCACTAGTATGCCTCTACTTGACTAGCTTGTTAATCAAAGATGGTTATGTTTCCTAACCATGAACAAGGAGTTGTTATTTGATTAACAAGGTCACATCATTAGTTGAATGATCTGATTGACATGACCCATTCCGTTAGCTTAACACTTGATCGTTTAGTATGTTAATGCTTTCTTCATGACCCATACATGTTCCTGTAACTATGAGATTATGCAACTCCGTTTACGGAGGAACACTTTGGTACTACCAAACGCCACAACGAATCGGGTGATTATAAAGGAGTACTACAGGTGTCTCCAAAGGTACTTGTTGGGTTGGCGTATTTGAGATTAGGTTTTGTCACTCCGATTGTCGGAGAGGTATCTCTAGGCCTTCTCGGTAATACACATCACATAAGCCTTGCAAGCATTGCAACTAAAGAGTTAGTTGTGAGATGATGTATTACGGAACGAGTAAAGAGACTTTCCGGTAACGAGATTAAACTAGGTATTGGATACCGACGATCAAATCTCGGGAAAGTAACATACCGATGACAAAGGGAACAACGTATGTTGTTATGCGGTTTGACCGATAAAGATCTTCGTAGAATATGTAGGAACCAATATGAGCATCCAGGTTCCGCTATTGGTTATTGACCGAGAATAGTTCTAGGTCATGTCTACATAGTTCTCGAACCGTAGGGTCCGCACGCTTAAGGTTTCAATGACGGTTATTATGAGTTTATGTATTTTGATGTACCGAAGGAGTTCGAGTCCCGGATGTGATCACGGACATGACGAGGAGTCTCGAAATGGTCGAGACATAAAGATTGATATATTGGATGGTTATATTCGGACACGGAAAGGTTCCGGAAGTTTCGGAGAAAACGGAGTGCCGGAGGGTTACGGAACCCCCGGGAAGTTATGGGCCTTATTGGGCCAAGAGGGAGAGAGGGCTGCACCAGGAGGTGGTGCCCCTCCATGGGGAGTCCGAATTGACTAGGGAGGCGCAGCCCCCTTTCCTCTCCTCTCCTCTCTTTCCTTCCCCTTCCTCTTCCTAGTAGGACTAGGAAAGGGAGTCCTACTCCTACTAGGAGGAGGACTCCCCCTCCCTTGGTGCGCCCCAAGGGCTGGCCGCCCTCCCCTTGCTCCTTTATATACGGGGCAGGGGGCACCCTAGAACACACAAGTTGATCTTCGTGATCGTTCCTTAGCCGTGTCGGTGCCCCCTCCACCATATTCCACCTCGGTCATATTGTAGCGGTGCTTAGGCGAAGCATCGCGACGGTAGAACATCAAGATCGTCACCACGCCGTCGTCTTGACGGAACTCCTTCCCGACGCTTTGCTGGATCGGAGCCGGGGATCGTCATCGAGCTGAGCGTGTGCCAAGAACTCGGAGGTGCGAGTGCGGTGCTTGGATCGGTCGGATCGTGAAGACGTCGACTACATCAACAGCGTTAATATAACGCTTCGCTTTCGGTCTCACGAGTGCGTGGACGGACACTCTCCCCTCTCGTTGCTATGCCATCACCATGGTCTTGCGTGATCGTAGGAAATTTTTTGAAATTACTACGTTACCCAACACTAGGAGCCGTGAAAGTCAGGCTGCTGAAGCTCCGTGGAAGCCACGCTGCCTCTCCGCTGAGATGGCGGGGTAACTTCTGGGGTAGCTTCGTGCCGCTGAGATGGTTGGTCAGCAGCTCGCTGGCTCTCAACTTGTTCCTCTAGCTTTAGTACTCTTGCATTGAGCTTATGTATATCGCTCAGCTCCTGTTTCCTCTTCCTCTCCCGGGTTTTGTAACCGCCTGCGTCGGGAAACCCAATCTTCCACACAACAGAGCCTAGCGTGTCTCGTGTTCATCCAGGGTGCTTAGGATTCCTGAGGGCCTCAGTCAGCTCGTCATTCTCTCTGTCAGGAATGAACGTCCCTTCCTGCGCTGCCTTGATTGCTACCTGAAGCTTCGTGATGTGTGTGGCAAGTTGCTTGTCCGTCCAACGGCACTTCCCTGTTTTAGGGTCCAAAGTTCCCAACCCCGAAGAACCAAGTCCTTGAATGGTCTAGCCAATTCAATGTCTCTGGTTCGACCCCTTTAGCAATCAGGTCCTGCTCAGCTTTATCCCACAACGGCCGAGCTTTGAGGTAGCCGCCTGACCCCGTGCGATGGTGCCACTACTTCTTTGCAACATTTATCTTGTTTATCTCTAACATTTTCTTACTCTTGTCTGATGTCTTGTAGGCCACAAATGCGGTCCAGTGATCTCTTATCTTCTCAAATCGGCCGATGAATTCTGGAGTCTTCCCTTTGTCGACAAACTTTGATTTCAACTCTTTCTTCCACCTCCTGAATAGCTCTGCCATCTTCTTAAGAGCATACGACTTGACCAGTGGCTCTATAACTGGCTTATTGGGATTCTCCTCTGGCGGTAGGGTGAAATTTTCCTTCAGCGAGGTCCAAAGATCATCTTTCTCTCTATCAGTGACATAAGAAACTTGAGGGTCTTCTTTCTTAGGTTTATTCCATAGCTGGAGGCTGATCGGGATGCTGTCCCTAACAATAGCTCCGCAATGAGCAGAAAATGCATCCTTGGTCCGCGTGGGTTCAATCGGTTGGCCATTGTTCGTGATTGCTGTGACTGTGAACCTTTCATCCGGGCGCAACCTTTTCTTTGGGCCTCGTCTCATTACCGAAGTTTGGCTCGATCCGGAGGGCTATAAAACAAGAAAGAAGAGTTAATATATGTACATACCAAAACAGTTAATGCATAAATTAGCTAGTCAGCACATGCTTAATTAATATATATACCTCGCCGGACTTTGCAACAGCTGATCCCGACTCCATTTGGTCACCGGAGCCGTCATCACGGTCTCCTTCCACCAGCATTCGGTCGCCGGAGCCATCATGATCATGACTTTCCTCCTCCATTGTTCGATCACCGTAGCCTGCTTCATCCTCTCCTTCCAGACCATCGGTGTCATTGAGAAACGACAAGACGTCACCTCTGCCGAAGATTATATCCTCCAACAACTGTTCTTTTTCCAAGTCTCTTTGTTGATCCATAGTTTCTGCAAATATTACGACATGGAAATTAATATACAACACATGAGAGATGGATATATTAGTGTTAAACATAGACCTAGCTAGCTAATCACAACAAGGAATAATAATTAGTGGCCTCGACGCTTCTACGGTTTGGGGTGGCCTAGACAATGCTTCTAGGGTTTGGGGTGGCCTCGACGACAACGCTCTTTTAACTCGGTAAATTTGGGTGGCCTCAACGCTTCTAGGGTTTGGGGTGGCCTCGACGACAACGCTCTTTTAACTCGGTAAATTTGGGTGGCCTCGACACTTCTAGGGTTTGGGGTGGCCTTGGCAATGCTTCTAGGGTTTGGGATGGCCTCGACGCTTCTAGGTTTGGTCGGGCGAGAGGGGGTTGATCGACGTCCTCCCTCATGTTGAAGAGTTACCGGAGTTCTCTCATGAATGTCCGACGTACGGACCGCCTCTCTCATGAATGCCAAACAAGGGATTTAACAAAATGGCGCCATTCTGGATGTGCAGAAAATGGTCCATATTTTTCCTGATCTCATCTACCCTTCTATATGTCACGTTGTCTAGTGTCAAAGGATTCAAGAAAACCATGGCTTCATCATTAGCGGGAAGTAACAGGCGCATGATGGTACGAAGCTCTCCAAAGTTATTTTAGAACGGAGTCCCAGATAGGATAATTCGCTTTTTGTTACGAAATTCAGCAAGAGCCTTCTGAATATCGCTATTTGGAAGGCCGTTGCTGAACTTCGTAGCAAAAAGCGAATTATCCTATCCGGGACTTCGTTCCAAAATAACTTTGGAGACATTCGTACCATCATGCCCCGGTTACTTCCGGCTAATGATGAAGCCATGGATTTCTTCAATACTTTGACATAAGACAACGTGGCATATAGAACGTTACGTAGATGAGATTAGAAAAAAATGGACCAACTTGTGCACATCCATAATGGGGGCATTCTTGATAAATCTCGACCCTCGACCCCTCGGCGATCCTTGAACCTCGACCCCTCGACGACCCTCGACCCTCAACCCCTCGACGATCATCGAACCTCGACTCCTCAGCGACCCTCGACCCTCAGCTATCTCTAATGCATAACCCCAAAACAATAGTGGTAAATCGGTAAGATACATCATAGATCGCACCATATCCAATAAAGTGCGGTTACGACGTTCGGACACACCATTATGATGTGATGTTCCATGTGGCGTGAGCTGTGAAACTATTCCACATTGTTTAAAAATGAAGGCCAAACTCATAACTCGAATATTCTTTTCTACGATCAGATTGTAGAAACTTTATTTTCTTGTTACGATGATTCTCCACTTCACTCTGAAATTCTTTGAACTTTTCAAATGTTTCAGACTTGTGCTTCATTAAGTAGATATACGCATATCTGCTCAAATCATTTGTGAAGGTCAGAAAATAACGATACCCGCCACGAGCATCAACACTCATTGGACCACATACATCGGTATGTATTATTTCCAATAAGCCAGTTGCTTGCTCCATTGTTCCGGAGAACAGAGTTTTAATCATCTTGCCCATAAGGCATGGTTCGCAAGCATCAAGTAATTCATAATCAAGTGATTCCAAAATCCCATCAGCATGGAGTTTCTTCATGCGCTTTACACCAATATGACCTAAATGGCAGTGCTACAAATAAGTTGCACTATCATTATTAACTTTGCATCTTTTGGCATCAACATTATGAATATGTGTATCACTATGATCAAGATTCAATAAACCATCACCATTGGGTGTATGACCATAGAAGGTTTTATTCATGTAAACAGAATAACAATTTATTCTCTATCTTAGATGAATAATTGTATCACAATAAACATGATCTTATTATATTTATGCTCAACGCAAACACCAAATAACATTTATTTAGGTTTAACACTAATCCCGAAAGTATAGGGAGTGTGCAATGATGATCATATCAATCTTGGAACCACTTCCCACACACATCATCACTTCACCCTCAACTAGTCTCTGTTTATTCTGTAACTCCTGCTTCAAGTTACTAATATTTAGCAACCGAACAAGTATCAAATACTCAGGGGCTACTATAAACACTAGTAAGGCACACATCAATAACCTGTATATCAAATGTACCCTTGTTCACTTTGACATCCTTCTTATCCACCAAATATTCAGGGCATTTCCGCTTCCAAAGTGACCATTTCCTTTGCGTGTAAGCACTCGGTTTCAGGCTTTGGTCCAGCTTTGGTCTTCTTCACGGGAGTGACAACTTGTTTGCCATTCTACTTGAAGTTTCCCTTTCTTTCCCTTTGCCCTTCTCTTGAAACTAGTGGTCTTGTCAATCATCAACACTTGATGCTCTTTCTTGATTTCTACCTTCGTCAATTTCAACATCACGAAGAGCTCAGAAATCGTTTTCGTCATCCCTTGCATAATATAGTTCATCACGAAGTTCTAGTAACTTGGTGATGGTGACTAGAGAACTCTGTCAATCACTATCTTATCTGGAAGATTAACTCCCACTTGATTCAAGCGATTGTAGTACCCAGACAATCTGAGCACATGCTCACTAGTTGAGCGATTCTCCTCCATCTTTTAGCTATAGAACTTGTTGGAGACTTCATATCTCTCAACTCGGGTATTTGCTTGAAATATTAACTTCAATTCCTGGAACATCTCATATGGTCCATGACGTTCAAAACGTCTTTGAAGTCCCGATTCTAAGCCGTTAAGAATGGTGCACTAAACTATCAAGTAGTCATCATATTGAGCTGGCCAAACGTTCATAACGTCTGCATCTGCTCCTACAATAGGTCTATCACCTAGCGGTGCATTAAGGACGTAATTCTTCTGTGTAGCAATGAGGATAAACCTCAGATCACAGATCCAATCCCCATCATTGCTACTAACATCTTTCAACACAATTTCCTCTAGGAACATATCAAAATAAACATATGAAAGCAACAAAGTGAGCTATTGATCTACAACATAATTTGCAAAATACTACCAGGACTAAGTTCATGATAAATTTAAGTTCAATTAATCATATTACTAAAGAACTCCCACTTAGACAGACATCTCTCTAGTCATCTAAGTGATCACGTGATCCAAATCAACTAAACCATGTCCGATCATCACGTGAGATGGAGTAGTTTTCAATGGTGAACATAACTATGTTGATCATATCTACTATATGATTCACGCTCGACCTTTCGGTCTCCGTGTTCCGAGGCCATATCTATATATGCTAGGCTCGTCAAGTTTAACCTGAGTATTCCGTGTGTGCAACTGTTTTGCACCCGTTGTATTTGAACGTAGAGCCTATCACACCCGATCATCGCGTGGTGTCTCAGCACGAAGAACTTTCGCAATGGTGCATACTCAGGGAGAACACTTCTTGATAATTAGTGAGAGATCATCTTATAATGCTACCGTCAATCAAAGCAAAATAAGATGCATAAAGGATAAACATCACATGCAATCAATATAAGAGATATGATATGGCCATCATCATCTTGTGATTGTGATCTCCATCTCGAAGCACCGTCAGTATCACCATCGTCACCGGCGCGACACCTTGATCTCCATCGTAGCATCGTTGTCGTTACGCCATCTATTGCTTCTCGACTATCGCTACCGCTTAGTGATAAAGTAAAGCAATTACAGGAGCTTGCATTTCATACAATAAAGCGACAACCATATGGCTCTGCCGATTGCCGATAACTCGGTTACAAAACATGATCATCTCATACAATAAAATATAGCATCACGTCTTGACCATATCACATCACAACATGCCCTGCAAAAACAAGTTAGACGTCCTCTACTTTGTTGTTGCAAGTTTTACGTGGCTGCTACGGGCTGAGCAAGAACAGTTCTTACCTACGCATCAAAACCACAACGATAGTTTGTCAAGTTGGTGCTATTTTAACCTTCGCAAGGACCGGGTGTAGCCACACTCGGTTCAACTAAAGTTGGAGAAACTGACACCCGCTAGCCACCTCTGTGCAAAGCACGTCGGGAGAACCGGTCTCGCGTAAGCGTACGCGTAATATCGGTCCGGGCCGCTTCATCCAACAATACCGCCGAACCAAAGTATGACATGCTGGTAAGCAGTATGACTTGTATCGCCCACAACTCACTTGTGTTATACTCGTGCATATAACATCTACGCATAAAACCAGGCTCGGATACCACTGTTGGGGAACGTAGTAATTTCAAAAAAATTCCTACGCACACGCAAGATCATGGTGATGCATAGCAACGAGAGGGGAGAGTGTTGTCCACGTACCCTCATAGACCGAAAGCGGAAGCGTTATAACAACACAGTTGATGTAGTCGTACGTCTTCACGGCCCGACCGATCAAGCACCGAAACCACGGCACCTCCGAATTCTAGCACACGTTCAGCTCGATGACGATCCCCGGACTCCGATCCAGCAAAGTGTCGGGGATGAGTTCCGTCAGCACGACGGCGTGGTGACGATCTTGATGTTCTACCGTCGCAGGGCTTCGCCCTAAGCACCTCTACAATATTATCGAGGAGAACTATGGTGGAGGAGGGCACCGCACACGGCTAAGAGATCTCAAGGATCAATTTGTTGTCTCTATGGGGTGCCCCTGCCCCCGTATATAAAGGAGCAAGGGGAGGAGGCGGCCGGCCAGGGAGAGGCGCACCAAGGGGGGAGTCCTACTGAAAGATCATGGATGTCGCCTAGAGGGGGGGGGGGGTGGGAGAATAGGCGCTTTAAAATAATTACGGTTGAGGCTTGAACAAATGCGGAATAAACCTAGCGGTTAATTTGTCAAGCACAAAACCTACAACAACTAGGCTCACCTATGTGCACCAACAACTTATGCTAAGCAAGAAAAACTACTTAGGTGATAGCAAGATATATGACAAGAAACAATATGGCTATCACAAAGTAAAGTGCATAAGTAAAGGGCTCGGATAAGAGATAACCGAGGCACGCGGAGATGACGATGTATCCCGAAGTTCACACCCTTGCGGATGCTAATCTCCGTTTGGAGCGGTGTGGAGGCACAATGCTCCCCAAGAAGCCACTAGGGCCTCCGTAATCTCCTCACGCCCTCGCACAATGCAATATGCCGTGATTCCACTAAGGGACCCTTGAGGGCGGTCACTGAACCCGTACAAATGGCAACCCTTGGGTGCGGTCACCGAACCCGTACACTTTGGCAACCCTTGGGGGCGGTCACCGGTACCCGTCAAATTGCTCGGAGCGATCTCCACAACCTAATTGGAGACCCCGACGCTTTCCCGGAGCTTTACACCACAATGATTGTGCTCCGAACACCACCAACCGTCTAGGGCGCCCAAGCACCCAATAGGAACAAGCTCAAGGGCACCAAGCACCCAAGAGTAATAAGCTTCTCAACTTGTAACTTCCACGTATCACCATGGAGAACTCAAACCGATGCACCAAATGCAATGGCAAGGGCACACGGAGTGCCCAAGTCCTTCTCTCTCAAATCCCACCGAAGCAACTAATGCTAGGGAAGAAAATGAGAGGAAGAACAAGAAGGATAACACCAAGAACTCCAAGATCTAGATCCAAGGGGTTCCCCTCACATAGAGGAGAAAGTGATTGGTGGAAATGTGGATCTAGATCTCCTCTCTCTTTTCCCTCAAAAACTAGCAAGAATCCATGGAGGGATTGAGAGTTAGCAAGCTCAAGAAGGTCAACAATGGGGAAGAACACGAGCCCAAAGGATAAGGTTCAATGGGAAGAAGACCCCTTTTATAGGTGGGGAAAAATCCAACCGTTATGCTCACAGCCTGCACCGAGCGGTAGTCTGCTCGGCATCACGGTACTACTGCTAGGGGTAGCGGTACTCTGCTAAGGGTAGCGGTACTACTGATTCTGAAGCGGTACTAAAAATTACATCCGTGCCTACCACCGCTGGACTTGTGACGAGTTTTTGGTCCCGGCGGAAGTAGCCACGGAAGTAGCATGTAGTACTGCTCCAAGCGGTAGTACCGCTCCCAAGGGCGGTAGTAAAAATTACTTCCGCTCCTACCCGCGGTAGTACCGCTGCAGATTTTTCGAACACCAAAACTACCATAACTTCTGCATTCGGACTCGAATTCGATTGAAACCAAGTTTGTTGGAAAGCTAGGGACAAGGGCTAACACAATCTTGAGAGAAATACCAATAATAAGCAAATGAGAAAAGGCCCAAAATAAAATGGTGAGAACCCTTCCTTGGAAAAGACCGGTAAAACCTCCAACACCGAAAACATCATAGAAGACGCATGCAAACTCCGTTTTCGATGAACTCAAGCTTGTCATAAAGATGACCATAAGCTCTAAGACTCACAAAGAGAACCAAACAAGAACCAAGAAACATGATGCAAGGATGCAATGGTTTGAGCTCTCGACGAATGATACGATCAAGCTACTCACTTGAGAGCCCCCCTTGATAGTACGGCTACCGATCCTATAAACCGGTCTCCCAACTACCACCATGAGACCGGTAAAATAGAAAACCTATCAAGGGCAAACCTTTGCCTTGCACATGATCCACTTGAGCTAGATGATGACGATCTTGTCCTCCTCAAGATGGACCACCTTTCTTGATTGTGTTGGGTCGATGGAAACTAGATGATTGCTCCCCCATACTCCACTATGGGTGAGACACTCTTCGGCACATCTTCACAAGTCCATTGACACCACAATGGATGGCAAGCTTCAAGCACTTGATCTCTTCGTGATGCTCCACTTGAACTTGCACACGGCAATCTTGATGATGATCACCACTTGATGTCATCCTTTCCATGGGTTGTATGATATCTTCCTCTTGACGCAAGCCCATGGACACGTACCTAACCCCACATAGGCTCTCACATAGACCATGGGTTAGTACACAAAGTGCAATGGATAATGCTTACCATACCATGGGATCACTTGATCCCTCTCGGTACATCTTCTACGCTTTGTGAGTTGATCAACTTGATTCACTCTTGACTTAGTCTTGATCAACCTTGAATCTTTCCAACTCTATTCGTTTGGATGATGTCTTGAAAGTAAACATGAATGATCACACAATCTTCTTCTTCAAGACATGCTTGCAATAAGCTCAACACTCACATGACTAATCTTTGGATAATTCCTTAATAGCACCTTGGTCAACACATAAACTCCTTGAAACCAACACATGGGCTTCAAGAAATGCCTATGGACAAATCCTTCAAATATAACTCAATGCAACCATTAGTCCATAGAGAATGTCATCAATTACCAAAACAACACATGGGGGCACCGCATGTCCTTTCAATCTCCCCCATTTTGGTAATTGATGACAGTCACTTTCAAGAGAGTTTATATAAGGAATTATGCATCACCATGCAATGCAACAACCAATAATGCATGCGTATGAGATGCAAATGCTTAGGAACAAAACCAAAGCAAGGAGAAAACTCTGAAGACTTCTCCATAAAACTCTATGAAACTTCTCCCCCATTGGCATCGATTGCCAAAATGGGCGAAAAGCTAAGAAGACCAATATAAAAGGTGTTCCTCCAAAAGTTGTGTATTTCTCAACAAGAGAGTGGAATGCCATACACATATCCAAAGGTAATACTTGGAGGAAGACCAACTATATTGAGGCACCAAGATTGCAAAAGAATGATATGCCACAAAGACATAACAAAGAGAGAAACAAGCAATCAAGCAATCAAAAGATACCAATTGAAGCAAGCTATCAAAAGATATCAACTGAACCAACTAGACCAAAGATAAATACGAGCCACATGAAAAGATATTATGATATGAGCAGAGGATTGTTCTAAAGAAACTAGAGAAGCTCCCATGATTTGTGCACATCAAAATTTTTGTATTTGGATACAAAGTGCACAAAATAGGATCATAGCTCCCCCAAAGTCAACAGAAACTAACAACAAGTGCAAGAGAGCATATAGGAAACTAAGCCTAGCGCTTGCAACAAGCACATGGTTGAGCAACATTGTAAAAGAGGCAACTTAAGAATAGGCTCAACCAAATGATGTGTGTGAGTCATGGCAAAGCAGATGAGAAGACTAATATACGGATGAGCATAAGCATCAACATAGTCTTGAATGAATGAGATACACGGTGCAAAGCCTTTCATTCTCACACACAACTAGCAAATGGGTTCACAAGATTACTAATAAGAAAATAGAGAACCTATGCTTGTGACAACCCGTGGTGAAGATAGACGATGAGAGGCTCATCAAGACGAGGGGTACCAATTAAGATGGCAAAAGCCTCGTAAAGATAAGCAAGAGGAAAATAATCTTCACCACACAAGAGTGCAACAAGATGCAGCGATAGAGGACACTCACTCAAGGCAAAAGCTTTCACGGAGCCACCAAAGAAGTAACATAAGAAAGACAAGGTGGGCGTGAAAGAAAAGATATCAACTAGAGATGTAATTTCTCTCAAGTGTATAAGGTTCTAGGTAGACAAAATCATGATGATATATATCTACAAAGAGGATGTACACCGAAATAGTTACAACATGAAGGAACAAGATATCCACAAGGAAGTCATAAATATACCAATAAGATATTTGCTTGAAAGCATAGCACTTAGCTAGATATGGTCTTATTGTATATAAATGAATTCCTAACATGAACATCAAAGACATCACAACTAGCAACATGAGATCATCGTTGAGATGCTTTGAGAAAGGAAACAAGTATCACAAGAAAGAATGAAATACATGCCATGATACAACCTACACAAGGTTGATGCAAGTAATGTGTGCATATAGTAGATGATGATACTTATTACCGAGATACCATTGGAAGAATGTAGTAGATACCAATTGAAGGTAGATAGTAGTTCATTGATCATCCTAGCTTGACTCCAATATGCACATGGTGACAACACCTTCCTTGTGAGTGAGCCGAGCATCCAATGCATCTCCAACTGTTCCTATAAGAACAACACAAACTAAACGGTACCCAAACTCATCGGGACCAAATAGTTAGAAACACCAATACATAGGACAAACTCCACATAAATATGTGCATATAGATATGAAAATGAATATCATGCGCATCTCATCCAAACTGAGACTAGGTGGAGTTTCTCCCATATATTGAGTCAAAGAAAGAAAGCATGCCAAATAAAATACATGAAGAAAACATGCATGCTCAAGACTTCAAACCCCAAAACCAAAAGACAAAGAAATGCCAAGTGAAAAGGATACCAAATGAATAAAACATCACTTGGAGGATATCCATAAAAGATACATCAAGGAATGAGATATCCATTGATACACTCAAAATAAAAGATATCAAACTCCCAAAAGAGAGGATGGTTCCAAACAAACCAAGCTCTCTACAAAGTTTCATGATGGCGAAAGTACCAAAACGAAAACGGCTTGCCTTCCACCAACACACACTTGATAAGGATCACAAGAAGAGTGTTCTAAAGAAAATAGGATAGCTCCCCCACGAGTTGTGCATTATATAGGATTTGCATTTGAATACAAAATGCACAAGGTGGGATCACCACTTTCACTATATCTAGAAAGCACTAGACAAGAGCGAGAAACAAACAAGATCCACAAGTGGTAGGGAAGACAACGGGAGTTGACACAAACCTTGGCAAGAGAAAAGGCAAATAAAAATAAAAGCCAATGTAAAGATGATCAATAAATTCTACCACACATAAGTGAGTACCAATTGTCAAAAGACAAGAAGTATTTGGAAATAATTCCCGGTGGTAGATAGCAAGGATATCCGACATCATCTTCACACCAAACACAAGCAAATTGCAACTTGTAGAGCTATCATGCCACCTAGGAACAAGATAATTTACAATATCAATTCTAGGTGACAATATCTCAAATGTACACATTTTCTAGGCTAGTAATACACACATAGCATATTACTCCCCCATAATGTGATACCAATTAAAGATAGACAAGAGGCAATTAAAAGGATCCAACAAGAGATAATTAATGGACAATTTAGAATTTGAATTTCTCATGAGAAATATACCACCTAGAGACTAGATAATCTTGAAATATCAATACTAGGTGGTATTACTCATGTACACACATTTATAGGATTGTGAGGTGCACAAAGCACATCACTCCCCCATAATGGGATATTCCATTAATCTCTCACAAGAGCCAACTAAGAAATAAACAAGATGCAAAAAGGCTCAACACACAACACACATGTACATGATGTGCAAACCAACATGCACATACTTGATTTCTCAAGATAAGCAATTTGGAAGCACAACATATACAAGCACATGCAAGATACAAAACCACAACATGCTAAGGGACAAGTAACTTTTAATGTAAGCAATTTAAGCACGAGTTGCCGCAAGGAGGAACATTGGATATATGATAGAAAGATAATCCGAATGACTTGGCTTGACACAATATGAATGATGAGGACCCCTTAAATCTTCATAATGTAGCCAAGTCTCCATTGACCTCCAACAACACCTATTGATCAAGTTTGAGCTAGTTGGTCCCCAACCAAGTTGGGTCCTAAGAGGTTAGTCACAATAGGCTTGGCCACCCAAATGGTTCTTTTCTTGACACCACTTTGAGTACCAACAAACTTGGCAAACACATTGCCAACCTTATCCTTCCCAAGAGAATAGACATCATCAATAATAATTGGGTTGGATAAGCTACCACTAGTGCATGAAGAAGCGACGTGGCCTTTCTCACGACATAAGTAGAAATGTCTACTCTTCACTTTCTTCTCACTTGACTTCTCAACAAGAGAAGCATTAACTTGAGCTTCTTGGGAAGTGGCCTTTCTTCAACTTGAGGTTGAGCATGATATTGAACTTGTGCTCTCTTCCCTTGTTGCTTGACACTAATGGCCTTCTTCTTCAACGGGCAAGATCTAACATGATGCCCTTCTACTTTGCACTTGAAGCAAACAATCTTGGCCGATTTCTTGACTTGTTCTTGGCCCTTCTTTTTGTTCATCTTGGACTTCTTCTTCTTATTGGAGTTGAATCCAAGTCCACCTTTTGAAGGAAATATGCCCTAGAGGCAATAATAAAGTTATTATTTATTTCCTTATATCATGATAAATGTTTATTATTCATGCTAGAATTGTATTAACCGGAAACATAATACATGTGTGAATATATAGACAAACAGTATGTCACTAGTATGCCTCTACTTGACTAGCTTGTTAATCAAAGATGGTTATGTTTCCTAACCATGAACAAGGAGTTGTTATTTGATTAACAAGGTCACATCATTAGTTGAATGATCTGATTGACATGACCCATCCGTTAGCTTAACACTTGATCGTTTAGTATGTTAATGCTTTCTTCATGACCCATACATGTTCCTATAACTATGAGATTATGCAACTCCGTTTACGGAGGAACACTTTGGTACTACCAAACGTCACAACGAATCGGGTGATTATAAAGGAGTACTACAGGTGTCTCCAAAGGTACTTGTTGGGTTGGCGTATTTGAGATTAGGTTTTGTCACTCCGATTGTCGGAGAGGTATCTCTAGGCCTTCTCGGTAATACACATCACTTAAGCCTTGCAAGCATTACAACTAATGAGTTAGTTGTGAGATGATGTATTACGGAACGAGTAAAGAGACTTACCGTAACGAGATTGAACTAGGTATTGGATACCGACGATCGAATCTCGGGTAAGTAACATACCGATGACAAAGGGAACAACGTATGTCGTTATGCGGTTTGACCGATAAAGATCTTCGTAGAATATGTAGGAACCAATATGGGCATCCAGGTTCCGCTATTGGTTATTGACCGAGAATGGTTCTAGGTCATGTCTACATAGTTCTCGAACCCGTAGGGTCCGCACGCTAACGTTTCGATGACAGTTCATTATGAGTTTATAAGTATTGATGCACGAAGTTTTTCGAGTCCGGATGTGATCACGGACATGACGAGGAGTCTCGAAATGGTCGAGACATAAAGATTGATATATTGGAAGCCTATGTTTGGACTTCGGAAGGGTTCCGAGTGAAAACAGGATGTTACCGGAACACCGGGGGGTTACCGGAACCCCCCGGGGGTTATATGGGCCTTCATGGGCCACAAGGGAGAAGAGGAAGGGCCGGCCAGGTGGGCTGCACGCCCCCCTCCCCTCTAGTCCGAATAGGACAAGGAGAGGCGGCGCCTTCCTCTTCCCCTCCCCAATCCTACTCCAACTAGGAGAAGGGGGAGTCCTACTCGGTGGGAGTAGGACTCCTCAGCGCCTCTCCTAGGCCGGCCGCACCCCCCTTGTCTCCTTTATATACGGGGCAGGGGCACCCCATGAGACACAAGTTGATCTACGGATCTTTCCTTAGCCGTGTCGGTGCCCCTTCCACCATATTCCACTTGGTCATATCGTCGGAGCTTAAGCGAAGCCTCGCGCCGGAGAAGTCATATCGTCGCGGAGCTTAGGCGAAGCCCTGCGTCGGTGGAGCATCAACATCGTCACTGCGCCGTCGTCTTGTGGAACTCATCCCGACACTTTGCTGGATCGAGTCCGGGATCGTCATCGAGCTGAGCGTGTGCAGAACTCGGAGGTGCCGTCGTTCGGTGCTTGGATCGGTCGGATCGTGAAGACGCGTCGACTACATCAACAGCGTTGTTATAACGCTTCGCTTTCGGTCTCACGAGTGCGTGGGACGGACACTCTCCCTCTCGTTGCTATGCCATCACCATGGTCTTGCGTGATCGTAGGAAAATTTTTGAAATTACTACGTTCCGCAGCAAATGGTATCGAGCCTGGTTTTATGCGTTGATGTCATATGCACGAGTAGAACACAAGTGAGTTGTGGGCGATACAAGTCATACTACCTACCAGCATGTCATACTTTGGTTCAGCGGTATTGTGAGATGAAGCGGCCCGGACCGACATTACGCAGACGCTTACGCGAGACTGGTTTCACCGCTCGAGCACTCGTTGCTTAAAGGTGACCGGCGGGTGTCTCTCTCTCACTTTAGTTGAATCGAGTGTGGCTCGCCCGGTCCTTGAGAAGGTTAAAGCGGAGTCTATTTGACGAAATATCGTTGTGGTTTTGATGCGTAGGTAAGAACGGTTCTTGCTCAGCCCGTAGCAGCCACGTAAAACTTGCAACAACAAAGTAGAGGACGTCTAACTTGTTTTTGCAGGGCATGATGTGATGTGATGTGGTCAAGGCGTGATGCTATATTGTATGAGATGATCATGTTTTGTAACCGAGTTATCGGCAATCTGGCAGGAGCCATATGGTTGTCGCTTTATTGTATGAAATGCAACGCCATGTAATTGCTTTACTTTATCACTAAGGAGTAGCGATAGTCGTAGAAGCAATAGTTGGCGAGACGACAACGATGCTACGATGGAGATCAAGGTGTCGCGCGGTGACGATGGTGATCATGGCGGTGCTTGGCGATGGAGATCACAAGCACAAGATGATGATGACCATATCATATCACTTATATTGATTGCATGTGATGTTTATCCTTTATGCATCTTATCTTGCTTTGTTTGACGGTAGCATTATAAGATGATCTCTCACTAAAATTATCAAGAAGTGTTCTCTGAGTATGCACCGTTGCCAAAGTTCAGTAGTACCCGGACACCACGTGATGATCGGGTGTGATAAGTTCTCGTCCATCTACAACGGTGCAAAACAGTTGCACACGCGAATACTCGAGTTAAACTTGACGAGCCTAGCATATAACAGATATGGCCTCGGAACACGGAGACCGAAAGGTCGAACGTGAATCATATAGTAGATATGATCAACATAGTGATGTTCACCATTGAAACTACTCCGTCTCACGTGATGATCGGACATGGTTTAGTTGATTTGGATCACGTGATCACTTAGATGACTAGAGAGATGTCTGTCTAAGTGGGAGTTTTTAATATGATTAATTGAACTTAAATTTATCATGAACTTAGTACCGATAGTATTTTGCTTGTCTATGTTTCTTGTAGATAGATGGCTCGTCTTTGTTGTTCCGTTGAATTTTAATGCGTTCCTTGAGAAAGCAAAGTTGAAAGATGATGGTAGCAATTACGGACTGGGTCCGTAATTTGAGGATTATCCTCATTGCTGCACGAAAAATTACGTCTGGAAGCACCGCTGGGTGCGAACTGCTGCGAGATCTTGAGCCGAAGTTATGAGCGTCCCGCAAAGCGAGCTGATGACTACTCTATAGTTCAGTGTGCCATGCTTTACGGCTTAGAACCGGGTCTTCAACGACGTTTTGAGCGTCATGGAGCATATGAGATGTTCCAGGAGTTGAAGTTAATATTTCAAGCAAATGCCCGGATTGAGAGATATGAAGTCTCTAATAAGTTCTATAGCTGCAAGATGGAGGAGAATAGTTACGTCGGTGAGCACATACTCAAAATGTCCGGGTATAACAATCACTTAATTCAGCTGGGAGTTAATCTTCCGGATGATAGTGTCATTGATGAATTCTCCAATCATCGCCACCAAGCTACAAGAGCTTCGTGATGAACTATAATATGCAAGGGATGACTAAGACAATTCACGAGCTCTTAGCGATGCTAAAAGCATGGAGGTAGAAATCAAGAAAGAGCATCAAGTGTTGATGGTCAACAAGACCACTAGTTTCAAGAAAAGGGCAAAGGGAAGAAGAAGGAAACTTCAAAAGAACAGCAAGAAAGTTGCTGATCAAGAGAAGAAACCCAAGTCTGGACCTAAGCCTGAAATCGAGTGTTTTTACCGCAAGCAGACGGACCTTTGAAGCGGAACTGCCCCAAGTATTTGGCGGATAAAAAGGATGGCAAGGTGAACAAAGGTATATGTGATATACATGTTATTGATGTGTACCTTACTAGAGCTCGTAGTAGCACTGGGTATTTGATACTGGTTCATTGCTAATATTTGCAACTCAAGCAGGGACTACGGAATAGACGAGCAGCCGCAAAGGACGAGGTAACGATCGCGCGTGGGAAATGGTTCCAAAGTCAATGTGATCGCGGTCGGCACGCTACCTCTACATCTACCTTCGGATTAGTTTTAGACCTAAATAATTGTTATTTGGTGCCAGCGTTGAGCATGAACATTATATCTGGATCTTGTTTAATGCGAGACGGTTATTCATTTAAATCAGAGAATAATGGTTGTTCTATTTATATGAGTAATATCTTTTATGGTCATGCACCCTTGAAGAATGGTCTATTCTTGTTGAATCTCGACGAGTAGTGATACACATATTCATAATGTTGAAGCCAAAAATGCAGAGTTGATAATGATAGTGCAACTTATTTGTGGCACTGCCGTTTAGGTCATATCGGTGTAAAACGCATGAAGAAACTCCATCTTGATGGGCTTCGGAATCACTTGATTATGAATCACTTGGTACTTGCGAACCGTGCCTCATGGGCAAGATGACCAAAACGCCGTTCTCGGAACTATGGAGCGAGCAACTGATTTGTTGGAAATCATACATACCGATGTTTGTGGTCCAATGAATGTTGAGGCACGCGGCGGTATCGTTATTTTCTCACCTTCACAGATGATTTGAGCAGATATGGGTATATCTACTTAATGAAACACAAATCTGAAACATTTGAAAAGTTCAAAGAATTTCAGAGTGAAGTGGAAAATCATCGTAACAAGAAAATAAAGTTTCTACGATCTGATCGTGGAGGAGAATATTTGAGTTACGAGTTTGGTTTACATTTGAAACAATGTGGAATAGTTTAGCAACTCACGCCACCCGAACACCACAGAGAAATGGTGTGTCCGAACGTCGAATCGTACTTTACTAGATATGGTGCGATCTATGATGTCTATTTCGATTTACCGCTATCGTTTTGGGGTTATGCTTTAGAGACGGCGCATTCACGTTGAATAGGACACCGTCAAAATCCGTTGAGACGACGCCTTATGAACTGTGGTTTGGCAAGAAACCAAAGTTGTCGTTTCTTAAAGTTTGGGGCTGCGATGCTTATGTAAAGAAACTTCAACCAGATAAGCTCGAACCCAAATCGGAAAAATGTGTCTTCATAGCATACCCAAAGGAGACTGTTGGGTACACCTTCTATCACAGATCTGAAGGCAAGATTTTCGTTGCTAAATTCGGGTCCTTTCTAGAGAAGGAGTTTCTCTCGAAAGAAGTGAGTGGGAGGAAAGTAGAACTTGATGAGATAACTGTATCTGCTCCCTTATTGGAAAGTAGTTCATCACAAGAAATGGTTCATGTGACAACTACACCAATTAGTGAGGAAACTAATGATGATGATCATGAAGCTTCAGATCAAGTTACTACTGAACCTCATAGGTCAACCAGAGTAAAATACGCACCAGAGTGGTACGGTAATCTTATTCTGGAAGTCATGTTACTTGACCATGGCGAACCTACAAACTATGAAGAAGCGATGGTGAGCCCAGATTCCGCAAAATGGCTGGAAGCCATGAAATCTGAGATGGGATCCATGTATGAGAACAAAGTATGGACTTTGGTTGACTTGCCCGATGATCGGCAAGCCATTGAAAATAAATGGATCTTTAAGAAGAAGACCGACGCGATGGTAATATAACTGTCTACAAAGCTCGACTTGTTGCGAAAGGTTTTCGACAAGTTCAAGGGTTGACTACGATGAGACTTTCTCACCGTAGCGATGCTTAAGTCTGTCTGAATCATGTTAGCAATTGCCGCATTTTATGATTATGAAATTTGGCAAATGGATGTAAAACTGCATTCTTGAATGGATTTCTAGAAGAAGAGTTGTATATGATGCAACCAGAAGGTTTTGTCGATCCAAAAGGTGCTAACAAAGTGTGCAAGCTCCAGCGATCAATTTATGGTCTGGTGCAAGCCTCTCGGAGTTGGAATAAACGCTTTGATAGTGTGATCAAAGCATATGGGTTTATCTGAGACTTTTGGAGAAGCCTGTATTTACAAGAAAGTGAGTGGGAGCTCAGAGCATTTCTAATATTATATGTGGACGACATATTATTGATTGGAAATGATATAGAATTTCTGGATAGCATAAAAGGATACTTGAATAAAAGTTTTTCAATGAAAGACCTCGGTGAAGCTGCTTACATATTGGGCATCAAGATCTATAGAGATAGATCAAGACGCTTGATTGGACTTTCACAAAGCACATACCTTGATAAAGTTTTGAAAAAGTTCAAAATGGATCGAGCAAAGAAAGGTTTTTACCTGTGTTACAAGGTGTAAGATTGAGTCGACTCAATGCCCGACCACAGCAGAAGATAGAGAGAAAATGAAAGATGTTCCTATGCTTCAGCCATAGGCTCTATCATGTATGCAATGCTGTGTACCGGACTGACGTATGCTTAAGCTGTAAGCTTGGCAGGAAAGTACCAAAGTAATCCAGAATGGATCATGGACAGCGGTCAAGAACATCCTGAAATACCGAAAAGGACTAAGGATATGTTTCTCATATATGGAGGTGACAAAGAGCTAGTCGTAAATGGTTACGCCGATGCAAGCTTTGACACTGATCCGGACGATTCTAAATCGCAAACCGGATCGTGTTTTTATTAAACGGTGGAGCTGTCGGTTGGTGCAGTTCTAAACAAAGCGTCGTGGCGGGATCTACATGTGAAGCGGAGTACATAGCTGCTTGAAGCAGCGAATGAAGGAGTCTGGATGAAAGAGTTCATTACCGATCTAGGTGTCATACCTAGTGCATCGGGACCGATGAAGATCTTTCGTGACAATCTTGGTGCAATTGCCTTGGCAAAGGAATCCAGATTTCACAAGAGGACCAAGCATATCAAGAGACGCTTCAATTCCATTCGGGACCAAGTCCAAGTGGGAGACATAGAGATTTGCAAAATACATACGGATCTGAATGTTGCAGACCGTTGACTAAGCCTCTTCCACGAGCAAAACATGATCAGCACCAAGACTCCATGGGTGTAAGGATCATTACTTTGTAATCTAGATTATTGACTCTAGTGCAAGTGGGAGCTGAAGGAAATATGCCCTAGAGGCAATAATAAAGTTATTATTTATTTCCTTATATCATGATAAATGTTTATTATTCATGCTAGAATTGTATTAACCGGAAACATAATACATGTGTGAATATATAGACAAACAGTATGTCACTAGTATGCCTCTACTTGACTAGCTTGTTAATCAAAGATGGTTATGTTTCCTAACCATGAACAAGGAGTTGTTATTTGATTAACAAGGTCACATCATTAGTTGAATGATCTGATTGACATGACCCATCCGTTAGCTTAACACTTGATCGCTTAGTATGTTAATGCTTTCTTCATGACCCATACATGTTCCTATAACTATGAGATTATGCAACTCCGTTTACGGAGGAACACTTTGGTACTACCAAACGTCACAACGAATCGGGTGATTATAAAGGAGTACTACAGGTGTCTCCAAAGGTACTTGTTGGGTTGGCGATTTGAGATTAGGTTTTGTCACTCCGATTGTCGGAGAGGTATGTCTAGGCCTTCTCGGTAATACACATCACTTAAGCCTTGCAAGCATTACAACTAATGAGTTAGTTGTGAGATGATGTATTACGGAACGAGTAAAGAGACTTACCGGTAACGAGATTGAACTAGGTATTGGATACCGACGATCGAATCTCGGGTAAGTAACATACCGATGACAAAGGGAACAACGATGTCGTTATGCGGTTTGACCGATAAAGATCTTCGTAGAATATGTAGGAACCAATATGGGCATCCAGGTTCCGCTATTGGTTATTGACCGAGAATGGTTCTAGGTCATGTCTACATAGTTCTCGAACCCGTAGGGTCCGCACGCTTAACGTTTCGATGACAGTTCATTATGAGTTTATAAGTATTGATGCACCGAAGTTTGTTCGGAGTCCCGGATGTGATCACGGACATGACGAGGAGTCTCGAAATGGTCGAGACATAAAGATTGATATATTGGAAGCCTATGTTTGGACTTCGGAAGGGTTCCGAGTGAAAACAGGATGTTATCGGAACACCGGGGGGTTACCGGAACCCCGGGGTATATGGGCCTTCATGGGCCACAAGGGAGAAGAGGAAGGGCCGGCCAGGTGGGCTGCGCGCCCCCCTCCCCCCTCTAGTCCGAATAGGACAAGGAGAGGGCGGCGCCCTCCCTCTTCCCCTCCCCAATCCTACTCCAACTAGGAGAGGGGAGTCCTACTCCCGGTGGGAGTAGGACTCCTCCAGGCGCGCCTCTCCTAGGCCGGCCGCACCCCCCTTGTCTCCTTTATATACGGGGGCAGGGGGCACCCCATGAGACACAAGTTGATCTACGGATCTTTCCTTAGCCGCAGCGGTGCCCCTTCCACCATATTCCACTTGGTCATATCGTCGAGGAGCTTAGGCGAAGCCCTGCGCCGGAGAAGTCATATCGTCGCGGAGCTTAGGCGAAGCCCACGCCGGTGGAGCATCAACATCGTCACCACGCCGTCAGGTTGACGGAACTCATCCCGACACTTTGCTGGATCGAGTCCGGGATCGCCATCGAGCTGAACGTGTGCAGAACTCGGAGGTGCCGACGTTCGGTGCTTGGATCGGTCGGATCGTGAAGACGTCGACTACATCAACCGCGTTGTTATAACGCTTCGCTTTCGGTCTCACGAGGGTACGTGGACGGACACTCTCCCTCTCGTTGCTATGCCATCACCATGGTCTTGCGTGATCGTAGGAAATTTTTTGAAATTACTACGTTCCCCAACACCTTTGTCATTGGGGGATTTTTGCACACTCAAGGTATTGTTGAGTGTGGATTTCCCTTCATGACTCTTTTCCAAGTCTTTCTTCAAAGAAGTGACTTGGGCCTTGAGCTCTTTGATTTCCTCTACATGGTTAGTCTCAATACAAGTACTAGAGGAAGTATAAGCTTCATTGTTAGAGCAACAAGGCAAGGAAAGCAATTCATCACAAGATGTACCAACATTGTGAGTAGATGAATTACAAGGACTAGCACATATCAATATAGCATTTTGACTAGAAGTAGTGCTAGTATCCACATGAGGCTCACTAGATGTTACCTTAGCAAGCATGGCCTCATGAGCTATCATTAGCACATTATGGGATACTAGAATATAGTCATGAGAGCTTGAGAGCTTTTCATGGCTTTCTTCCAATTTCCCATAATTGCTAGATAGCAACTCAAGTTGAGCCCGTAGCTCAACATTCTCCTTCAAAATGGATGCTTCACAAGAGATAGAGTTAGTAGCACAAGCATCATCATCAGCAACAAGAGGAGAAGACAACTTGGCAAGCTCTTTTGAATATGAAGCTTTAAGTTGAGCATGAGACTCGGTGATTTTGATGAGCTCACTCTTAATGACCCTTGAGCCATTTTCGAGGTGCTCAAAGTCCTCAAGGAGTTTAGCATGCACAACTTCAAGCTCCTCATTTTAGTTTCAAAATCATTGGCCACCTCAAGAGCTCTATCACGAGATTCCTCACTCTAGATAATTCTAGAGCAAAAGTCTCCTCAAGAGATTCCTTGGTGGTTTGTTCAAGTTCAAGAGCTTGAGAGAGGTCCATAATCTCATTAGCGTAATCACGCCATGACCTTCCATTTTATCAATGGTGACCTCATGCTCCTCAAGACGAGATTCCAACTCATCAATATATTTCTTGCCCTCAATAGCAATAGACATGATTTCCATGAAGTTGGAATGAGCAATTTTATTCTTAAGAAGAGCTTTAAAAATCATTTCCCCCTTAATTTTTAAGGAGGCAACATCATCACTCTCTTCATCAAAATCAACATCATCATCACTCTTGCCATCATCAATATCATCACAAGATATATTGGGATTCAAAGTGGGAGATACCTTTGAAGCCTTGGCCATAAGGCAAAATGCAGTAGATGAAGATATAAGATCCCTTGAAGCACCATTCAAGACCACATATTGTTCCATGGAGTGTTGGGTTTCAACTACATTGTTAGCACAACAACTCGAGGAAATACATGCATTTTTATCATGGCAACAAGATATAGCAAGCATATCATCATGAGATTTAGTCAAGCAATTTCTACATGATATGCAAGGACTATCAACACAAGCAAGTGAAACATTTGGAGTGCTCGAAGTGCTAAGGCCCAAAGACGGAGCATTGCAACAATATAGTGATGAAGAATAATCCACAAAAAGCACACTATCATCATTGCAATGACCGACACTACTCATCATATCATTACCTTTGTGGCAAACCACATGTAGGTGAAGTAGAAGAAGTTGAGAAGACTATACGGCCGGAGGTGGAGGGAGAACAATCATCCCTACAAATCTTGGACACACCATATTTATCTTGAAGCTTCGTCCACAACTCATGAGCATCCCGGAACGGCATGAGTTGAAATATAACTACATTGCTCAAAGCATCGAAAAGCACATTAGAAGCTTGAGAATTGAGATAAGAGTTTTTCTCATCCTCTAAAGATAACCTTTGGGGATCCTTTGGAGGAGAAAAACCCATAACTACAATTCGCTCTAAATTTGGGTCCATGACCCTAAAGAGATTAAGCATGCGAATTACCCAAATATCAAAATTTGTGCCATCGAAACTAAGAGTGTCAGAGAATCCTAAACCCCTAGTCGACATCTTTACTCTCTAGGCGGTTAAGCCCAACAAAGAGAGACGAGGCTCTGATACCAATTGAAAGATCGTGGATGTCGCCTAGAGGGGGTGAATAGGCGCTTTAAAATAATTACGGTTGAGGCTTGAACAAATGTGGAATAAACCTAGCGGTTAATTTGTCAAGCACAAAACCTACAACAACTAGGCTCACCTATGTGCACCAACAACTTATGCTAAGCAAGAAAAACTACTTAGGTGATAGCAAGATATATGACAAGAAACAATATGGCTATCACAAAGTAAAGTGCATAAGTAAAGGGCTCGGATAGGAGATAACCGAGGCACGCGGAGATGACGATGTATCCCGAAGTTCACACCCTTGCGGATGCTAATCTCCGCTTGGAGCGGTGTGGAGGCACAATGCTCCCAAGAAACCACTAGGGCCACCAGAATCTCCTCACGCCCTCGCACAATGCAATATGCCGTGATTCCACTAAGGGACCCTTGAGGGCGGTCACTGAACCCGTACAAATGGAAACCCTTGGGTGCGGTCACCGAACCCGTACACTTTGGCAACCCTTGGGGGCGGTCACCGGTACCCGTCAAATTGCTCGGAGCGATCTCCACAACCTAATTGGAGACCCCGACGCTTTCCCGGAGCTTTACACCACAATGATTGTGCTCGAACACCACTAACCGCCTAGGGCGCCCAAGCACCCAATAGGAACAAGCTCAAGGGCACCAAGCACCCAAGAGTAATAAGCTTCTCAACTTGTAACTTCCACGTATCACCGTGGAGAACTCAAACCGATGCACCAAATGCAATGGCAAGGGCACACGGAGTGCCAAGTCCTTCTCTCTCAAATCCCACCAAGCAACTAATGCTAGGGAAGAAAATGAGAGGAAGAACAAGAAGGAGAACTCCAAGAACTCCAAGATCTAGATCCAAGGGTTCCCTCACATAGAGGAGAAAGTGATTGGTGGAAATGTGGATCTAGATCTCTCTCTCTTTCCCTCAAAAACTAGCAAGAATCCATGGAGGGATTGAGAGTTAGCAAGCTCAAAGAAGGTCAACAATGGGGAAGAACACGAGCCCAAAGGATAAGGTTCAATGGGGAAGAAGACCCTTTTATAGGTGGGAAAAATCCAACCGTTATGCTCACAGCCCCAAGATCGAGCGGTAGTACCGCTCGGCATCACTAAGATTCTGCTAGGGGTAGCGGTACTATCGCTAAGGGTAGCGGTACTACCGCTATGAAGCGGTACTAAAAATTACATCCGTGCCTACCACCGCTGGACTTGTGACGAGTTTTTGGTCCCGAGCGAAGTAGCCACGAAGTAGCCATGTAGTACTGCTCAAGCGGTAGTACCGCTCCCAAGAGCGGTAGTACCACTCCCAAGGGCGGTAGTAGAAAATTACTTCGCTCCTACCATGTAGTAGTACCGCAGCCTTTTCGTAACACCAAAACTACTATAACTTCGCATTCGGACTCGAATTCGATTTAAACCAAGTTTGTTGGAAAGCTAGGGACAAGGGCTAACACAATCTTGAGAGAAATACCAATAATAAGCAAATGAGAAAAGGCCCAAAAGAAAATGGTGAGAACCCTTCCTCGGAAAAGACCGTAAAACCTCCAACACCGAAAACATCATAGAAGACGATGCAAACTCCGCTGATGAACTCAAGCTTGTCATAAAGATGACCATAAGCTCTAAGACTCACAAAGAGAACCAAACAAGAACTAAGAAACATGATGCAAGGATGCAATGGTTTGAGCTCTCGACGAACGATACGGTCAAGCTACTCACTTGAGAGCCCCCCTTGATAGTACGGCTATCGATCCTATAACCCGGTCTCCCAACTACCACCATGAGACCGGTAAAATAGAAAACCTATCAAGGGCAAACCTTTGCCTTGCACATGATCCACTTGAGCTAGATGATGACGATCTTGTCCTCCTCAAGATGGACCACCTTTCTTGATTGTGTTGGGTCGATGGAGACTAGATGATTGCTCCCCCATACTCCACTATGGGTGAGACACTCTTCGGCACATCTTCACAAGTCCATTGACACCACAATGGATGGCAAGCTTCAAGCACTTGATCTCTTCGTGATGCTCCACTTGAACTTGCACACGGCAATCTTGATGACGATCACCACTTGATGTCATCCTTTCCATGGGTTGTATGATATCTTCCTCTTGACGCAAGCCCATGGACACGTACCTAACCCCACATAGACTCTCACATAGACCATGGGTTAGTACACAAAGTGCAATGTATAATGCTTACCATACCATGGGATCACTTGATCCCTCTCGGTACATCTTCTACGCTTTGTGAGTTGATCAACTTGATTCATTCTTGACTTAGTCTTGATCAACCTTGAATCTTTCCAACTCTATTCGTTTGGATGATGTCTTGAAAGTAAACATGAATGATCACACAATCTTCTTCTTCAAGACGTGCTTGCAATAAGCTCAACACTCACATATGACCAATCTTTGGATAATTCCTTGAAGGAAATATGCCCTAGAGGCAATAATAAAGTTATTATTTATTTCCTTATATCATGATAAATGTTTATTATTCATGCTAGAATTGTATTAACCGGAAACATAATACATGTGTGAATATATAGACAAACAGTATGTCACTAGTATGCCTCTACTTGACTAGCTTGTTAATCAAAGATGGTTATGTTTCCTAACCATGAACAAGGAGTTGTTATTTGATTAACAAGGTCACATCATTAGTTGAATGATCTGATTGACATGACCCATTCCGTTAGCTTAGCACACGATCGCTTAGTATGTTGCTATTGCTTCCTTCATGACTTATACATGTTCCTATGACTATGAGATTATGCAACTCCGTTTACGGAGGAACACTTTGGTACTACCAAACGTCACAACGAATCGGGTGATTATAAAGGAGTACTACAGGTGTCTCCAAAGGCAGATGTTGGGTTGGCGATTTCGAGATTAGGATTTGTCACTCCGAATGTCGGAGAGGTATCTCTGGCCCTCTCGGTAATGCACATCACTTAAGCCTTGCAAGCATTGCAACTAATGAGTTAGTTGCAAGATGATGTATTACGAACGAGTAAAAGACTTGCGGTGACGAGATTGAACTAGGTATTGGATACCGACGATCGAATCTCGGGCAAGTAACATACCGATGACAAAGGGAACAACGTATGTGGTTATGCGGTTCGACCGATAAAGATCTTCGTAGAATATGTAGGAGCCAATATGGGCATCCAGGTCCCGCTATTGGTTATTGACCGAGATGTGTCTAGGCCATGTCTACATTGTTCTCGAACCGTAGGGTCCGCACGCTTAAGGTTTCGATGACGGTTATATTATGAGTTTATGTATTTTGATGTACCAAGGAGTTCGAGTCCGGATGTGATCACGGACATGACGAGGAGTCTCAAATTTTCGAGACATAAAGATTGATATATTGGACGGCTATATTCGGACACGGAAAGGTTCCGGAAGTTTCGGAGAAAATCGAAGTGCCGGAGGGTTACCGAACCCCGGGAAGTAATGGGCCTTATTGGGCCAAGAGGGGAGAGAGAGGGCTGCACCAGGAGGTGGCGCGCGCCCCCATGGGGAGTCCGGATTGGACTAGGAGGGGGCGCAGCCCCCCTTTCCCTCTCCCTCTCCCTCTCTTTCCTTCCCCTTCCCTCTTCCTAGTAGGACTAGGAAAGGGGAGTCCTACTCCTACTAGGAGGAGGACTCCCCCCTCCCTTGGCGCCCCTAGGGCTGGCCGGCCCTCCCCCTTGCTCCTTTATATACGGGGGCAGGGGGGCACCCTAGAACACACAAGTTGATCTTCGTGATCGTTCCTTAGCCGTGTGCGGTGCCCCCCTCCACCATATTCCACCTCGGTCATATTGTAGCGGTGCTTAGGCGAAGCCCGCGACAAGAGAACATCAAGATCGTCACCACGCCGTCGTCTTGTGAAACTCCTCCCCGACGCTTTGCTGGATCGGAGCCCGGGATCGCCATCGAGCTGAACGTGTGCCAAGAACTCGGAGGTGCCGAGTAACGGTGCTTGGATCGGTCGGATCGTGAAGACGTCGACTACATCAACCGCGTTGATTTAACGCTCGCTTTCGGTCTCACGAGGGTACGTGGACGGACACTCTCCCTCTCGTTGCTGTGCCATCACCATGGTCTTGCGTGTTCGTAGGAAATTTTTGAAATTACTACGTTACCCAATGATGGCATCCGAGCCAGGTTTTATGCGTTGATGTCATATGCACGAGTAGAACACAAGTGAGTTGTGGGCGATATAAGTCATACCGCTTACCAGCATGTCATACTTTGGTTGGCGGTATTGTGAGATGAAGCGGCCGGACCGACATTACGCAGACGCTTACGCGAGACTGGTTTCACCGCCGCGAGCACTAGTTGCTTAAAGGTGACCGGCGGGTGTCTGTCTCTCTCACTTTAGTTGAACCGAAAAGGCTACGCCCGGTCCTTGCGAAGGTTAAAACAACACTAACTTGACAAACTATCGTTGTGGTTTTGATGCGAGGTAAGAACGGTTCTTGCTCAGCCCGTAGCAGCCACGTAAAACTTGCAACAACAAAGTAGAGGACGCCTAACTTGTTTTTGCAGGGCATGTTGTGATGTGATATGGTCAAGACGTGATGCTATATTTTATTGTATGAGATGATCATATTTTGTAACCGAAGTTATCGGCAATCGGCAGGAGCCATATGGTTGTCGCTTATTGTATGAAATGCAACGCCATGTAATTGCTTTACTTTATCACTAAGCGGTAGCGATAGTCGAGAAGCAATAGTTGGCGAGACGACAACGATGCTACGATGGAGATCAAGGTGTCGCGCCGGTGACG
The DNA here is from genome assembly GCA_021605205.1 of Aegilops longissima. Lineage (NCBI taxonomy): Eukaryota > Viridiplantae > Streptophyta > Magnoliopsida > Poales > Poaceae > Aegilops > Aegilops longissima. Next base: position 27,511,030 of record CM038676.1, on the reverse strand, counting down.
ATGGTGATCATGACGGTGCTTCGAGATGGAGATCACAAGCACAAGATGATGATGACCATATCATATCACTTATATTGATTGCATGTGATGTTTATCCTTTATGCATCTTATCTTGCTTTGATTGACGGTAGCATTATAAGATGATCTCTCACTAAAATTATCAAGAAGTGTTCTCCCGAGTATGCACCGCTGCCAAAGTTCGTCGTGCCCGGACACCACGTGATGATCGGGTGTGATAAGCTCTACGTCCATCTACAACGGGTGCAAGCCAGTTTTGCACACGCGAATACTCAAGTTATACTTGACGAGCCTAGCATATGCAGATATGGCCTCGAACACGGAGACCAAAAGGTCGGCGTGAATCATATAGTAGATATGATCAACATAAGATGTTCACCATTGAAAACTACTCCATCTCACGTGATGATCGGTTATGGTTTAGTTGATTTGGATCACGTGATCACTTAGATGACTAGAGAGATGTCTGTCTAAGTGGGAGTTCTTAAGTAATATGATTAATTGAACTTTAATTTATCATGAACTTAGTCCTGGTAGTATTTTGCAAATTATGTTGTAGATCAATAGCTCGCGTTGTTGCTTCCCTATGTTTTCATATGTGTTCCTAGAGAAAATTGTATTGAAAGATGTTAGTAGCAATGATGCGGATTGGATCCGTGATCTGAGGTTTATCCTCATTGCTGCAGAAGAATTATGTCCTTAATGCACCGCTAGGTGACGGACCTATTGCAGGAGCAGATGCGACGTTATGAACGTTTGGCTAGCTCAATATGATGACTACTTGATAGTTTAGTGCACCATGCTTAACGGCTTAGAATCGGGACTTCAAAGACGTTTTGAACGTCATGGACCATATGAGATGTTCCAGGAATTGAAGTTAATATTTCAAGCAAATACCGAGTTGAGAGATATGAAGTCTCCAACAAGTTCTATAGCTAAAAGATGGAGGAGAATCGCTCAACTAGTGAGCATATGCTCAGATTGTCCGAGTACTTCAATCGCTTGAATCAAGTGGGAGTTAATCTTCCGGATAAGATAGTGATTGACAGAATTCTCTAGTCACCATCACTAAAGTTACTAGAACTTCGTGATGAACTATAATATGCAAGGGATGACGAAAACAATTCCCAAGCTCTTCGCGATGCTAAAATCGTGAAGGTAGAAATCAAGAAAACATCAAGTGTTGATGGTTGACAAGACCACTAGTCTCAAGGAAAAGGGCAAAGGGAAGAAGGGAACTTCAAGAAGAACGGCAAGCAAGTTGCTGCTCGAGTGAAGAAGCCCAAGTCTGGATCTAAGCACGAGACTAAGTGCTTTTGCTACAATGGAACTGGTCTTCGAAGCGGAACTACCCCAAGTATTTGGCGGATAAGAAGGATGGCAAAGTGAACAAAGGTATATTTGATATACAAATTATTGATGTGTATTTTACTAGTGTTCGTAGCAACCCTCGGTATTTGATACTGGTTCAGTTGCTAAGAGTAGTAACTCAAACAGGAGTTGCAGAATAAACAGAGACTAGTTGAAGGGAAGTGACGATGAGTGTTGGAAGTAGTTCCAAGATTGATATGATCATCATCGCACACTCCCTATACTTTCGGGATTAGTGTGGAACCTAAATAAGTGTTATTTGGTGTTGAGCATAAATATGATTTGATCATGTTTATTGCAATACTGTTATTCATTTAAGTAAGAGAATAAATTGTTGTTCATTTACATGAATAAAACCTTATATGGTTACACACCCAATGAAAATGGTTCATTGGATCTCGATCATAGTGATACACATATTCATAATATTGAAACCAAAAGATGCAAAGTTAATAATGATAGTGCAACTTATTTGTGGCACTGCCGTTTAGGTCATATCGGTATAAAGCGCATGAAGAAACTCCATGCTGATGGACTTTTGGAGTCACTTGATTATGAATCACTTGGCACTTGCGAACCGTGCCTCATGGGCAAGATGACTAAAACCCCGTTCTCCGGTACTATGGAGAGAGCAACAGATTTGTTGGAAATCATACATACAGATGTATGTGGTCCGATGAATGTTGAAGCTCGTGGCGGATATCGTTATTTTCTCACCTTCACAGATGATTTAAGCAGATATGGGTATATCTACTTAATGAAACATAAGTCTGAAACATTTGAAAAGTTCAAAGAATTTCAGAGTGAAGTTGAAAATCATCGTAATAAGAAAATAAAGTTTCTACGATCTGATCGTGGAGGCGAATATTTGAGTTACTGAGTTTGGTCTACATTTGAAACAATGTGGAATAGTTTACAACTCACGCCACCGGAACACCACAAGCGCAATGGTGTGTCCGAACGTCGTAATCGCACTTTACTAGATATGGTGCGATCTATGATGTCTCTTACAGATTTACCGCTATCGTTTTGGGGTTATGCATTAAAGACAGCTGCATTCACGTTTAATAGGGCACCATCTAAATCCGTTGAGATGACACCGTATGAACTATGGTTTAGCAAGAAACCTAAGCTGTCGTTTCTTAAAGTTTGGAGTTGTGATGCTTATGTGAAAAGTTTTCACCGATAAGCTCGAACCCAAATCGAGAAATGCGTCTTCATAGAATACCCAAAGGTAACTATTGGGTACACCTTCTATCACAGATCCGAAAGCAAGATATTTGTTGTTAAGATGGATCCTTTCTAGAGAAGAAGTTTCTCTCGAAAGAAGTGAGTGGGAGGAAAGTAGAACTTGATGAGGTAATTGTACCTTCTCCCTTATTGGAAAGTAGTTCATCACGAGAATCAGTTCAAGTGATTCCTACACCAATTAGTGAGGAAGTTAATGATGATGATCATGAAACTTCAAATCAAGTTGCTACCAAACCTCGTAGGTCTTCCAGAGTAAGATCCGCACTGCAGTGGTACGGTAATCCTATTCTAGAAGTCATGTTACTAGACCATCATGAACCTACGAACTATGAGGAAGCGATGATGAGCCCAGATTCCGCGAAATGGTTTGAGACCATGAAATCTGAGATGGGATCCATATATGAGAACAAAGTGTGGACTTTGATGGAGTTGCCGATGATCGGCAAGCCATATTATATAAATGGATCTTCAAGAGGAAGACAGATCCCGATAGTAGTATTACTATCTACAAAGCTCGACTTGTCGCAGAAAGGTTTTCGACAAGTTCAAGGTGTTGACTACAATGAGATTTACTCAACTGTAGCGATGCTTATGTCTGTCCGAATCATGTTAGCAATCGCCACATTTTATGAAATCGGCAAATGGATGTCAAAAATACATTCTTTAATGGATTTATTAAAGAAGAGTTGTATATGATGCAACCGAAGGTTTTGTCAATCCTAAAGGAGCTAACAAAATGTGCAAGCTCCAATGATCCATCTATGGACTGGTGCAAGCATCTCGGAGTTGGAATAAACGCTTTGATAGTATGATCAAAGCATATAGTTTTATCTGAGACTTGCGGTGAAGCCTGTATTTACAAGAAAGTGAGTGGGAGCACTACAACATTTCGATAAGTATATGTGAATGACATATTGTAGATCGGAAATAATGTAGAATTATTCGCAAAGCATAAAGGAGTGTTTCAAAGGAGTTTTTCAAAGAAAGACCTCGGTGAAGCTGCTTACATATTGAGCATTAAGATCTATAGAGATAGATCAAGACGCTTGATAAGTTTTTCAATGAGTACATACCTTGACAAGATTTTGAAGTAGTTCAAAATGGAGCAGTCAAAGAAAGAGTTCTTGCCTGTGTTACAAAGGTGTGAAATTGAGTAAGACTCAAAACCCGCCACGGCAGAAGATAGAAAGAGAATGAAAGTCATTCCCTATGCCTTGGCCATAGGTTCTATAAAGTATGCCATCTTGTGTACCAGATCTATTGTATACCCTGCCTTTGAGTTTGGCAAGGAGTACAATAGTGATCTAGGAATAGATCATTGGACAGCGGTCAAAATTATCCTTAATGGAATAAGGATATGTTTCTCGATTATGGAAGTGATAAAGGTTCGTCGTAAAGGGTTACGCCGATGCAAGTTTTGACACCGATCCGGATGACTTTAAGTCTCGATCTAGATACATATTGATAGTGGGAGCAATTAGCTAGAGTAGCTCCGTGCAGAGCATTGTTGACATAGAGATTTGCAAAATACATACGGATCTAAATGTGGCAGACCCGTTGACTAAGATTCTCTCACAAAGCAAAACATGATCACACCTTAGTACTCTTTGGGGTTAATCACATAGCGATGTGAACTAGATTACTGAATCTAGTAAACCCTTTGGGTCTTGGTCACATGGCGATGTGAATTATGGGTGTTAATCACATGATGATGTGAACTATCGATGTTAATCACATGGTGATGTGATCTAGATTATTGACTCTAGTGCAAGTGGGAGATCTGAAGGAAATATGCCCTAGAGGCAATAATAAAGTTATTATTTATTTCCTTATATCATGATAAATGTTTATTATTCATGCTAGAATTGTATTAACGGAAACATAATACATGTGTGAATATATAGACAAACAGTATGTCACTAGTATGCCTCTACTTGACTAGCTTGTTAATCAAAGATGGTTATGTTTCCTAACCATGAACAAGGAGTTGTTATTTGATTAACAAGGTCACATCATTAGTTGAATGATCTCGATTGACATGACCCATTCCGTTAGCTTAGCACACGATCGTTTAGTATGTTGCTATTGCTTCCTTCATGACTTATACATGTTCCTATGACTATGAGATTATGCAACTCCTGCCACGGAGGAACACTTTGGTACTACCAAGCGTCACAACGTAATCGGGTGATTATAAAGGAGTACTACAGGTGTCTCCAAAGGCGGATGTTGGGTTGGCGTATTTGAGATTAGGATTTGTCACTCCGAATGTCGGAGAGGTATCTCTGGGCCCTCTCGGTAATGCACATCACTTAAGCCTTGCAAGCATTGCAACTAATGAGTTAGTTGCGAGATGATGTATTACGGAACGAGTAAAAAGACTTGCGGTGACGAGATTGAACTAGGTATTGGATACCGACGATCGAATCTCGGGCAAGTAACATACCGATGACAAAGGAACAACGTATGTTGTTATGCGGTCTGACCGATAAAGATCTTCGTAGAATATGTAGGAGCCAATATGGGCATCCAGGTCCCGCTATTGGTTATTGACCTGAGATGTGTCTCGGCCATGTCTACATTGTTCTCGAACCGTAGGGTCCGCGCTTAAGGTTTCGATGGCGGTTATATTATGAGTTTATGTATTTTGATGTACCGAAGGAGTTCGAGTCCGGATGTGATCACGGACATGACGAGGAGTCTCAAATGTTCGAGACATAAAGATTGATATATTGGACGGCTATATTCGGACACCGGAAAGGTTCGGAAGTTTCGGAGAAAACCGAGTGCCGGAGGGTTACGGAACCCCGGGAAGTAATGGGCCTTATTGGGCCAAGAGGGGAGAGAGGGCTGCACCAGGAGGTGGCGCGCCCCCATGGGGAGTCCGAATTGGACTAGGAGGGGGCAGCCCCTTTCCTCTCCTCTCCCTCTCTTTCCTTCCCCTTCCCTCTTCCTAGTAGGACTAGGAAAGGGAGTCCTACTCCTACTAGGAGGAGGACTCCCCTCCCTGGCGCGCCCCTAGGGCTGGCCGGCCCTCCCCCTTGCTCCTTTATATACGGGGGCAGGGGGGCACCCTAGAACACACAAGTTGATCTTCGTGATCGTTCCTTAGCCGTGTGCGGTGCCCCCCTCCACCATATTCCACCTCGGTCATATTGTAGCGGTGCTTAGGCGAAGCCTCGCGACAAGAGAACATCAAGATCGCCACCACGCCGTCGTCTTGTGAAACTCCTCCCGACGCTTTGCTGGATCGGAGCCCGGGATCGCCATCGAGCTGAACGTGTGCCAAGAACTCGGAGGTGCCGGAGTAACGGTGCTTGGATCGGTCGGATCGTGAAGACGTACGACTACATCAACCGCGTTGATTTAACGCTTCCGCTTTCGGTCTACGAAGGTACGTGGACGGACACTCTCCCCTCTCGTTGCTGTGCCATCACCATGGTCTTGCGTGTTCGTAGGAAATTTTTTGAAATTACTACGTTACCCAACATTCCTTAATAGCACCTTGGTCAACACATAAACTCCTTGAAACCAACACATGGACTTCAAGAAATCCCTATGGACAAATCCTTCAAATATAACTCAATGCAACCATTAGTCCATAGAGAATGTCATCAATTACCAAAACCACACATGGGGGCACCACATGTCCTTTCACCTACTCCCACCGGGAGTAGGACTCCTCCTTTCCTAGTAGGAGTAGGAGAGAAGGAAGGGGAAGTGAGAAGGGAAGGAAGGAGGGGGCGCAACCCCTCCCCCTAGTCCAATTCGGACTAGGCCTTGGGGGGGGGCCTGCCCTAGGCAGCCCTCTCTCTTTCCCGTATGGCCCAATAAGGCCCATATACTCCCGGCGAATTCCGTAACTCTCCCAGACTCAAAAATACCGAATCACTAGGAACCTTTCCGAAGTCCGAATATAGTCGTCCAATATATCGATCTTTACGTCTCGACCATTTCGAGACTCCTCGTCATGTCCCCGACCTTATCCGGGACACCTAACTCCTTCGGTACATCAAAACTCATAAACTCATAATATAACTGTCATCGAAACCTTAAGCGTGCGGACCCTACGGGTTCGAGAACTATGTAGACATGACCGAGACTCGTTTCCGGTCAATAACCAATAGCGGAACCTGGATGCTCATATTGGCTCCTACATATTCTACGAAGATCTTTATCGGTCAAACCGCATAACAACATACGTTGTTCCCTTTGTCATCAGTATGTTACTTGCCCGAGATTCGATCGTCGGTATCTCAATACCTAGTTCAATCTCGTTACGCAAGTCTCTTTACTGCTCGTAATACATCATCCGCAACTAACTCATTAGTTGCAATGCTTGCAAGTCTTAAGTGATGTGCATTACCGAGAGGGCCCTGAGATACCTCTCCTACAATCGGAGTGACAAATCCTAATCTTGAAATACGCCAACCCAATAAGTACCTTCGGAGACACCTGTAGAGCACCTTTATAATCACCCAGTTACGTTGTGACGTTTGGTAGCACACAAAGTGTTCCTCCGGCAAATAGGAGTTGCATAATCTCATAGTTGTAGGAACATGTATAAGTCATGAAGAAAGCAATAGCAACATACTAAACGATCAAGTGCTAAGCTAACGGAATGGGTCATGTCAATCACATCATTCTACTAATGATGTGATCCCGTTAATCAAATGACAACTCATGTCTATGGTTAGGAAACATAACCATCTTTGATTAATGAGCTAGTCTAGTAGAGGCATACTAGTGACAATATGTTTGTCTATGTATTCACACATGTATCATGTTTCCGGTTAATACAATTCTAGCATGAACAATAAACATTTATCATGATATGAGGAAATAAATAGTAACTTTATTATTGCCTCTAGGGCATATTTCCTTCAATTACTAGTTAAAACTAGTAATGGCGCACTATGCCCTGGTGCGCCATTACTAGTTTTGAAAAAAAAAGTATTTGTTAGTAGTGGCGCACCATGGGTGTGGTGCGCCATTACTAGTTTTGAAAAAAAAAGAATTTGTTTGTAGTGGCGCACCATGGGTGTGGTGCGCCATTAGTGTGATGGACACTAATGACGTACCTACACATGGTGCGCCATTAATGTCCATATTAGCTATAGCCCTTTTCCTAGTAGTGGATGTGCAAGGAGAGATGATGGAGTTTAACCGAGAAAGGGTAAAAGAGAAGCTGAACATTGAGAGGGAGAACATAGACTTGAAGAAACAAGAGACATATGCAAAATGAAAGCTTGAAAAGGAGGCGACATTGCAAGGATTGAGCTGAAGGGAGAGAAAGGCTTGCGAGAGAAATGGTGGAGCTAGGGATCATGTTGCAGGACACTAGCATCTTGGATGATAAAGGCAACAAGTGGTTGATTGATCAACCTAAAGAAGAGGATCGACGAGTGCAACAATGGAGGTGTTTGATTCATTCTTGTATTGCCTATCTATTTCTGTCGGCACGTTAATGAATTGTTGAATTATGGGTTATTTTGTTTTTGTTGAATTGAGAATGAATTTTTGATATATGGTGTGTATTTGTATGAATATAAGAAGTGTGGTTGTCCGAAAGGGCAAATGAAAAGCTGGCTGACGCCATTTTGTGGGTTTATTTCGTCACGTCTGAAGACATTTAGGGTTCGAATTTGTCCATTCATATTGAAGATGCTCTCATGACGCTTGAACAAGCCCTCCACGTGATTTTCAGTCTGACTCCTACGCTCCTAACCCATCCGCCTCCTCCCCAATTAGGGTTTCTTTGCCGCCGTCGGTCCATCTCCTCTCCGGTGGCCTTAGGGCCATGGAGGCGCGGTGGATCCCAGCCCTTGCCGGTGGGAGGGCCCAATTTTTACATGTGTCTTCGACATTTGCTAGGGTTCGTGTGCTGCTCAGGAAAGCGAGACAACGACGCTTCCCTGAAGATGAATAAGGTTCTTTCCGCCTAGCCCCCATTTCCGGTGATGCGTCTAGCATCGTCGGGTGGACGTATGAAGGTGTGTGGATCTGTCCTCGGTGGATTTTGCTCGGACATGTTCGTTGCTCGTCTACATTTGTGTGTCTTCGGGTTGGAACCTTCCGATCTATGATACTCTTCATCAACAACGATTTGCCGTTCTGGCGCGCCGGTCCATTGAGCCCTTAGCACGACGAGGGAGGGGTGATGCCGTTGGCGCGCCTACGGCTCGCTTCAATGCTTGCAGTCGTCGTTGGTGGTCTACGGATCTCACGATTTAATGTTTATTATTTTCTGGTATTCATTGTACCATCATGATTGAAGATGAATAGACTGATGTTTTTTTTAAAAAAAAAAAATAGGTCGTCAACGGTGATATGCCCAATCAAAACCATCCACACGTGACGTGGCTGCAAAAAGCCGACGACGCGATGCAGCCGGTACATGCCACGTTGCCGGTAGTACGTGACCGTATGCTTTTCCTGCTGGCAGCCCCTGGTTTGGTTTGGTTTGGTTTGGTTTCCTGCTCTGTTTCTTTTGTCCCAAGAAGACAATCAAAAAGGAGAGAAAGTAGCAGCCGTTCTCTTGTCTTGGTGTCCGTATCGATTTTTAAACCTTTCTCTTTTTTCAAGGACTGTTGGCCAGCCGTTCTCTGGCAGGCGGGCCCCGCAAATACGGCGCGGACACGACCCACGCCCGCCCACGCCCATTATATTATTATTACACACCCTCCTCCTCCTCCGCCTCTCTCTCTCCGCTTCTATTCTCTTCCACCACCGATCTGTCATCTCCTCTGCGCCCGGTTCTCCGGCAGCCCGCCGTCGACATCCTCCAGGTGGTACGTGCCGTCCTCCGGGGCTCCGCCTCGCCGCGACCCGAATCAATTGCTCCTCTTCTATTCCTTCCTCCCCGATCCATCCGTCCGCCTTTCTTTTCTTTTCTTTTCTTTTCTTTTCTTGTTGGGACTAAAATCGGCTTATCCTCCGCCTCGATTCCGCCAGGTCCGCCCCACCCACCCTCCGCCGCATCGGACATGGCGTCGCCGGCGCTCATCTCCGACACCGACCAGTGGAAGGCCCTCCAGGTGCGTGCGGATTCCCCCCGCCGCTCACCCGCGGATTCCGATTGGCAGCCCTCTCACCGTGTTTCTTTACCGCAGGCGCACGTCGGCGCGATCCACAAGACGCACCTGCGCGACCTCATGACGGACGCCGACCGATGCAAGGCAATGACAGCGTAAGCCCCAGCCCCGCCCTCCCAATGTTATCACCTGCTCTCTTGTGTGATATTATATTGATGGCCGATTCGTTGGATTGGATTGGATTGGCAGGGAGTTCGAAGGCGTCTTCCTGGACTACTCGAGGCAGCAGGCCACCACGGAGACCGTCGACAAGCTGTTCAAGCTCGCAGAGGCGAGACGCTTGTTTCATGAATTTATTTGTTTTGTCTTTGTATATATAGGTGGGGAGAGTAATTTCGAATCTGCTGGAATTGTTATTGCAGGCCGCAAAGCTCAAGGAGAAGATCGACAAGATGTTTAAAGGCGAAAAGGTCAGTGTCCTCCTCCTCCTCTGCAACCCTTCTTCAGTTATTCTATAATCACATCACATGTGCCTATTCGGCATGTACTACTACTACCTGTTATCTGTACATGTCATTCAGACGAATACTAATCTTGGGAAAAGTAGTTATGAGCCATGACCACTTCTCTACTTTAATGTATCCACTTCATAGATAACAAACAATTTGGGATGGATGGAATACATGTCTCTGTTGACTTGATTGATTTGTCTGTCAGATAAATACCACGGAGAACAGATCAGTGCTCCATGTCGCTCTAAGGGCTCCAAGAGACGCAGTCATAAACAGTGACGGTGTGAACGTGGTCCCTGAAGTTTGGGCTGTTAAGGATAAAATCAAGCAGTTTTCAGAGACTTTCAGAAGTGGCTCATGGGTAAATTTTCAATCACAAATTTCTTAACCCGTCAAATTTCTGAAATTTCGTAATTTCAGAGACGCAGTCATAACCACAATTATTTCTTGGAACTGCAGGTTGGGGCAACTGGGAAACCGTTGACAAATGTTGTCTCAGTTGGGATTGGTGGTAGCTTCCTTGGACCTCTGTTTGTGCATACGGCTCTCCAGACTGGTAAAGGAATATGTCATCCACTCCTTTTCTAGGTTTTCTAACCTGAGATTATTTACTGCCAGATTTTGATCTGATATGCCATGAAAATGTTGCTAATTTTCAGACCCGGAAGCAGCAGAATGTGCCAAGGGCCGACAACTGAGATTGTAAGTGTCTACTTGGGGAATGTTTCTGTATTTCTTTTCCCGGCACCTGTCATTCCTGTTGTGCTGGCACTTAATACAGATGCTCAAAAAATTATTATTTTTAGCTTTTTGTACCATTCATGAATCTTTCTGCTTGTGCCTCCTTGACTACTGTGATTGAGTGGCTATATTTTTGACTTTTCATACCATTCATGCAATCAATATGCTCTTCATCTAGTAATCTGTGCTCAATTGTGGTTATGCTGCAGTCTTGCAAATGTTGATCCTGTTGATGTTGCACGGAGCATCAAAGATTTAGATCCTGCAACCACTCTTGGTAATCATCATGTTTCACTAGTATTAACTCCCATAGATACTCTCTCTGGTTCTACAAATATCATCAGAAGTTCTGATCGTTCTCGTCGACCAAATGTGCAGTTGTGGTTGTCTCAAAGACCTTCACGACAGCTGAAACAATGTTAAATGCTCGAACTATCAAGGAGTGGATTGTCTCTTCTCTTGGGTTAGTCTGTTTATAATACCTTAAACATCTTCTTCCGTGCTGTGAACCCTTATTGTTCAGTGATTTATGTGAAATTTGTTGATTCAGACCTCAGGCTGTTTCCAAGCACATGATTGCTGTCAGTACTAATCTTAAGGTACTTTTCGACCTTTAAGTTTTCCAGCCAATTTTCACATGATCATATTCTGTTTTCACACATCTGCAGTTCTGTCGCTGCGTTTTCCATTTTTAAGTGTAACATGTTTGGCTAAGTTGTTAGAGCATTCCCCATGCCATATTCTTCGTCAAGAACCCTGATCCTAGTGTGATAAATTTTTAACTGTACTTTTTTCTTTTGAAAAAGCTTGTCAAGGAGTTCGGAATTGACCCTAACAACGCTTTTGCGTTTTGGGACTGGGTTGGCGGCCGCTATAGTGGTGAGAACTGTTCTTTTCATTTTAAAGTTACTAATATATCTTATGTTCTGCGTCATAACTCTAGTCAAATATTGCAGTTTGCAGTGCTGTCGGTGTTCTGCCCTTATCTCTTCAGTATGGATTTCCAATTGTTCAGAAGTATGTTATCTTAACCTATATTTATACTTATACCCTGAAGTGAAATTCATGCTTCGGGAATAGGCAATAGAAGTATAAAGGACAGTAGTTGTTCCAATTTTAAAACATCAATTCAATTTCATGACTGCCAAACGAGTTTGTGCCTTAGTGTTTCCTTAGTTAAGATCATATAGATTAGTAGATGGGGGATCATGGCAGTAAAAAATTCTAAGAAAAATATCCCAGAGATGCCCATCTCACTTGTCTGGTAAACTTTTGCTGTTTCAGACTAGAGTAAGTACTTCATATATGCATAATCATTCATGACAACTGTCACAGTATTACTGGTGCTTTACAGAAAGGATACGACACATCCGTGTTCATTACCATTGACCAATCCTTGTGGGTATAAAAAAGATACGAAAATGTTTCCGACGAGAAAAAAATAATGAACTGGACCTGATGCCTTTTCCCAGCAAAATTTATCAAGACAGCTGTACTATTCTTTCATAGTATTATGGAAATTTGTGTAAGGCGTGATATTTTTGTGTTAATCACAAATAGAAATCGGAAGATAGGCTATAAGTTAAATTCTGCTGGAACACTACGAGTATCTACTGCTTGGAGGATCTTGAATAGTTCAGTACTACTCATCAAGCATCCAAAGTAAACACTGTTAGATGATTTTAACTCCGGGGCAACTTATCCAGGTAACATAAAGCCATAAAGCCACACTTAACTAGAAAGGTCAAACTCCTGTCCTCGTCCTTTCAAGGTTAGATTTGGGATACATCAAGTTCCTCAAAGCCCCAAAGAGGGTTTAAGTAAATAACCTATGTTTAACATTTTTACTGTCAAAATGTGAATGACAATTCCAATGCCAATGCCGAAGTCTAGAATGTTCATTCACATTGTAAACAGAGATGATTGATCCTGCTCTGGTTTCTTTTCTTTCTGAAGATTTCTGGAGGGTGCTTCTAGCATTGACAATCACGTCCATACATCTCCATTTGAGAAAAATATACCTGTAAGTGAGTTGTTTATGGAGATCTGTGATGTCAACCATTAACCATTCTTGTAACAGGGTCTGTCGTTTCTGTGTAGGTGCTCCTTGGTTTGTTGAGTGTGTGGAATGTTTCATTTCTCGGATATCCGGCTAGGGTGAGCTACTCAGTCCCATTTTCTTTTTATTTCCTATTACAATTTATACATAATTCTCCATCTGAGTACTTCAATTTTCTCTATTGTTTCTAGGCAATATTGCCATACTCTCAAGCACTTGAGAAACTAGCACCGCATATTCAGCAGGTACATTACTAGCTTTGCTTCTAACAGCTGCCATCTTGGAGATTCTCTTTTGTTCTTAATCATGACATGTGCATTTTTATGTTGTAAAGCTTAGCATGGAGAGTAATGGAAAGGGTGTCTCCATTGATGGTGTTCGACTTCCATTTGAGGCTGGTGAAATTGATTTTGGTGAACCTGGAACAAACGGGCAACACAGCTTCTATCAATTAATCCATCAGGTAAATACTAGTTTCACAGTCGCTAGTAATGTTGCCAAGTGCTGTAGCGGTTTGCAATTTGTATCAACTAAACTGTACAGGGAGATATTGCATTGCATAATTAGTATTTCCAGGAAGATTTGTATCAACTAAACTGTATAAGGAGATACTGCATAGCACAATTAGTATTTCCAGGAAGTCATGACCTTAATTACTTCAACTGCTAAAGTATCAAATTTGATAATGCCATATGGATTAGGATTTCATATGCTCACAGTTACCTTAATGATTTATATGTGTTACATTTTGGCACCTCTTACATCTGTCTCTTGTCTACTTGATTACTTTCATGTGTTATAAGTTCTGGCAACCATATATTTCAATGGATATGCACTTTTGTTGATAATGGTTGTACCTACACTTCCAGGGAAGAGTTATTCCTTGTGATTTCATTGGCGTCATAAAAAGCCAGCAGCCTGTTTACTTGAAAGGTATGCCATTGAAACATCTCTTTTGGAGTTGAAAACTTAAGATGCAGCCTGTTAGGCTTTGTGGTTCTTCAAATGCCCTTTCAAACACTTCTATGGTGCATTTTTATCAGGGGAAACTGTTAGCAATCATGATGAGTTGATGTCCAATTTCTTTGCTCAGCCTGACGCACTTGCTTATGGAAAGGTAAATAGCTCAACAGCATTTTATTTTGGAGAACATGCTTTTCATAAACTATTTTGGTTTCTAATTAGATTTGACTTCATATTTTCAGACTCCCGAACAATTACAGAGCGAGAAAGTTCCCGAAAATCTTATCTCTCATAAGGTGATAATTATTTACTTATTTCTAACATGGTTATTCCACTGCATCAAGCTTGTCAGCATAAATGTTGCCTTTCTGACTGAGCATTCTTGTTGTTTTGGTGTCTTCAGACTTTTCAGGGCAACCGGCCATCACTGAGTTTCTTGCTGTCTTCATTATCTGCCTATGAGATTGGACAGGTATGCAGATAATATTCTCTCTACTCATCTGAAGTTGCAAGCTGTTCAGCCCTGAATTCAGTATAGTACATCCTCTTCTTTTTCAGTGGCAAGATTCTGATTATGTTGTATGAATCATGCATCATTTAAAAATAATAACATAAGATTAGGATTTTGCTGTTCACAATGGGTATCATGGTTGTGTTGATTGGTTTCTTTCACTGATTAAATATTAGAACTTAAGAAAGCAAATTTGAGATGACCTGGTATCTGTTGGGCACATTATGCTGGTGGAAGCTGCACATGTTTTCCACCACAAACTTTGCGCTGCCTCCTCATTTTTTCTTGCTTACGATCTTGCTGTGCAAGGTGATTGAAGTGGCAGTTTTTGTTCCACCTTCATGAAGCCTATATCATAAATTATTTCATGAGATTTGGATCAGCAATCCTGTCACTATGCACTCTTGTCACTGTTTGCCCTTTCCAAGATTGCACGGTTCTGTCAAAATCCTCTTGTCACTGTTTTTGTAAATGTATTAATACAGTTTGTACCTTTCAGCTTTTATCCATCTATGAGCACCGGATCGCAGTTCAGGGTTTCATATGGGGAATCAACTCGTTTGACCAGTGGGGAGTGGAGCTGGGCAAGGTCTGTGCATGATATGTTTACTTCGTCCAATATTTTCCATTTTTCATTCAAAAGCATAGTCTTTGTGCTCCATTTGGCTCGTCGCTTAACTTCATCTAAACCTGTGATCTATCTATGGAACTTGTTGTTTCAGTCACTGGCTTCTACAGTGAGGAAACAGTTGCATGCATCACGCATGGAAGGAAAGCCCGTCGAGGGCTTCAACCCCAGCAGCGCAAGTTTGCTCACACGGTTTCTTGCGGTACGCCCTTTTGCTTGTTCTGCCATGTTATGTCATCTATTACCTCCGTCCCAAATTAGTTGTCTTAGATTTGTCTAGATGCGGATGTACCTAACACTAAAACGTGTCTAGATACATTCGTATCTAGGCAAATCCCGTTAAGACTATGAAATGCTCTTCGATCACTCTGGGAATTGATTGTTCTTACACTGGAGTTTATTATTTTTGTTTTTGTAGGTTAAACCATCCACCCCATATGACACGACAGTGCTTCCAAAAGTGTAAGCTGAGGAAGGTCTAGTCTTAAAAAAAGAAGTGTAACCTGAGGTTGAGACTGATAATCGACAAGCTAGGTTGAGCTTGTGGCATAACAAGTTTTCTTCCTTCTTTCTTGCGACATGTTACAACCAGTCTGGTTGTACTGTAATTTTGAAGTTCCTCTTGCTTCAGCTTTGAGAAAGACAAGTAAATAATGAAATAAATATATCGACTCGTGACACCAAAAGTGGAAAGTACTCTGGGAATACTGAGGATGAATGGTTTTCTTTTCTCTCTATATCTTTTAGAAATTTCTTCGTTGTTCGACTTGGAAGCTAAATGCTGTTACGGTCACGTGGTCAACATGCGATGTCGAGGGCTGTGACATCTGCCTGTGCTGTTGCGCTGCTTGCATAGCAATGTTGCATAATTTTTCCTTCTTTTTCGTATGGCTTGTAAGCCATCTTTATAGTTGTGTAAATGTAAATGTGGATGTTTTGGCATGCTTGTCGCCCATACGTAACG
Source organism: Aegilops longissima (assembly GCA_021605205.1). Classification (NCBI taxonomy): domain Eukaryota; kingdom Viridiplantae; phylum Streptophyta; class Magnoliopsida; order Poales; family Poaceae; genus Aegilops; species Aegilops longissima. The sequence goes on along the minus strand of CM038676.1, from coordinate 27,494,978 downwards.
GGACTTGGTCAATCAGAGGTTGGATACACAACACTTTTTCCCCAGATCCGCCGCATTATTTGGTGAGGTGCGGTAACATCAAACTGAACAACGTTTACAGTTATGATGACGTCGAGGCTGTTTAGCATGTTTGTGGATAAGTTCACCACTCTTGACAAAAGATGACCACAAACAATATGATGCATGCAATCAAACATGGTGCGATAGCATCTCGAGCACTAGATGCAATGCAATGCAAACGCGCGGGTAGTGTAGACGAGAGGGGCCTGGCTTGCAACTTGATGTGTGCAACCAGGCGCAACCATGGTGGATGACTGGATTATTCCTGCTACAGAACCCAAATGTATGTGTATATGACACATACCCATGCTATGTGTCTATTATTAGCAGCTGCAACAACTCCCAGTGCAGCAACATAAAAAACCTTGAGGAGATACTTTGAGATAATGTGATTGATATCGCCCAATGACCAAATTACCTTAACCAAGAAGTCATATCCTTGTGTGCAATAATAGGTTTAAATATGCCCTATACACCACTCTATTCCATGGTGTCTAGATATACTGGCACATTTCCTCCCAGATATCAAAAGAAAAAAGGATATTATTCTGTTATTCTGACCTTTTCTGCCACAATTAAACACACAGAAAGAAAGACTGCCAATGATATATGAGAATAACTAACAAACACACACTCAGAATTTTGATCTGTTTCAGCAAACAAGTTGGGTTCAATGCAGGTTGGGACCAGGCTAGGATCCTGATTATATGACCGACGTTACAAAAAAGAATGCATTACAAAGAAAGCAGCAAGGCGAAAAAGACCGCAAGCCAGTCACCCTATGAACCTCCTACATCACACACCCTTCGACCTTATTCAGGAAGAGCAGCATACTTAATCAGCAGCTTGGCCTCATCATCAAACAAAAAGGGAGACTAGTTTCATTGTGCGCAGAATATGCTTATATTACGAGTTCCTTCCCGATTGCCACAACAAACGGTCGAGTCACCAGCAGGCCAGTCCCCTAATTAAGTAGCCTTTGCTGCCGCCGCCTCCTCATCTTTCATCTTCTTATCCCATCTACGCTTCTGAAGAAACAAACACAGACGAATCAGGATTAATCATGATCACAAACATTTAGCCTTGAAGCGTACAAGGTGAGCAACGCTTGAGTAAGAGTCAACTAAACTGCAGCATAGCTTTCGGTTGAAAAACATATTTTCACAAACCAAAGCCATTACTAATTTATCCTATCAATGTTTGGGGATGAAACGAACTAGAACTAGCAACTAGCCAGGAGTTTAATCATCAGCACAGATATTTATTTCCAGCGCTCCGTCGCCATCCTAGCAGCCTAACCAGAATAGGTTGTGCTCATCTTACAAGCAAACTTATTGGGCTTTGCACGTTGTTGCGCAAAATCAACAGTGCAAACTCTTGTGCTCATAAGACCAGGAAGCAACATCTTTACAGAGATGGCCCTAATGAAGAATTAGTCTAATTTGAATGGAATGCCAGCAATCGAAGGCTTGCATCCACAAGGCCTAACTGCATCCTAAGTATCTCATGCTGAGATAAAGCTACATATTTAAGGAGGGTCCTTGAGTACGCGCCCAGATAGATCATAACTAGTTGGTTTGAAATCCCTTGCACCGAACTTATTGTGGCTTATCTATATGCAAGGTCCGCCGCAGCGTGCGGTTATGGCCATGCTTTCAGCCGATTAAGCACTGATAACTAAAAACACTGATAACGCGAACAACATCGAGCAAATAAACGCTGACGACTACATACGACTATACAAGGATTTATCGGCACGGCACGGCATTGATTATACGTACACAACAAGGATTGCTAACACGAGTGCAATGTGCAGGGCACCGGACGGCAAACTGAAGCAACATGAAGCACAGCAGGGCGAGGCGAGGCGAGGAGGCGAACCTTGTAGTCGAGGAGCATCTGCGGCATCTTCTTCATCAGCTCAACGGTGTTGGCACGCCTGCGGAAACAAACAAAGAAACCGGATTGAGCATCGAGGAGAGGAGAGAAGGGCGCGGCAGATCGCGGGGAGGGGAAATGGGGGGCTCATTACTTCTCGGCGGCGATGCGGTCGACCTTGTGGCCCTTGCGCTTGGTGCGCATCTCGCCGCGGGGCGGGTCGTAGGCCCAGTCCTCGCCGGCGAGGAGCACCTCCTTGCGGAGCCGCGCGCGCTGCCGCCCGCTGATCCCCAGCGGCTTCCAGGCGCCCAGCTCCCAGTACCCCCACACCCCCTTGCCCAGCTCCCCCTTGTACTTGGCCAGCTTCTCCTTCCACGGGTACCCCTCCGCCCACCTCGCCGCCGCCGCCGCCGCCGCCGCCGCCGTCTTGCCCCCCGTCATCCTCTCGCTCTGCTGCTCTGCTCCACGTCGGCGGCGCCGGCTTCCCTAGGCTGCTAGGGTAGTAGGCAAGACAAGAGATCCATCTTTCATACCGGGCCGGGCCGGGCCGGGCCTTGATGGGCCGAAGCGCGCGTTGGACCTAGGGCCCGTATCAGCCCGGCCCAGTATAATAAACCTTTGCCGTCTCGCCTCGCCCTCTCTTCCTCTCCCCCCACTCTTTCTTTCTCAACCAAAAACCTCGCCGCCGCCGCCGCCGCCGCCATGGTGCTCGCCCGCAAGAAGCTGAAGCAGAAGCTCCACACGCTCCTCCCCGGCGGGGGCGCCGAGGGGGAGGCCGCCGCGGAGGCGAGGAAGATAAAGGTCCGGCTGGTGGCCTCCAAGCGGCCCCGGCCCAAGCGCCCGGGGCCCCGCCCTCCCCGGACCAAGAGCGCCAAGAACAAGAAGGCGTCTCCGGAGAAATCACCCGCGCCGGCGGTGGAGGCGGAGGGCCTGGAGGAGAAGTCGGAGGAGGAGACGGCGATGGGCGTTGCGGAGGGCCTGGAGGAGCCGGCCGTGGGCGAGGCGGACCCTGCGGCGAAGGCGGAGGCGGAGCGGCGGAGGAAGGAGAGGAGGAAGGAGGAGAAGGAGAAGAGGAAGAAGAAGAAGGAGAAGATGCGGGCCAGGAAGTTGGCGGAGGCGGAGGCGGCCGCGAAGAAGAAGTCCGATGGAGAGCCGGGGGAGCAGGGCCTGGAAGCGGACGGTGGTGAGGACCTGGAGGAGCCGGAGGTGGACGAGGCGGCCCTCGCGCAGAAGGCGGAGGTGATGCGGCGGAGGGAGGAGAGGCGGAAGGAGAAGAAGGAGAAGAGGAGGGTCAGGAGGCTGATGGAGGCGGAGGCGGCGGCGAACAAGAAGTCCGACGATGAGGCGGAGAAGCAGGGCGTGGAAGCGTCCGACGCTGATGCAGCTGTGCCAGATGATAGGTGAGTTAACGCTTCGAATGTTTGGTGCTTTTCTGTTAGAATACATCATTTGTTGTTGTTAGGTTCATGCCATGTAAATAGGAAATTTGTTGAACTCTTGATGTTAAGATGCCGTTCCTGCAATATGAATATCGGAGATAGTTGCATATCACGTTGGTAGAGGTGAGCTCAGAGGAGCTGCATAGTCATATAGGCGATGGATCATTGTAATTGCTCTAGTGAGGTTTGGATTGTTTAGTTTTATCATTCAAAAGTAGTCATATAACATTGTAAATGCCTTCATCCATCTAGTTTGGTAACTTTATCATGTTGGTAGAGCTGTAGTACGTAAGCAACTATCTGGTTATCTAGTTTGGTTTTGATATGAGGAAAACACCTTTTCCTTGCCTTCCATGGTGCAAGATAACACTTCATTTTTGTGAAGTGACACTTTAATTGCTTTCTAGGATTGTTTTTGGTATGCTGAATCTTGATGAGGTGTAAGACGGTGGTGTTTACCTGTTCTGGTCCTTGTATTAACATTCGTTATGTCATGTTTTTTCTACTTGTTTCAGTGAACACAATCTAGACGCCACAAAGGTGGAAGGAGAGGCGAAGGAAATTAAGTCAGAAGAGGTGAAGAAAATCAAGTCAGAAGAGCCTGGCCAGGCAGGTGTATCAGACAACCCAATTGTGTCGCAAGATAGGTGAGTTAAAGCTGTAATGGATAGATGCTCTGGTTCTTCAGTACCCCCTTTCTCGTTACATAGGTATGAGGACTGAAGATATTACAGAATAGAGGCATTAAGACAAGACACTGGTTCTGCAAATAATTAGAGGGATTAAATAACATAGTGAGTTAGTCACTTAGAATAGTATAGCAAGATGTTGTTTTTTTTTTTTTTTTTGCAAATTTAGGAGTTGCTTGGACTTGGATTGTCTACCTTTGCTGTTGACTCAAATAGTGCAATAACTCTACAGTACATCAGAGATTGTTTGCTCATCAGACTTTGTTGTGCGCTTTGTTCTTCCACAAAAAAACTGTTTGGTCTGGAAGTTTCTTTGTGAAATGATATGGCAGTTTCATTGCTTTCTGGTTGTATGTTTATTGAATTGTTAAGGAGTGAGGTAGACAGGGTGGAGATCAGGTTCTTAGAGGATGTTGGCAGCTGTTTAATATTTTGCTTCCTTGTTTCAGTGAGCAAAGTACAAAGAAGGTGTATGTTGGTGGCATCCCGTACTATTCATCTGAGGATGACATTAGAAGTTTCTTTGAAGGATGTGGAAGTATCACTGCACTGGACTGCATGACATTTCCTGACACCGGGAAATTCAGGGGTATTGCCATTCTCACATTCAAGGTCAGCTTTGAAACATAGCATCCTTTGTTCTCGTGTTGCATTCATGTTCATGCAGGCATGTTTAATTTACAAGTATATTGAACAACCTAAGATATCTTCTTAGTGTACTGAATGTTTAAGGTTTGATGACACTGGCGTTTTGATTCAACTAACTGTGTATGTATGGCAGTCTGACTTGTTTCACTGTTCTGGTGTAGAAATTGTTGGTTTTATTTCCTAAACCTCTAGGGCATTCATCTTTAAGGTCTTTTGGTGGTAAGCGGTGGTGTACCCTTGCGTCTTATGTTACTACAACTTTTGAGCAGAACTCTCATCGACCATTTAATTTTTTGTAATACATTGGAGTCGGTTTGATATACCAACATAAGATGCTCTTAATCTGCTTGGTAGCGCACATGACTCATCAGTAGCGTGTTTCAGTCATTGTCATTGTTTGGAGGATGTGCCTGTAGCATGAATCTTGTGGTACAACTTTTGAGCAGCGCTCTTATCTACAATTTAGTTTCATTTTAGTCCATTGGAGTCAGCTGGTACCACCACAAGATACTCTTAATCTGTTATGACGAGTCATGAGTCATTCACATGGCTCATTAGCAGCATGCTTTTAGAGTTGTTGGGAGTTGGAGCTTGACAGAGTTTTCTTGTGCAGACTGATGCTGCTGCAAAAAGGGCATTGGCTCTTGATGGTGCAGATATGTAAGCACATCTCCTTAATGTTACCCCTGGTTTATATCAGTTGTGATTCATAAGTGACAGCATTTTTGTTTAACAATCACAGGGGAGGATTCCTTTTGAAAGTCCAGCCTTACAAAGCTAACCGCGAAAAGGTCAAATCTAACCATGAGAAGGAAGATTTTGCACCAAAGATGATAGAGGGATACAATAGGACATATGTTGGAAACCTAGCTTGGGACGTAACAGAGGATGATCTGAGGAAGTTCTTTTCTGATTGCAAGATCTCATCCATCCGTTTTGGAACAGACAAGGAGACAGGTGAATTCAAAGGCTTTGCGCATGTTGATTTTTCTGATAGCACATCTCTTGCTATTGGTCTGAAGCTTGACCAGAACGTGATTAAGGGGAGACCAGCCAGAATCAGATGTGCTGTTCCAAAGAAAGAAAACCAGAAACCAAATGACAGTGCAGCAACTTCAGATTCATCAAAGAACAGCATCCGTACATGTTATGAATGTGGCACTCCTGGCCATCTCTCTTTTGCTTGCCCTAATAAGAAGGTTTCTGAAGTAATATCCAGTGAAAATAAGGATAATATTGATTCAGCTGAAGCATTGTCGAAGAAGAGGCGCACGTGTTATGAATGTGGCGTTCCTGGCCATATATCGTCAGCTTGCCCCAACAAAAAGGCTTCTGAAGTCATAGCTGATGAAACTAAGGCCAATGTTGACTCTGCCACAACAGCATCAAAGAAGAGACGGACATGCTATGAATGTGGCATTCCTGGTCATCTGTCATCTGCTTGCCCAAATAAAAGTGCTCCTGAAGTCATAGCTGATGACTATAAGGCCAATACTGAATCTGCCACAACAGCGTCGAAGAAGAGACGGACATGCTATGAATGTGGCATTCCTGGTCATCTATCATCTGCTTGCCCGAATAAAAGTGCTCCTGAAGTCATAGCTGATGAAAATAAGGCCAATACTGAATCTGCCTCAACAGCGTCGAAGAAGAGACGGACATGCTATGAATGTGGCGTCTCCGGTCATCTCTCGTCAGTTTGCCCCAACAAAAAGATCACTGAGATTAATCCTGAGGAAGCAGCTAAACCTGTTGGTGGCTCAAGTTCGGAACCTTCAGCCGTTTCTGGTGAAAACAAACCTAGTGACAACAAAGCCTCTGCGCCTCCAAAGAAAAAGAAGAGAAGGACGTGCTATGAATGCGGCATAGCTGGTCATCTCTCATCAGAATGCCCCAACAAGGCCAAATGATCATGGTGGACCAGTTGCTTTTTGATAGGTAGTGCCCTTTGTTCGAGCCGCACGAAGAATTTTCTCCTGTAAAGGAGAGGAAATGGTTCCTCACTAGGATGACCATGAGACGTTTTACAGAGCAATCTTGTATGGCAGTAGACACATGCTGTATCTTTCATTTAACCTTGTCAATTTATGAATGCTTCATTTTTTGTGTGATTTTTCTTGCCTGTGTTATGAAGCAGTTATATCCGATTATTACTCAAAAATCTAGACGCTGACGTGTGAATTGCTTGCTTCATTAACTCAAATGGAGAACCAAACAAAAATATAAGAACGTGAGATCTTACAAAGCATTAGGATGTCAACATAAATGTGCTTACTACTACTGGATGCTGACTGAATCAATCACTACTGACCACTTCCTTTGTATGTGTGTGATGACATGTATGGATATCTAGGTGCATTGCACTAACTATGCCTGATACTCCAACATGCAGTGCCGTCTGCATCACACCGGTGGCGACCTACGTGGAGATGGCGACAAGAACCCTAGAAAAATCCAGGCAGAAGCAAAGTGCTCTCTCTCCCGGCTCTAACTGCGTGAGTTCCAGCCCCGAACGCAGCAACCCGCTGCTGCTCTTTTCTCTGACAGTGACTTAATTCTTTCTCAAAAAGCAAGTTTTCCTTCACCCAGTTTGTCACTCATGAGAGCAACGGGTTGTTCATCGGGCGCCCTGTGGTGCACCCGACCTTGGTTGTCCTATTTAGAATTGTTCAAATTTTTTTTTTTAAATTTTGCGGGTGTAGAAATGGAATATTTCTACCGTGTTACAAGATTTCAAATCTCAACTCAAAACATAGCTCGAGAAACAAAACAAAAAGGCAAACCTCGTGTGAATAGCTAATCCAAATCGGGCAATGAATGTGGCATGTTTTCCTTGTTAGCACTGGATGTGTGTATGACTTGAACTTATTTTGGAAATTCCGAACACTGCTTGATAGGAGATCAGATGCACCGGTTGCACCAAACACACCCCAAAAAAGATATTTGGAATTGAACTCTGAGCAGTACAGCAAAAAAAAAAAAAATCCATATTTTGAGTTAAGTTTGATTGCTGGAACTGTCCGGTTTAAAAAACAAACTAGTTACCGCCCATATTTAACAGGTATTTTCTGGTATCCGGTTTTGGAATCCTTGCTTACGACTGATTCTACTAAAAAAAGTCACGCATCTTTGTTATCCTGTGTGCTGTGCTAATCAGATATTTCTCTTTCAACGGATAAATACAATTGCACTGATGCTTAGTTGCATCACAGCACTACTAGCTCCAACTATACAATTCACAGTTGCTTTTGAACTCCACCTTGTTTTTATTTCTGTTTTTTTATTGTAGTTGGTGCAGATTAGAGCTGCACCACGTAATTGAAGTGGATAGAACGTGGCAAGCTAACTGAATCAACAAAACAGTATCTTAGGGTTCTGAACAGGGCAACTACTGCCTAGCCTATAGCAGGTCATTGTTTTCTGATTTGCCAGTCCAGTTCAAATTTTCAAGATTTGGAGAAAATCAATGAGAAATATAGCTGTCCTGATCCCTCAAATCTTATTCTTCATAAAATTAGGAGGGTGTTGGCTCTTAAGTAGCAAGGGGTTGCAATTAGTGGTGCTAATTCTGCCCCCCATGGATCATCAAGGAATATACCGCCCCTTCGCGACCCCAAACGACAATCTCAAGCGGTGACGCACGCCTAATATCATATTGTGTACTAGCTAACCTTTAGAATCAGTCAGCAGTATCTAAAGTAGTGCCCCTTCCCTGGAAGATTCTTGTGCATTCGGTGGTCAGCACACTGCTTACTCAAAAAAGTAGATGCAGAAAACTGGAACCGCTCGACGCCTCGATCGCTCTTACCGGCCTTTTTAGTATTTTTTTTCCTTCACAAATGATGGTTGACATTGCTTCTCCAATTTATGTTTTATTGATGTATGTTGTGTCCGGCATATGCTTCACCAAGTGAGAAAACAATTATCGCAAAGGTACCAAACATTTGCTTTGATTCTTTGGTACCAAGAAATCAGATATAAGTATAACATAGCAAGCAAGTCAACACAAGCAATTGTGAGCATTGGGCACCAAAGCTGTGTGCCAGTTAACAATCTGCGTAGGTTTGACATGATGATACAGGGGTTTGAGAATCTCAGATGTTGCTGAATCTTGAGGCAAACCAAGAAGCAAACTTCTACTTTTGAGCATTTTACGTGGCAAATAGCGGGTTTTTCTTGTTGTTTATGCTGAGAGGGAAGCAAAGTTGTATCTTTGCTCAATTATGCGGGGAACTGCAGATGCAGCGCAAGCTCCAAGTTCAGATTCAGACTTGAGAGGGACACAGAAGTAACTTATGTTAACATGTTATGTGCTGTCAGGGTGATTATTATTACTAACCCAATGGGCTTAAGTTGCGGAGACGGCTAGAACTCCAGCCTCGAAACGCCAATCATCGGCGAGGTCTAGATAATAGCTCTACCTGTATAGCAAACTGCAAATTGGCCATTTCTGTTTTTCAGGCAAATGTGCGCTCAGCAAGTTATATGAATCTTCTATATCAACTGGCCAGTTGGTGAGCAGAGAATAATTGCTCCTTTTATAATACTGGCTTGAGCGTATCGTCTGCACCGAGGGATCATGTTGCTTGAGGGTGTACAAAGGACTATCTTGCCAACTGCCCTTTGCGAATTCTTTTGCATTGCATCCAGCATTATGAGACGCAGCGAACAGATTTGAAAAAATGTGCGTTGTCATCTGTGTACTACTAGCAGTGACACTACTTATCTGAAGAATCTTAAGTACTGAGAAGTAGGTACATGATGGATTTCCTAGACTCTTTAATTTAGTCTTAAGTACTGATTACTCTCAAAAAAGGTTTAGAGATCAGATAACCAAGAGTCTGATCCGATCCATGGCATAGAATCTTCATTTAGTAAATTTCCTTTCTTATCTCTAAAATGTGAACAGGGGCAAGATTCCATTTGATCCCCATCAAACACTTCCACTGTGTGGAACAAACCGAGACACTACAAACTCTCAAGTCCTGAAGTAGCAACAGAAGGCACTATTTAACACAAGTTGCAAATTAAAACTAGAAAGTAGAGGATGCACAGCTAAGCCAAGCCACTTTCTTGCTGACATCAAGCAGCAATTATTGATCATTTCAGTCCAATCAGCTAGTGCAGTGTGGACGCAAGCAACCCCGAGAACCAATCATCGGCGATAACCGCTAATTTTAATATGGAAGAGTTGGATTTGTTTAATGTCCAGTCTCAGATGCCACTACTTGATGGTAGCTTAGCCTGGCTACTTTTGACTGGAAGAGCCATCTATGACACTATACCAGCGTTGCAAGTAAGTGCAAAAGGTATTAGATGCCCCTCACGAAAAATTTAAGGAAAATAAAGAGATCTGGAGATACTGTTTCATGTGGCATTTGGAGCAGGCATAAGATGTTTGATAAGATCATCATTAAGAGGGTGATCTTCATCTCTCATCGGTGTGATACTAATTTAATTGCAATTCCAGGTTGCCCTACCAATCAGCGTAGCTAGTCATGACCAAAACTGATGGGAGTACTGACACAAGTAAACTCTACAGGATTCAGTGGGCCACAATTTATCCTAAGAAAAGGAAAATGGGATCTTCGTTGACACATAGTACCATGCCGTCATAATCTACAAAAAAGAAAATAATAAAAAGTGTAGACACAAAGTACCATGTCATAATCTCAGTTCTCAACTCATCCTTTTTTGCTTTCTGATATGAAGTGCACTTGTTGATATCCTACCTTACCACATTTCAAAGATTTTGCTCTTGAAATGTTCAGTCCCTCCAAAAAAAGACAGGACTCTAGAGGAGGAAACAGTTGACCTTGATAATATATAAAGGCCCTCATGAGTAATGTGCACAGGTCAAACCTGAATAAGCCCCTTTGGTTGATCTGAACTGAACTATTGAAGCGGCCGTGAACAGGTACGTGCATCATCATGCTACATATATTTTCTGTTAATCCAAGGGATGCACTGAGCTCGGGACGCGTTGCGTGTGGCTCTAGAGTGACTCGATTTCGAACCACTTGCATTGCATCCGAGGCGAGCAGCCATACTCGACGCCGCCGTTGCTTCCCTCTTCATCTATCTCTATGGCCAAGTTGTGCATTTCTTTAACCGGAGAAACATATACTAGATTAAGTGTCACTACTGGCTGGGTACAACGGGTTATTTGTTTTATGGTGCAAATGGCTTATAAATACAGTTGCGGCTTGATGCGTTTCTACTTCATCAGCTTCTTCTTCTCTTCTTCATCATCATCATCATCATCATCATCTTTAGAGTTTCAGAGATTGATCAATTGGGTTCATAGCAATGATGAAGAGGTTTGCTTTCGAGGAGAAGGAGATGGCACGCGTGCTTCTGCTTGTGTCGCGGGAGCAGGCGATGCCCATGCCGATGCCGGTGGCGGTGCGCGGTGACCGCGCCCTGGAGCGGGTGTTCGTCTGCAAGACGTGCGACCGCGTGTTCCTGTCGTTCCAGGCGCTAGGCGGCCACCGGGCCAGCCACAAGAAGCCGCGGCTGGACGACGGCGGCGACCTCAAGCCCAAGCTCCACGGATGCTCCATCTGCGGTCTTGAGTTCGCCATCGGCCAGGCGCTCGGTGGCCACATGCGGCGTCACCGTGCCATGACCGCGGGCGGAGGCAGCGGCGTCATGGCCGTGACGCCGCCGACAGCAGCGATCAAGAAGCACGGCGAAAGCCGCGGCGACGCTGCTGTCGGCATGAAGCGCGGGCTTTGGCTCGACCTGAACCACCCACCTTGCGACGAGTACGGCGCCAGCTGCGAGGGCGACGACGAGTGCGGCCACGATGCAGCTGCCGCCGGGTACACGTTCCACCAGTTCCTGGATATCGGCGCCATGGCGGTGGACTGCGTATAGCTACCCCATCTCCCCCTATTGCCGGTTTTTTTTCCGAATAGTACAATATTTTTCATTTGTGCTCTTTGGCAGTAAGTTCTTTTTTACCCTTTTTCTTTTTATGCATGGAGAGATCCATATTTTGTAGCAGTAGATGAGTGCTGGAAGACATGCCATGATACACAAGTCATCTCTTTGAGATGACTAGTAAGCGTGTATGTGCAATGCACGTCTCAACTAATATTATATTCGCGTTATTCTACTCGGGTGACATGGGAAAACCCTACCTGCACCGCAAGACCACCCCCTGCTCCCACACTTCACTACCGTCGGAGGGGGCGCCGACAAAGCCCACCTGTGCCCCAAGGAAGGTGAAGGCAGGGCATCCTTTTCCGCAGGCTGTTATTTTGGCATAGGTCTCAGGCGATCGGTGGAGCGTGGCGGTCTGATGTTGTGTGCCACGTGCTGCTCATAGGGAGGCGTCCCTCTCAACAACAGTGCCACCCCTAGACGATGATGGGTGGCGGTGGTGGTAGCGCGGCTCCATGTGGGAGGGTCGTGGAAGCACCTATGTTGTGTGTGGGGGCGCAGTCCCAAAAAGGCCTAGCCCCAGTGGTGCCCGTCAGGACGCCCATTGGCGGCTTCTGCTTCTTCTCGCGCAGGTTGGATCCGCGTCTTGTGGGTGAGGCAATATTGGTGTGTCTGGAAGTGATGGTTTGGCGGAGGTAGGCAGGCAGTGGTCAGACTCAGGTCTCCACTCCGGTCGACGATGATGCTTAATTGTTTCATCTTTTGTTTTTAAATAAATGGTAATGAAAATACTACAGGTCCGCTTTTGCCCATCTTGGTCACTGACAAAAATAAGAACTCCCATAGAAAAGATATTCTAATACTAATAAAGATATTACAAATCGACCTATCATTTAAATGAATCATCGTATGCATAGAGCACTGGCACCTAATTATCTCAGTTTTTTATATGTTTAATCAATTGTTATAAAGCGTAGGCATCTTTAGTCTCGATGTAGTTGAGAAGGTGAACAAAAAAACGACTTCCTTCAATTTATTTATTTTTTGCGAAAAGGCCTAGGATTATTAAGTACTATTAAGTAACACACATCCATACAAACCCAAGTTGTGAAAACAGGAATGCTTGTAAGGAAGTAGAAGAAAGAACCGTGAAAACGTTCGGCATTGTTTGGAGAGGAGCGATACTCTCGATGGTATTCCGAGCAAGGTATTGCAGATCCCAACGACGATTCTTCTGCTGCAGAGAACCGGCTCAGGCGCCAACTAAGCCGCCGCGCTCGCTTCGTCCTTATTTCTCTGACGATGAAATTGAACATGTCGTCGCCATCACGCTCGCTTCGTCCACAGAAAATGATTCCATGCACGTGAAAAGGTCGTCAGGTCTCATGTTGCATATCCCTATAGAAAACTGAAGAAAAACCAAACCTCCTGCACGCTCCATCCATACAGTCAATGCATGTGCGTGCGCGCAGGATACATCCACGAAGAGAAGAGGTTATACAGTCAATGCACCGAAGTTGTATGTATCCTCCTGTTTTTGTCCTATGTACTCGCCGCCGGCAGCGCCGTAGGAATGGGCGTGTGCGGGCGCCTGCTGCACGCTGACGCAGGTGGACAGGGACCCAGAGCCCATGGACAACGTCAGCGAGTGCAGGAGCGCACCAGGGTTGCCGTGGCTGGCCGGCACGATGGCTCCTTGGTCGTCCTCGCCGTTGCCGGTGTCCACGTCGTAGACGTCTCCTGCAGGTGCCATCCATGGCCTCCTGCCGCCATGCGCTGCCGCGACAGTCGCCGTGGCCTCCTGCCGTCGTGCGCGCTCGTCATGGCCTCCTGCCGCTGATCGTCGTCGCCACTTGCCGGTCCGCTCCGTCCGGCCCGGTCTGGAGCGCCGCCGGTCTAGTCACGGAAAACAGGACTGCCAGGCTGGTCAGACCGGCACGGACCGTCTCCACCCTGATCTGATAGCGCGTCGAATCGGAGGCCACGGCAACTCCGGTGTCCCAGACGGCGGCGACAGAGGTGGTGTGTGTAGCATGTCCTTTGCAGAGGCAATGGCGGATAGTGCGAGGGATTAGAGAAGATATGTTTTCAACCGAGGAATAACAGGAAGGGACGACGACGTAGATAGGGAGGGCACAGGTAGGGATGAAGGGGCATGTTTTGACGCCGATAGCATCCAGGAAGAGATCAATTAGGTTGAGTGGCTTTCTCTTTTAGCTGATACTAATATTTAGATGCTCCGGCAACTAAAAAGGATAATAATAATTAGATAACAATTATATATGGTATAGGAGTAATAATTATTGAAGATTTGGTGGAATGCTTGAGTGGAAGTTGCCGAAGCAGACGTAGAAAATTTTCGTCCGCCGGTGGAGCGGTCCGCCTTCAGTATTTGCTAATTGCACCCTTTGATATCTCATCAGATTAATCTGATCCGTTAGATTTTATTAATTTAGATGATCAAATGGTGATAATTAATCGGTGTACACTTAACGGGTATTTTAAAAAGAAAATGTTTGCCTGTTTAATAGTAGTAGAGATAGTAGTAGAGATAGGTACGTGTACAACACAGCTAGGGGTTGGAGCAAGGAGATCGACGGTGGCACGAGCAGGCCTGCCTGAGAAATTCGGATCGAGAGGTTTGAGGGAGGACCGGACGGCCCAAGGTGGAGGTCTCCAGTTGGAGCAAGATCGCGGTAATTATTGCGTAATTATTAGATCATGGTAATTATTGCTAATTGATTATGATTAAAATAGGCCCAGGTTGGTAAGTTTTGCGTAATTATAATGGCGTAGATTATGGTAATTATTGGTAATTGATTTTGGTAAATGTTATTGGTAATTGATTTTGGTAAATGATGTGATACAACATTGAGGCAATCCGGTCCATTGAGAGATGACAGATGTATGGCTGAGATGTAATGTTTCTGCCACAACTCGATTGTTTAATAGTAGTAGTAGATTGGAGCAAGGAGATCGACGGTGGCGCGAGCAGGGCTGCCTGAGAAATTCGGATCGAGAGGTTTGAGGGAGGACCGGACGGCCCAAGGTGGAGGTCTCCAGTTGGAGCGAGATCGCGGTAATTATTGCGTAATTATTAGATCATGATAATTATTGCTAATTGTTTATGATTAAAATAGGCCCAGGTTGGTAAGTTTTGCGTAATTATAATGGCGTAGATTATGGTAATTATGGTAATCGATTTTGGTAAATGTTATTGGTAATTGATTTTAGTAAATGATGTGATACAACATTGAGGTAATCCGGTCCATTGAGAGATGACGGATGTATGGCTGAGATGTAATGTTTCTACCACAACTCGATTGTTTAATAGTAGTAGTAGATTGGAGCAAGGAGATCGACGGTGGCGCGAGCAGGGCTGCAGAAATTCGGATCGAGAGGTTTGAGGGAGGACCGGACGGCCAAGGTGGAGGTCTCCAGTTGGAGCGAGATCGCGGTAATTATTGCGTAATTATTAGATCATGGTAATTATTGCTAATTGTTTATGATTAAAATAGGCCTAGGTTGGTAAGTTTTGCGTAATTATAATGACGTAGATTATGGTAATTATTGGTAATTGATTTTGGTAAATGTTATTGGTAATTGATTTTGGTAAATGATGTGATACAACATTGAGGCAATCCGGTCCATTGAGAGATGACAGATGTATGGCTGAGATGTAATGTTTCTGCCACAACTCGATTGTTTAATAGTAGTAGTAGATTAAGTTAGTGCTTAATTTGGTGGCTTCGGAGACTTACCAGGGCTTACCTCAGGTTTTCTGGTTATAATTTGTCCGGTTGTTGTTGACAAAAAGAAACCTTTGGTCAACTTTTTTTCCCGCCAAAAAAATGGCTCAACATGTAATTATCCAATTGTACTAAAGTATATATGGAGCTTGTGATTTATCAGTTGGTGGCCCCATGTCATCTTACCTCTTCTAGTATCTGCTCGTTATTACCATTTTTTTTATGTTTGAATAATTTCCACTTGGAACCAAAAATTATTGTGTGAGGTCCAAGTTGAACTGTCAACTAATTAAGGAACTATCTACATTAAACCCTGGAAATTCGATTCTAAAAGGACTTGGAAATTCTAAAACCATTTAACATGAACCCAGAGCTAGTTTCCGATAGTGATTTGTATTTATGGCCTTCCAATAAACGGTGAAATATTTCAAATATTTAGGAAACGCTAGGACATGGTAATCCACACAAATTCATAAAAATATAACAATTATGTCATGTGTACAAATCAAGAAAGTTCATTTATCTCTTGGGTGTTTGCATGGAACACAAATGGATCAAATTAGTTTTTTTCCCATCTTCTTTTAATTCTCTATGCCCCACATTTCTTAGGTTTTCTAGAAATATTTTTGGTAGACGAAGCCACCCTCCAAACTTTAACCCTGCATGTAGTATTTTTGTTCAAGTTACGAGTTTCCAGAACATGAATAAAAACCCTAAAACAAGACATGGCTATGGATTCGGAACCTGCAAAAAATCATCAAAAATTGTAACAATTATGTCATCATCCATACGATAAAAAGGCAATAGGTATCTCTTGTTGTTCTTTCACATGACACGAGTGGTCATATTTCTGGATATAATATCGTGACATTCCTAAAAATCAATGAATTATTTTCACATTTTGTGATTACTCCCAAATGCCAAAACCACTATCCAACACAAAGTTAGGCTCAAGTTTAACGGTTTTAGAAAGTTTAGGGTAATATTTATTTTTTCATAGTTCAGGTTCAAGCTGCACCAAGCACCATAATTCGAGGGTTATGGTTATGGTAAACTTATTTAATTATGAAATACATATTAAAATATAACTTTAGCACAATACCAATGCTAGCTACTCCCCCCTCTGGTTTAGAGGGCCCAATTCAAAAATCACCCCAACCTAGGCAAATGTTGAGTGGTGGAGTAAATTCCGTAGTTTGCATAAGTATGAAATTAGCACACTCGTTTAATTCGCATTAACTGCAATACATGCCTGCATGGCCACTAAACGAGCGTGGATTTTACATGCATTGATGAGTTTTCTTTTAATCCTTGCATGCACAAATTTAATGCACCTAGAAATATCAACAAATTATGGAGAGCAATAGAAACAGGACTAACAAAATGGAAAATCAAAAAAGTTTGAGATATGTCATTAAACCGGAAAGAAGGGAGTAGTTGTCTGTATTTACTTAGAGAAAATACAAATTAAATTGTTTTAGATTATCAACACTTTTGCATCAATGTTCTCCTCCTTTTAACAACAAAATATTTTATGAAGTCATCATTGCTAGTAATCCTATACTGAATGCTTATCATGGTAACATGGTTATCTTAAATACATTTTGTAGTTACAAGCTGAATTACCCACACAATTATGCAACTAGATATTCTAATAGACAAATGACTAGATTTTCCATTCTATATATAAACAGTTCTACAATAATGCATGTCTTTATGGCTCGTCGTCAGAGCAAGAACTATGGATTGTTACATAATCTTGTCAAAGCTTCATGAATTAATTGGCAGTAGTAGTTTTGAAGATTAGTATGCATGTGTGAGGACATGATTTTGAATATAGGCCTTATTTTAAAACCATTTCATAGAGACAATGTTTAGAGATGGCATTGTGAATTAGCAGAGCAAGAAAATTAAAAAAAATTCTTGTCATCGTAAGTTTAATTAACCTTATTTTATTTTATTACATATACATTTAAAGTGGAGACAAGGTCTCTAAAAAATTTGTGACTTACTCTATTTCCTTTTCGCGAGATAACTTACAGTTTGTCTCCGTATAGGCGTGGACGCATGGTGAGATCTGAAGCGCTGATTTATTAATTGTCAAAAACTATTTGTAAAGAAAACCGTTGGTTTATCCCTAAAAGCAATACTTTTTCACTGATTCCTAAAAATAATTGGATACCAGGTGCGTTACAAGTTGAAATACAAAACCAGTAGTAGTAGTAGTAGTTATCCTGGACGCAGCTGTTCTAATCCTAAGCTCATGTGAGCTCGGGTGAATAGTAAAATAAAAAAATGGAAACAAACTCAAAATTTTCTGATTTTTTTCATGTGAAACATTGATAAATGTTTGTTTTCTTGCAAAAGTTCATCATCATATGACATTCTTGGAAATCGAGGAAAAAAATCAATGCTCCAAAATGTTATTTTCAAACGCATTTTGGAGCATCTATTTTGTTTTCTGTCACATTTTCCATGAATATCATTTCATGATGAAAATTTACAAGCTATGAAAACATTTGTCAATGTTTGTCAAATAATAATAATAATCAGTTTTTACTGTTCACCCGAGGTCACATGAGCTCGGGCTTCGAACAACACTTTCGTTGTTATCCTACCCTTCTCCTGCTCCAGGTAGTTGCATGTAGTAGTAAAGAAAGCTAGTATTCCCCTTAATTATGCAATGCTTGATGAGGTTATGATGAGCACACAAATATTGACAAATGCAAAGCATCCCTAATTAATATTTTCTAGCACAAGAATTGATGCATGCCTTGGTGATTCCACCTTCAAGGAGAAGCACGTAGAATTGTTACTTACTATACTAAAGCGATGGAATCTTGAGGCCTGAATTATCCTAGATAGCTTTTCTTAAGGATTTCTTTTAGCTGAATCTTCCTAGCTAGTTAATTAGTTTTGTCCATAGTAGTGCTTCTCATGTGTGCATGAGAATAAGTATACCTTCTTGCCCAAGGTTAAACAAGTGTTTATGAAGAAGCAAATTTGCATTGCATCTCTCCTTGCAGCTTTACGCGTATGATTGATAAATGGTGGTGTACATACGTATGCAGAAAAGTGAAGCTGTTCAAGCATGTTCGAGCTGATTAATAAACTGCTGGCTCCTTTTTTTCTTTTGAGACAACTGCTGGCTGCTAACGTCGAAGGCAGCTAAGTTCTAATGTTGATGGCAGATCAGGCTCAACTCAACTGCAGGTTTGGGTTGAGATGGACATGGCCCAAATGCTCACACATCACACATGCTACCAAACCGATGCAAAGCTGCATGCATGCACGTTGATGTTAGGGCATGTTCGCCATGTTTGGTTCCGCCAGCCGGAAGGGATTCCCTTTGTCCATATAAACATTGTGAAGGTTGAATAAAAGCTTCGTGAGGTTGTCTTAAAAAAAAGTTGCATGCATGCATGAACTGTATAACAGACTAAGTGACATCGATGCCATGCAAAGACGGTGTCTAAAGCCCTACTTTTTTTTTTTTGGAAAAGGAGGTTAAAAACCCCCGGCCTTTGCATCAATCGATGCACACAGCCATCTTTATTATTATTCAACAAATGTGGTTTAAAAATACACTACTTGTTCATGGCAGATAGCACTCGCCCCCGCGTCGCCTCTCTGCCGTCGCCGGAACCCCCCCCCTTGCCTCCTCCCCCTCCCCGCGGTCGTCGCCTCGTCGGAGGATGTTGTGGGGTTAAGCCCGCGCGGCGGACGACGACGGCTGGGCTCTCTTCCCTCTCGCGGGGAGGAGCTCATGGTGGGGAGGCTCGGCTCCATCTGCGCTCTGCCCGGTTGCTGGGGAGCTCCGGCCGGTGGATCCTCTCCGGCGGCCAAGGCGGGGTGGCGGCCCCCCTTCTACCTGGAGGTGGTCTTCGTGCAGGTCGGCTTGGCCAGCGGCTGCTCGCCAGATCTGGGCGGCCGCAGCCAGATCCAGGTCCTTCCTGGGCAGCTGTGGCGGCGCGGGCGTCTGGCGACTCCGTTAATTTGACAGGTTTAGGCGGGGTGGCGACCCTCCCTCCTGGCTCTCACTTGGGTGGTTCTGTGGTGGTGGGTGCCAGATGTGGCTCTGCCCGTCTGCCTTGACAGTTGGCGAGGAATGCAGTGGCTCTATGCAGCGATGGCGCATTCGCAACGGTGGAGGTGTCGAGCCAGTGGAGGCCTACGCGGGGGTGTTGGTCTGGAGTAAGCCTTGCCGGCCGGCGTTGGAGGCGCCCGTGGGTGTCGCTATTCCTTCTTGGAGGCGCTGTCGTGGAGGTTACCCGTCCTCAACTCTCGGGCCATGATCTTCGGGCGAAAGTGACAATCCGTTGGATCGAGCGGCGACAACATGTTCTAATGTCGTTTGTCCTCCTGGGGGCGCCGTCTCGAAGATCTTGGTCCCATTTGCGCTTTTTGCAGGCTGGACACGCACAACATTGCGGTTTGCAGGTGTCCGACCGACGGTGTGGGAGGTTGTGGCGTTGCATCTTGTGCGGTGACGAAGCCGACGATGATGGTGGCAAGATGTGCAGGGTCGCGACTTGTCTTTGTCCTCAATAGTCGGTCAGTTCCTGAGCGTGAAGTCGGAGTTGCGGCATTGCAGGGCGATACGGTGGCAATGATACCAGGCGATTGGCACTTCGGAGACCGTCGACGCCAAGTGGGCTCCTTTTCTCCTGCGAGGCTCGTCATTGAAGTCGGAGCTTCCTGTTCTTCAACGTCGCCGGTCGATTGTTTGGCTTTGGCCAGCAGGGCCCTCGTGTCTCGTTCATTCGGAGGGGTCTTGACGGGTCGTCCGTGCTGAAGTCGGAGTCGCTTGCTCGTGGAGAGGTGATGACGATGACATTGCAGACAATCTTGACGGTGTCCTCTCCTCGACAGTGTTTGTGGGTCTTTGTGGTTACCAGGTCGGCCGGTGCCCTTTTTTCTGGGCGTGTTGTAATGGCTTTCGCCCGGTTTTTCATAAGTTAACCGGGCAATTCTCTTCTGCTTTCTTGAAGAAATCAAGATCCTCAGAGGCTGAGTTTCGGAAAAAAAAAATGGCAGACAACACTCAGAAAACAATCGACATGCCAGAGTAATTTCGCATGTAGAAAGCCCCGTTTTGATGAAGATTCAATCGGCGCTCACGTATCACGGTTAACTGCATTCTCTCTTGATGGACCTAGTCAGGGCCAGTGCTTATGACATCTGCTGTAGTTTTTTTTGTCACAAGGTTGAAAAGGCGTGAATATTGTCTAGAAAGCCGAGTGTTTCCTAACAAGTCCATCCAAAACAAAAGAGAAGTGGGCTGTAAATAAGAGCCAGCTCCAACGGGTGCTTCAAGAATCATGTGAAAGAGTAAGGTGGAACATATATTAATAAAATAATACTTCTCCATTTCTAAATATGAAAATATAAGACATTTTGGCAGTTCAAATTAAACCGTCAAAACGTCTTATATTTAGAAACAGAGGGAGTATATATTTCTACTATACATGATAGTTATAAGATTAA
This sequence comes from Aegilops longissima, assembly GCA_021605205.1. Taxonomy (NCBI): domain Eukaryota; kingdom Viridiplantae; phylum Streptophyta; class Magnoliopsida; order Poales; family Poaceae; genus Aegilops; species Aegilops longissima. The sequence continues at coordinate 27,474,140 of CM038676.1, read as the reverse complement.
CTATAAATAACACGACAACAACATATAGTCAACAATTGGCTCTATTGTTATTCTCTTTCTTAGACTTACACGCTTCCCAGAGTGATCCGGTCTCCTTTTAGTCATCATTCCCGAGCTTCTTTGATGCGGATAGGAAAACTCGGATACTTAAAGGGACAAGTTCTCTATTTGCATGAAGACTAATTAAAGGAACACTTTCGATTTGTAGTGAACGAGTCTTCAGCAGAACAGAAAAAAAAAACTCATGTAGAATTTATTTTCTGGGAATACTCTTGTAGAAGTTAATTTTCAGCTGACACAACTTCTCGAAAGCGCATAAAATTAGTTTATGACGTGCTGCTTGGCACGGGCCAGATAATATATCCGTAATTATTAGCAGTATAACAGTAGTTTTAAAGGTGGCTTTTCGGCTGGATGAAGCCAGAAACTGGAAGAGGCCTTTTCTTGATACTGCCAGCCAGCCAGCCAGCATTGTTGGCAAGTGAGTGAGCGCATCACAGGCTAGGTAGTATCAGATTCAAGATACTGCTTCATGTGGCTACTGTTGGAATTAATGGGCCTTCTACTCAGATTGAGCCCAAATTAATTTCAGAATTGGAGAGAAGTCAAGGGGGTGGATAGCCATGTGGGATTCCTCCTACGGATGGTTGTGCCAAGATAAATGTGGATGCCGTTGTTGCTCGAGGGAGAGGGGTAGCGGCTGCTATCTGCCGCGACCAAAACGGCCGTTATCAGGGAGCATCAGCGATCGTGGTGCGATAAGGGAAGGGCTTGCACTTGCGGATGATCTCAATTTACAGCACGTTCAACTTGCTTCTAGCTGTAAAGTTGTAGTTGATGATCTCAAGCAAAGGAACCCAACAAGCTATGGCGCCATTCTACATGAAATCATGTAGCATAGTGCCTCTTTCACAGTTTGTAATATTGGTCATGAGTTTAGGAGCTCGAATTTCGAAGCTCACAATCTAGCGAAGCATGTTTTGAAGCTAGGGGTGGGTCACCATGTTTGCTTAGGGCACCCCGGAAATCTCTCTTTCATCCCTGTAAACATTGATGCAATTTAAATAAAGCTCCGCGAGATTGTCTCAAAAAAAAAGCCATGTGGGAGTTTAGTCCCACATTGCTAAGGGAGCAAGAATTTGACCTACATATAAAGGGGCCTTTCATGGTTCTCTTGATTAGGATGACTAAAGATGCAAAGTGTACACCGCACATGCGCGCGCTCGCATTTCACATTTATTCGCGTTTAATTACGCGTGACTTGGGACTTTGGAGGTGCTGCAATCTCTTGAAGGTCCCGCAAGCAGACTATCTTGACGAGGTCTACTATGGAGGCTGAACTTGTAGCACTTGACTCAGCCACTATTGAGGCAGAGTGGCTGCGTGAACTCTTGAGTGATGTGGAGAGAGTACATATGTATTTTCCATTTCTCGCAGAGATGAGATGATATGACCGCATGTAGTCTATCTATGGTGGTCGCTACAGATAAAACAACGTCTACATCTGTGACCAAACATGTTGCTCTTGTTGTTCAAGACGAAGCTATGATTATTGTTGCGCCAGGCTTGAAAGCAGATGACACATATGTGCCGAATTATATTCATATTGATCAGGGAAGTGATAAGAACGTACAAAACTCCATGGAAATTACTAGTGGGCGTACAGTGGCTCTTGTTTGCATGCGCGTACAACCATGCATGCATAAGATACATGAAGCTTTGGTGATTCACGTTGGTAGGGATAATTTGGATGGAGTCCACTTTGAGAATAACGAGGAGAAAGCCTCACGTTTGTTCAAAGAGAATAGGAGAAAGAGCCGTATTCTATTTCTTTTCCTGCCGTGGAGAGTTTGCACAGAGAAGAATTTCCAAGCTTCGTTTATTTCTCTCCTTATGCGATCTAGGATGGGGCCCACCTTACATTAAACTCACGTACGGCAAAGAGATAGCGTGCCAAATTTTATGTGTATCTAGTATGAGCCGGTTTGTTAGTTTTAGATATAAAAGGAAACTGCCGAGATGTAAAAGGCAATTACGTTTATATTTTAGGAGAGTCCAGATTTTATTTCAGTTAGAGATAGAAGGTCGGTTTGCTTTTCAAGACAAGTTAGATGGCCGGCTAGTATATAAAGCCAAGATGCGTTCAATGCAAGTCAGGTTATATTTTGATAATAAACACGATGTGTTTTTTGGGTAATACCCGTATCGAGTTTTGGGGAAAGCTGTCTAAAAATCCCTAAGTTTTGGAGGAAGCTTTAGAAAACCTCTGTGTTGCGATTTCTCTGCGAGGAAATTGTTTTGCGCGTGAGTACCGTCATCAAGATTGGTTTTCTCGTGCTGAGCCGCAAGGTTCAAACCCTCTATTTCGTGTACATCGCGTGCGCGGGTGAGAGGTTACTGCTACTGCTGAAGTTGGAGTGTCGTGAAAGGTCGGGCCGCAACAACGGATCGGATCTCGCCACGAGGTTCAGTCTACATCAGATGAGTACTCTAAGTACTGCATGGGAGGTTGACTTTTGTCTTAATATGTTCTAAGGCCGAAACACTTCGGAAAGATACCGTCCTGCAGGGTATTCTTGAAAGAACACACCTATGTGAGCTTAGCTGTGAGGTCGCAGTACATGAGATTTGGGTGATCTTTAATGAGCTCATTAAAGGACTAGGGAGCACGACCGTAACGCTCCAAACCATAGGCGTGGATCAAGGCGGCCTAGTATCAGTGATGCCTTCAGGTGAATCTCTTCTACACGAGACTGGCAATTCAAGGCACTGTCCATTGGCTAGTTGTAAGATGAGTGGATCATGGAGTGCTAGGTATAGTTCAACCCGAAACGGGTCTATACTTTAAAACTGGTATATAAAAGCCAGATGAGAACAATTTGCAGACCTTGACTTCTTGGTCGGGACTGTTGGAATTAATGGGCCTTCTACTTAGATTGAGCCCAAATTAATTTCAGAATCGGAGAGAAGTCAAGGGGGTGGACAGCCATGTGGGAGTTTAGTCCCACATTGCTAAGGGAGCAAGAGTTTGACCTGCATATAAGGGGGCCTTTCATGGTTCTCTTGATTAGAATGACTAAAGATGCAAAGTGTACACCACACACGTGCGCGTGCTCATTCGCGTTTAATTACGCGTGACTTGTGACTTTGGGCGAGCGCGACCGTGGATAAAATGATTTTTTTGTTATTTTCATCGCGCAGTTTTTACTATTATCCACCGTGTCTATCTCACGCACGAACCAAGGATAAACTTGCACGTTTACGTGCAGTTTTAGGTTTGTTCGTGATGGAGATATCCCGGGGGCGGATCCTAGGATATAGGCAAATCGTGTTGCATGGGGATTATCCATCCGAGTCTATAAGAGGGAGACGTCCTTCTCGACAGAGACACTCAAGCAAAATAAAACCCTAAACCGTTCTCATCCGCGCCTCCGCTGTCGACCTTCACCGATCCTCTCCTTGCCGTGTAGCAGGGCGAGGAGAGCAGTAGTCTCCGGACTTTCCCCGGTATCGGTGACCTGCACGAGTAGCCGGGCGATAAAGTTTCTGGGCAGTGCATCCACACGGCTGCTCCATCTTCCTCCACTACGTCCGTCTGCAGTGTGGTCTCTCCATCATCAACTCTCCATCGACATCTCCGTCTGCACTGCGATTTCTTCATCATCAAATCTCCATCGACATCTCTGTCTGCACTGCGATCTTTTCATCAACCCCGCTGTAAGAAATCCTTTTGAGATCGGTCATATTTTATGTGATCTTGTTGTGGGACTTCAGTCCATGTCGTTTTCATTTACTCTATTAGATTTCATCTAGGTGATTGCATGTATAAATCTGTTAGATCTGTCCTTGTCATCAGTATCACATAAATTCGGAATTATATTAATTGTAGTACATGCTATATTTCCAACAGTCCAGAAACTTTATTACTGTGCAATGGCTGGACCAAGCGATGTGATGAAACCTGAGAGGTTTGAGGGTGAGAACTTCAAAAGATGGCAGACCCATGTGAAGTTCTGGCTTATGAGCATGAACTTGTGGTCGGTGATTTCACCCACCATTGAGAGGCCACTCACGCAGGACCAACAGCGTGACTTTGAGGTGTCTTCGGACACGGCCATGGGTTGCCTACTCTCCCTCATGACCGATCAGCTCTGTGACATATATATGAACTTTGCTAGTCCTGCCCTTGTTTGGGAAGCACTCGACATGAAATATGGAGAGTCGGATGCTAGGCGTGAACTATATGTTAATGAGCTGTATCACGATTTTAAGATGGCCGGTAATAATTCGGTTGTGACACATGACCATGAGATCCAGCTTCTGGTGGGGGAACTCGCTGGTTTTGGAGTCATTCTGCCTGACAAGTTTGTGGTGGGGGGCATTATTGCCAAGTTACCTCCATCTTGGAGGAGCTTTGCCACCACTCTGAAACACAATAGGGAGGTGATGACTGTCGAAAGTCTCATCACCACTCTTGATGTTGAGGAAAAAGCCAGAGCGAAAGATGCGGAAAAGGTTCCTCCCCAGCCGGTTCTCGATGCCAATGTCGTGCAAAGTGGGGCTGGCAGTTCCGGTGCAAAGAATTACAAGAACAAAGGGAAGGCAAAGCAAACCACCGGTTTTAAGAAGAAGAAGAAAAGGGTGACTTAACTGCTTCGTGTGTGGTGAGCCTGGGCACATAGCCAGGAAGTGCCACATGCGCAAAGGCATGCAGGAAGGAGGCCAGCCATCTGCGAATGTTGTCGTTAGTGAGGCAGGTGGAGGATCTGGGTATGTCCCTAGTGTCCTTCTTGCATGTCAATCCACTGATTGGTGGATAGATACTGGAGCTAATGTGCATGTTTGTGCTGACTACAACTTGTTTTCTTCTTATCAGGCTTGCAGCAGTTCCACCATCGTGATGGGGAGCGATACAAGGGCAGTCGTTTGTGGAACCGGTAGAGTTGACCTGAGGCTTACCTCGGGGAAGACTTCGTCGCTGAAGAACGTCCGGCATGTCCCAGGAATAAACAGGAACCTGCCTTCTGGTTCACTGCTGTGGCATGATGGCTACAAGCTGGTGTTTGAGTCGAATAAATTTGTTATTTCAAAATTTGGTTTGTTTATGGAAAAGGCTATAACAGCGGAGCCTTGTTCCACCTTTCTATTCTAGACGATTGTAATGTCGTAAACAATTTATATTGTTCTTCATATTCTGGAATGAATGTTGGAGATGTTGCTGTTTGGCACTCTCGTTTATGTCATATAAATTTTGATCACATAGTTCGGTTACGCAAGTTTAATTTAATTCTGAATGTTTCCATAGTCCGCGGATCTAAGTGTCAGGCTTGTGTGCAAGCGAAGCAACCCTGAAAGCCGTTTAAGCCTATTGGGGAGAAAATCCTTTCACCTCTAGTTTTAATCCATTCAGATTTGTGTGAGATGAATGGAGTTTTGACTAAGCAGGGAAAAGGTATATGATGACATTGATAGATGATGCGATTAAGTGGTGTCATATTTATCTAGTAAAAACGAAAGATGAGGCGCTGAATTGCTTTAAGATCTACAAAGCTGAAGTAGAAAACCAATTAGAGAATAAGATCAAACGCTTAAGTCTGACAGAGGAGGAGAGTACATCTGACATGAGTTTGCTGAATTTTGTGCGGAACATGGAATTATCCATGAGGTAAACCCTCCCTACTCACCGCAATCAAATGGAGTGGTAGAACATAAAAACCGAACACTTACCAACTTGGTAAATGCCATGTTGGACATTGCCAATTTAGCTAAGTCATGCTGGGGAGAGGCTGCGTTGGCTGCATGTTATACTCTCAACAGAGTTCCTTCATCAAAAGGAGATACAACTCCATATGAAGGATGAAAAGGACACAAACCAACTCTACGTTTCTTACGTGCTTGGGGCTGTTTAGCCAAGGTTAACGTACATGTATGCAAGAAACGAAAATTAGGACCTAAGACTGTTGATTGTATCTTTTTGGGTTATGCACATAATAGCAACGCTTATAGATTTTTGGTAGTCAAGTCCGAGTTCTCTGATGTGCACACTAACACTTTGATAAAATCTCGAGATGCTACCTTCTTTGAGAACATCTTTCCAATGAAGGAAAATAGAGCATCCACTACTCAATCAACTTTCCTAGGAGAACCTGAACCCGAACCTGAACCCGAACCTGAACCGGTATATACTCCTTTTGTAACTCCGGATAATTCCAATGAGGAGAATGACAGCGAAGTAGCTCCTAGAAGGATCAATAGACAATGGACTACCTTTGGATATGACTTTGCTGTGTATCTCGTGGATGATGTTCCCAGATCTCTTTCTGAAGCCTATGCATCCCTAGATGCTGATGATTGGAAGGAGGCAGTCCAAAGTGAAATGGATTCCATTCTCACTAATGAAACATGGGAAATCTGTCCACGACCGATGGGTTGCAAATGGATATTTAAAAGGAAGTTAAGACCTGATGGTACCACTGAAAAGTATAAGGCTATACTAGTGGCCAAGGGTTTTACCCAAAAAGAAGTTGAGTGTCGGGGATATCTAGCGAGATATGCCAGGGGGTGTCTTATCATGGATGGGGACATGAGTACGTCGTCGGGTCCTAGAAGCGGGAGTGAGCAAGATCTCGAACGCCTACGAGTCTTACCCAGGTTCGGGGCTCTCCGTGGAGATAACAACCCTAGTCCTGCTCTGCGGGGTCTCCGCATGATGACTATCGTCAATAGAGTAGCTACAAGAGTGCTCCTTGAGCCGTTTCGGCTAGAGGAGGAAGAAGGGCAAGGCTAGCTCTATCTCCTCTCTCTATGTGTGTGTAGGTTGGCTAGGGTTCTCACCCCTTTGCATGGGTGAACCTGGGGGGTTTATATAGGCCTACCCCCCAGGGGTACAATGGTAATCCGGCCGGGTGTAGGACCCGGTCGTCAGTGTCCCTGGGCGCCGGCTTCTCCGCCAGCTGCTATGGCCCGCCGCTGGGTGGTTCCCGCTAGCTGCCGTGAACTCGGCCGACAGGTAGGGCCCACCGCCTACGGGCCATGCTGACTGCTTTATACTGTAGCCCTGCCCTCGATGACGGAGGCTTTGTCGGGAGGCGCATGGCTACAGTCCAGCCGCCTGGCGGGTGCTCACTGCAGCCATGCTCCGTCTCATCAGATTAATGGCGCGCAGACTCCGGGGGGAGGGAGGGCCGCCTGCTAGGAGTTGGGCCGCCCTCGATGCCGCCTGCTCGGGTTCCGCCGTCTTCTAGTGGCTCGGGGACAGGTAGGGCCTGTCGCCTGCGGGCCGTATCGACCGCCCATCGTGGGAGCATGGCTCCTGCTGGCGTAGGAGGCGTCGTGGGCTGCATGGCAACAGTGCTGCGCCGGGCGAGGGGTGTCCTCTTGGTACACCCACATTGTGGCCACGTTCGCCCTGAATTCGGGGGTGGCAGGTAGCATTGTAGCCACGCCCCGTCTCGTCATCATAAATGGGTGCAGGCGTTGAGGGGGCGAGGGGCCGCCTGTGGGATGCCACCCCCTTGAAGCCGCCTACTAGGGGGCGCGCCGTCTTCTAATAGCCGGCCCCTGGACCAGCCGGCCCAAGGAGTCGGCCGTTCGTCCGGAAGGTGTGAGGGGCGCAGCTAGCCCCGATGTCTTGAAATACTATGGGGAGCCGATGAGGCTACCCGTGGTCAATCCCTCCGACAGTAGTCCCCGAAGCTGGTGGGGCACCGTGGCGGAAATCGAGGAGGCTCAGCAGCTTCCTACTCGGAGTGATCTGGTAGTCTTGCTTCGTTCGGCTTCTGGTGATGCAGACTGTTGGATTAGAATCGCCATGGTAGACGCCGGGTGGCGTGCCAGCCGGGCGGCAGGCCTGCCACCCATTGCTCGCTTGCCACGCATCACCAGCAGACCAGGTCAGCTGCCAGCCCACGCGCGCGACGGGACGCCACTGCAGGCCTAGGCCCGCCACTACATGGGCCTCGGCGCACGCGCGAATCTGCTGGGCGGAGGCAGACGGTTGCCCGTCTCAGGCGCTTTAATTATGCGTCGTTAAGGCACAAAATGTGCGGGGCCGTGGGGGGGATGGGTGCAGTTAATCCCACACCCCCACGCCTTGCCTCTTTGTCTCCGCCGCCGTGGGCCTATAAGTAGGGGGAGGAGGGAGCAGCAGAACACACGCGCGCCCTCCCCGACCTTCGTCTTCTTCTTCCTCCATCTTCTCTGCTCCCTCACTGCCGCCGTGCCGCTGCCCGCCGTCGGAGCACCGCTGCAGCCTGCAGTTGCGTGTCTTCTCCGCATCGCCGCGGCCTCGCCATCGCGTGACCGTGCCGCGCCGTCACCACGCAACCACGAGCGATGGCTCGAGGAGACTGGGATGGCTCGAACATCCACGTCGACCACCTGGAGTTCCTCCGCCAGATGTGGCGGCTTCCCCGCGCGGCGAGCGTGTAGGTGCGCGTTCCTCCTGAGAAGGAGATCTTGCCGGCCCCGCAGGAGGGCGAGCACGTCGTCTTCAGGACGCACTTCCTCCGCGGCTTCGGCTTGCCGGCGAGCGGCTTCATCCGCTCCTTCCTCGACTTCTACCAAATCCGACCCCACCATCTCACGCCGAAGACGCTGGTGCTGCTCGCCGCCTTCGTCACCCTGCGCGAACGATACCTCAGCGTGCTGCCCTCGCTCGAGCTGTGGGGAGCTCTTCTACCTCAAGTTCGGCACCACCGCCAAAGGCGTGGCGGCCAAGTGCGGGGCTTGCATGGCGGTGCAGCACACCGGCTCCGGGGTCCACTTCCCGGCCCTTACTCTGCTGGAGTCGGCCAAGTTCTGGCAAAAATCATCTACGTCTGGAACATCCACGCGACGTGGGACTACGTCAACTTGCTGGCTTATGCAGCTGGCCCGCCAGTTGAGCCCCGCACCAACTGGAAGTTCCGGCCGAGGACACTGTCGGCCGCCGTCTCCACTGCGCTCACCTGGCTCCAAGAGATGACGGAATCGGAAGGCCTCAAGGCCTTGGACCTGTTGGCCGCCTTCGTCGAGCGTCGGGTGCTGCCTCTTCAGGCCCGGCTCCACCTGATCAGCGACATGGGTGGGCTCCAGGACCTGTGCCGGATGTGCACCAAGGCGCTGCTGACTGTTGAGGTGGTCTGGCTGGTCAATTACTTCTCTGACTGCAAGCTCGACGAGGTGAGCTGGCAGTTCGGCAAGGAACCGTAGAGCAGCACCAACCCACCACCTTCGGTAAGTCTCTAAATCCTTTTTCTTTGCTCTTGTCAATCTTCTCGTTCCGCTTGACCATCCAGCTGTGATGCAGCGCTTCCTGGGCTAGATGGCAGCCGGCGCGCTGGCCCCAGGCCATCAGTATCTGGCGGACCGCGCGGAAAGCGACGTGGATGACCCCGAGCTGGGGGCGGCCTCCATGGAGGAGGACGACGCCGCAGGAGGCGGCGGTGAGGTAGCAGGCGGCTCCACAGGAGGCGACATTGGGGAGTGGCCGGACGACGACGAGGAAGGCGACGGGCCGCGCCGTGCCCTCGACGCCGACAGGACGGGCGCCGGCTCCTCGACGGTGCCGACTGGAGCACCCGGCGTGCCGAAGCGCCCAGCCGACGCCGGGTTGTTCGGCAGTCGGCCGTCCAAGAAGGCCATGGCCACGACTGCTGCGACCAAGCGGCCATGAAAGTGCGTTATATCGACTAGAGGGGGGGTGAATAGGCGATTTTTATGAATTTTACAAATTCTTCACTGAGGAATTTGCTGGTGAGGAAATTCCTTAGCGAAGAATTACATGCAGCGGAATAAGTACTCAGAAGTAAGCATAACAGATTACAAGCATAGTCATCATGATGAAATGAAGACAATCACAGAGTACCGAAAGCGTAATCACAGGATAACACAAGATGAAGACAAACAGGTGAAGAAATTGAAGCGAGGAAATTGAGAAAGTCTTGATCAAAGTCTTCAAACACAGATATGACAAACACTCAACACAAGTAATGAGGAAATGAAAGGGTTGAGGAAATAGAACCGATTAGGTTGGTGAAGACAATGATTTGGTAGACCAGTTCCAACTGCTGTCTCGGTTATGCGTCTGGTTGGAGCAGCTGAGTATTTAAACTCGAGGACACGCAGTCCGGACACCCGATCCACCGAGCACGCAGCTCGGGACACCAAGTCCTCACCGTATTCTCCTTGAACTAAGGCCACGCAGAGCCTCGTCCAATCACTCGTGGTAAGTCTTGAGCGACTTCCAAACCTTCACATACTTGGTCACTCGGCGATCCACAATTCCTCTTGGATGCTCTAGACCGTGGCGCCTAACCGTCTGGAAGAAGCACAGTCTTCAAAGGTAAAAAGCGTCGGATCCACGCGGGATCAATTTCTTCAGTGATGCTCAATCACTTTGGGTTTGTTGGGGTTTGGTTTTTGGGTTTTTCCTCACTTTGGGTTTTTCCTCACTTGATGATTTTCGCTCAAAGTCCTCAGAGGATGGGTTGCTCTCAAATGACAAGTGTCAAGTTCTCTCGGAGCAGCCAACCAACTAGTGGTTGTAGGGGGCGGCTATTTATAGCCTAGGGAGCAGCCCGACATGATAAGACATAAATGCCCTTCAATGATATGACCGTTAGGTGGAGATATTTTGGGGACAGCTGGCGCGCAGCACAGCAACGGTCGGAAATTGGAACATCAAATTCCTCAGGGCTATCATGTTCCTCACTGTGTAGGCAATTCGCACTGGCGAATTCCTAACTCCTCAGTCAGAACAAATTCCTCAGTGACTAGAAGAGCTTCGTCTCATCCTTTGAAGAAATTGACTGAACTGTATGAGATTTCCAAAGGCTTCACTCGAAGGGATTGGTAGGTGAGGATTTTGAGTTGAGCATCAAATGGAAATTTTTCCTTAGTATTTCCTCGACCCCTTTAACGATGACGGTGTTTCCTATGACTCAAGAAAGAGAAAATGAAACTACGAAAACAAAAGTCTTCACGCTTCATATTCCTCAAGCGATTACCAAGTCTTCAGAATCACACCAATTTCTTCACTTTCAAAGTCTTAAGAATATCAAATTCTTCAGTTGAAGAAATTCATTTTTAGGGGTCGACTTTCACTTTAAATATCAAACTCCTCATAGACTTATAGTCCTGTGTACACTCACAAACGCATCAGTTACTTAACCTATAAGTCTTCAATACACCAAAATCACTAAGGGGCACTAGATGCACTTACAATCTCCCCCTTTTTGGTGATTGATGACAATACTGAGTTAAGTTTTCAACGAGGATAAACATATGAAGTGTAAATCGATAATGAGGATTTTGATTGCAAGATATAGAAGAACTCCCCCTGAAGGTGTGCATAGTGAGGAAATTGCTTTTGAGGCAATGCACATTTGAAGAATTGAATCATGGAGATCTCCCCCTATATCTTGTAATTCATACACGCATTTAACATATAATATGAGGAATTTGAAATGCATGATGAAATATGGTGCTTGATGATATGCAGAGCATGCTAAATAACGCATAAAGAGTATCAGAGCCCAATGCGCATGAGGAATTTGAAACTCTTCATAAGTATCAGATCCCAAATCGATTTGAAGATTTTCACCGAGCTCATGAGGATCAGAGCATAATAAGGATCAACGCATATCAATACTACTGTAATCAGAGCATAGAGCAAAAGCATAATGCATCAAAAGTATCAAAGCACCATCGGGTTTAAGATTACAACTCGATCCAATAAAAGGTTTCAGAAGAACGAGAGTTGTAACTTAATAAAATATTGTATATAGATAAAAAAACGAGACCCGCTTGAAGACTAACTCAAATTTCTCCCCCTTTGTCATCGAATGACCAAAAGGATCGGCGAGGACTAACGCTCTTGAAGAATTTCAAGTTGAAGGCGGGCGCCTTGACATTGTCGGGTTGTTCGTTGAAGTAGGACCAGCAGCGATGTCTTCCAAATCTTCATTTTCATCGATGTCGCGAGATGAAGAATAGGAGCTAGCCACCAAGGAAGGAACTTTGACTTTCTTGAATTTCTTGGAGGAGGTGCAGACCAGTCAAATTCTTCCTTGAGTCCCATTGATTGCAGTTCTTCCTCATTGTAGACATGTGAAAGAACAGCCAGGGGCGCTTGAAGGTTTCATGAAGATAGTAGTGGTTTTCTTCACTGCATTGTGAGTTGAGGTCATGTTGTAAAGAATAGTACCAAGCGACGTTTGACCCACTTGTGATTGCGATCAACCTTCCGATGAAGGCGAGGAGTAACTCACGATCAGTCATCACCACAGGTGCGATAGCTTGAGGACTATGATTAAGCGAGGTATTTTTTCTTTGAGTCATGTGTGGCGAGTCATCATTGGTGGAGTAAGATGCTGCTGCTTTGAAACTGTCCATCCAATGGACGAATGCCTTCATCTATCACAGCGATAGCCTTTCCCTTTTCATCGGTGAGGCAATTGGTCGTTTGAGGACTTCAATCGGGGCAGGTAGCTGCAGTGGTTCAAAGTGTCGACCTTGTAATTCGGTGAAGATCTTGACCTGATGAATCTCATAATCCAAGGCGCATAAGGCTTCAGCTCAAAAGGTGACATGGCAATGTTAGCCAGAGTCCTCATGAAGAAATCATGGAAATTGACGGGAACGCCATGGATGATGTTGAACAGCATATTCTTCATGATGCCAACGACTTCTTCATCATTCGAGTCGTGGCCCTTGATAGGACTCATAGTCTTCGTCAGAATTCGATAGACTGTTCGAGGCACATATAATAATTCCTTGACGAGGAATTTGGTCCTTGGAGCTTGCCTTGGTTTCAAAGGCTTCATCAACACTTGCATATAGTGATTTGAAAGTTCCTTTTCTTCATAGATGCGACGTGCACCATCAAGCGGAGGACTGAGTGGAAGGGCTCGAAGCAATTCACTTCTTTGGAGCCTTGTAGTGAGTGTTTTCGGTCATCAATCCAAGACCCATGAAGTCACATCTTGAGCGTCTCCGGTGATGTGCAGAGGTTGCATAGAACTCAAGAATTAGCTCTTCATTCCAATCACATATATCGGTGCAAAAGTTGAGAAGACCTGCATCGTGAAGAACACTTAGGACGGGCTCAAAGCACGGCAGCGACTCCATATCCACATGAGGAATATGAGCATGATCGAAGATTTTGTCCTTGTTGAAAAGCGAGGAATAGAAGTTTGCTTGGTGGCAGTCGAGCGCCTCTTCCTAATCCGAGCAGAATCATAAGGATTATATTGATGAAGAACACATGCTCGGCAAAGAAATCCTTAGCCTTGAACTTTTGCTTGGTCGAGAACGGATTCTTACGCTTTGGCGGAGGGTGTCGATCAGTTGCATCACCACCTCTGGAACCGTAAGTTCAGGTTCTTCACTTGAGGAATTTCTTGATCCTCAACTTGTGATCGAGGATTTTCAGCAGCAGCAGCAGTTTCATCGGTGCTAGTGGCTGGAATTTCTTCATGCACAGGACTTGTGGGTTGATTTTCTTGAGTCGATCTGGGACATGCTGTGCGGGGAGTGAGGAACTTGTTGAAGCGGGGTGAAGAGCGGAGTGTTGGGATGTTGATTTTCCCAAAAATCATCATTGATCACTGGAGTGGTGCATCCAATATCCACATCTTCATTTTCATTTTCCTCAGCACCATCTTGAGGAATTTCATGGTCTGATGAGGGAATGACTGGGGTTGAAGGAACAGCTTCCACTTCAATTTCCTCATCAATTTTCTCAGACAGAGCAGGAGATTGATGTTCTTCATCAGATCCGGTTGGCACTTCATATTCTTCTCCAAAAGGAACCACTTCCTTTGAAGGTATGGAGGAAATTGGAATAGCATCAATCGGGTTCTCAACTGAGCTGGTCATTGGCTTCATTTTCTTCGCAAGAAGAATCTGCGCATGGTGATGCTTTTCTCTTCTTCACAGCAGCTCTTTCCGCAGCCTTGGTTTTCTTCACATCAGAAGCAGATGGAAGAATTGGAGTTGGAGTTGGCGCTGGAGGAGCTGAGGAATTTGGGGCAGTTTCTTCAGGGGCAACTGATGCAGTTCCCCTGTCTTGAACAATTTCTTCAGGCGCACCACTAGTGGGTGTCCTGGCAGTTTCTTCAGCGGCAGGAATTTCTTCATCAGCCCTGGAATCAGCATTTTCTTCAGCAGGCTGAGTAGAGGCTTCAGCCTGAGGATTTTCATGTTGCACAGGTGCGGCAACAGTTGTGAGCTTCTTCGTCAGATTGACGAATTTGGTCTTGACTACTTGCCAATCAGCATAGTATGAGTCAAAGTTCTTGCTGAGGTTCTGAATTTCAGTTTGAACTTGAAGGAGTTCCTCAGGTGTCATCTTGACAACATTTTTCTTCAGAAACCTCTCCTTCTTGTATTGAGCCTTCTTGATTTCCTTCGCCTTCTCGAACTTCCATTTTTCTTCAGCAATGAAGTGAGTCAACATATGACTTTGACCAGGTGTCGAGGAAGATCGAGCGAGAGGGTATTGGGATCGTTGTGCGGTCGATGAAATCGAGGACTTTCTTCGGTCCAAAAGCAAAGTGGCACAGCTGTTCCCTTGGCTCTTGCGGCTCTAGCTTGGCGGTCTCGATGATTTCTTCAAGTTCTTCATCGATGCCTCATCATCGGATGCACGTGGACGACAAGCTGTTTCTTCCTTGGGCTCGGCCGAGGACCACGTCCATTGTTGCTTTTGTCTTCAGCGTCGGGCCTGATGAAGAATTGAAAGCAGGTGAGAATTTGCAGAGGTGCTCGAGGCAATTGAAAACCAACAGTCCTTTGACAAGTAGCAGTGCACTGGAACTGAAGGTTTGGACGGAGCAGTTGAGGACTTTGATGGAACGAAGAGCAGTGTGAGGAATTTCTCTGCCGAGAATTTGCTGGTAGGAGCTGCTTGAGGAACTTGGCCGTGAGGGCATGGATGAAGAAGCACTTGGCTTATTGGCAGACTTCTTTTGCATCGAGTTCCTCGGCTTGGCGAGACCTCGATGGCAGCGATGGCGGCAGAATCCTCATTGAATTTCTTCACGCTTCCTTTGCTTGCTTAGCCAACTTAGCTTGGCGTTTAGCCCATTCATCGGAAAGTCCTCACGCGTTTGGCGCTAGTGGGATCAGCTATTTGGCCTGGTGCCAAAGGAGCTCTTGGGCATGGAGGATTTAACACGAATTTCTTCATGTACTTAGGTGTAACATAGCGGTATTCCTTCCATTCCCGTGCCCATCTCCGTTCAATTTTCTGAATGCGCACCTTGCGTTGGTTTTTGCTTTCCTCATCTGGTGTGCAATAGTCAGCATATATTTCCTCAGGGATTTCGAATGCTGTCATGACCTCAGGTTTCTTTCCTCCCTTCTGCGGCTTCTTACCATCTGCCATTTTCTTCAGGTGAGGAAATTGAACAATTGAGTTCTCTGAAGAAGTGTGCAGTTTTTCTTCGAGGAACGCTGCAAATGAGTTAAGTTGATGAGAACCTAGGGATTCAGCAGCAGACATTTGTGTACTGTGAGCAGAGTATAGGTGCGAGGAATTTGAAGAGGTCATATCGTTCTCGGAGGGTTTTCAAAAGAACAAGTTTGAGGATTTTGACCAGATGAGCCTTGAAGAATTTCAATAAGCGTTCTTTATCTTAGGTTCCAGAGTTGTATAGATCGAAGATCCACACAATTGAGGAATCTTGAAGAAAATCATAGCTTAGTGAAATGAGTCAAGAGATTTGAGGTGTTCATATGTGTGAGGAATTTGAAATAAACACCTTTGAAGAATTTGAAGAAAATTTGAGAATCAAAGCGAGTAAATAAAAGTAACTTTTAATTTACCCGAAGTGAAGAACACGACGAACTGAGATGAACAGTTTAGAAGTTCGTCCGTTCAGATCTTCTCCGCCCTAACTTGGCAGAGGAAATCAGCTACGGCGACGGCGGAGTGAAGAAATTCCACGGTCGGCGCGAGTACGTCGGCGAAGAGGTCAAGGCAGTGAAGCTTTTCCTCACCGCTGACGATGGAGTAGTGGCGGCGCTAGGGTTTCGAGGAGCTCGGCGGAGAGAGAGGTCGGCGAGGTAAAAGAGTGAGGAAGGGAGAGAGGGTATATATAGCCACGGTGAAAAGCGGCTCGTCCGAAGATTTAGGACGAACGTGCCTGACCGCTTCCTTCTCACAACATGTGTCACCCACGCAGTGTAGTAGTGAGATCGTGTGCGATCGTGGGTGGATATAATAATGCATCGTGGGATGCGGAGCGGTTTAAGCGGTAAAATAGAAGTTTGGATAAGATTTGTTTTAAAGTTCCGTTCGCAATTTCTTCAGCTGTCAAGGACACGATGAAAAATTTGAGCGAGTTTCAAAGTAGAACGCACATGAAGAATTTGTGAATGGATTGGGTTGAGTATAGCATAGAGAGGAAGGGTCGATCACATTCACTTAGCGTAAAAAGCGACTTGAAGAAATAGCCATAAGTGAATCTGTAGAGGACATAAATCCATATATATATATATATATATATATATATAGCCAATGAAGAAAGGCACGGAAACAGTGAAGAATTTGCAAAGTTGAAGAATTTGAAAAACTGAAGAATTTGAAAAACTGAAGAATTTCAAAACTGAAGAATTTCAAGACGAGGAAAACTCAAATTGAAGATTTTCAACTTTGGTGGTGGCGTGACCCATCGTATAAGAATGATGATTTCAGACACCGCGTACAATTGTCGAGGGTTACGAGAATCAAATTCTTCATTAATTTCTTCACACTTAGAGTGTTATTCTTCATTGATTGAAGAAAACGTTTCTTCATGTGTTGCACATCTAAGTCATCAATTTTGCATAAGTGTTAGGATGTGTGTCCTTTTCAAAGAACATTCGAAGATTCTAAGATATTTAGCTCACACCGCAACTTGCTAAATCTCTTCTCATCCAAGGGCTTAGTGAAGATATCAGCTAGCTGTTCTTGATCTTCACGTGCTCGATGGAGATGTCGCCCTTCAACACATGATCACGAAGAAAATGATGGCGAATTTGAATGTGCTTTGTCTTGAGTGCTGAACTGGGTTGTGAGCAATCTTGATGGCACTCTCATTGTCACGATGAGAGGCACATTCTTCACGTTGATGCCGTAGTCCTTGAGGTTTGCTTCATCCATAGTAATTGAGCACAACACGAGCCAGCAGCAATGTATTCAGCTTCCGCAGTGGACAGTGATACGCAGTTCTGTTTCTTCGAGGACCAACAGACCAAAGATCGTCCGAGGAAATGACAAGTACCAGATGTTGACTTGCGGTCCACACGATCACCAGCATAGTCGAGTCGAATATCAATGAGATCAAAAGTAGAGCCCTTGGGGTACCATAATCCTAGTGTTGGTGTGTGAGCTAGATATCGAAGAATATGCTTCACAGCCTTATGGTGTGATTCCTTGGTGTAGCTTGAAATCGGGCACACATGCAAACACTAAGCATTATATCTGGCCTAGATGCACATAAGTACAATAAAGAACCAATCATGGGCGGTATACCTTGTGATCGAAGTCAATACCATTTTCATCGATTGCATAGATGGCCATTTGTGGGCATAGGAATTTTGATGCCTTTGCAATCTTGCATGCGAATTTCTTGAGGACATCTTTGAGGTATTTCTCCTGAGATATGAATATGCCATTGTGTTGTTGCGAATTTGAAGACCTAAGAAGAATTTCAACTCTCCCATCATAGACATTTGATATTCTTCACTCATCATATAGGCAAATTCATCACTATAACGTTGGTCGAGACAGCCAAAGATAATATCATCAACATATATTTGGCACACAAACAGTTCACCATCATAAGATTTAGTAAAGAGAGTAGGGTCGAGTGAACGGGTGTGAAGCCATTCTTCACGAAGAATTCCTTCAATGTATCATACCACGCCGAGGGGCTTGCTTGAGGCCATAGAGGGCCTTATTTAGTCTGAAGACTTTGTCGATTCTTTGGATCTTCAAAACACAGGGGTTGAGCAACATATACTTCTTCCTCAAGCTTACCATTGAGGAATGCACTTTTCACATCCATTTGATATAAAGTGATATTGTGATGGTTAGCATAGGCGAGTAATATGCGAATAGACTCAAGTCTAGCAACAGTGCAAAAGTTTCATCGAAATCAATTCCTTCAACTGCGTGTAGCCTTGAGCTACTAGTCGTGCCTTATTCCTCACCACAAGACCATTTTCATCTTGCTTGTTGCGGTAGATCCACTTTGTGCCAATGATATTATGCTTGCGAGGATCTGGACGTTTGACCAGTTCGGACGTTGTTGAGCTCGAACTGATGTAATTCTTCTTGCATGGCCTGAATCCACTCCGGCTCGAAATGCTTCATCTACCTTAGTGGGCTCTGTGATAGAGACAAAAGCATAGTGCCCACAAAAGTTAGATAAATGTGAAGCTTTTGAGCGAGTGAGAGGACTGGCGCTTCAATGTCATCGATGATCTTGTCAACTTGCACTTCTTTTGCAAGCGAGGATGAGCTGGTTGTCTTGAGGAATTTGATCATTTTCCTCGGCACCATTTTCTTGACATTATCTTGGTGCATCAGCTCGGCGTTCTTCGCGAACAGGAATTGAATTCTTCAGCAGTTTCTTCAGAGGAATGACATCCTCAGTTGCCTTGAACCTGATAGAATCCTCGGTGCTGGTTCGTCTAACTACAGAAGGTAGGTGCTCTCTTTGCGAGCCATTAGTTTCATCGAACCGCACATCTCGATGTCAACAATCTTGTGAAGTGCGATGTTGAAGACTCTGTAGGTGTGCGAGTCCTTTCCGTAACCAAGCATAAAACCTTCATGTGCTTTCGGTGCAAATTTAGAGGTGTGGTGAGGATCTCTAATCCAGCATTTAGCACCGAAGACTTTGAAATAACTTACATTAGGTTTCTTGTCTGTAAGGAGTTCATAGGCAGTCTTTTTGAAGAATTTGTGAAGATACACTCTGTTGATGATGTGGCATCCAGAAACGACTAGGCGTTTTGTATTCATCAAGCATAGTGCGAGCCATCTCAACAAGAGTTCTGTTCTTGCGCTCCACGACGCCATTTTGCTGAGGAGTATAGGGAGCAGATAACTCATGAGTAATACCAAGTTCATCAAGATAATCCTCAAGTCCGGAATTCTTGAACTCAGTTCCATTGTCACTCCTGATGTGCTTGATCTTCACACCAAAGTTGGTTGAAGCCCTCGAGGAAAATCGTTTGAAGATTTCCTGCACTTGATTTTTGTAAGTAACAATGTGTACCCATGTGTAGCGAGAGTAATCATCAACAATAACAAAGCCATATAGAGATGCATCATTAGTGACAGCTGAGTAATGATTGGGACCAAAGAGGTCCATGTGAAGCAATTCAAGGACGAGTAGTGGTCATGATAGTCTTATTTGGATGCTTGGCCTTGGTCATTTTCCAGCTTCACGGGCTCGCATAAGTGATCCTTGAGGAATTTGACATTCTCAATGCCAATGACATGCTTCTTCTTCATGGCGTGTGCAAATTCCTCATGCTGCGTGACCAAGTCGTCGATGCCATAGCCAGCCTACGAAGCTTTTGCAAGTAGACACACGGCTGGTTGTGGTCTGTGGAAAAATCAACAATATACAAGTCTCCTCTCCTAAAGCCTTGAAGACTTTGGAATTGTCACTTCCATAATCACAACACAACGATACTTGCCAAAGATAACAACCATATCAAGATCACAAAGCATTGAGGCCGACATGAGGTTATATCCTAAAGACTCAACAAGCATGACTTTGTCCATGTGCATGTCCTTAGAGATAGCAACCTTACCAAGTCCCAATACGACTTTTGCCTTTGTCGCCAAAGATGATATGCTTCAGATGAGATGGTGATAAGGAGCATCCATCAATAGATTCTTGTCACCGGTCATGTGATTTGTACATCCACTATCGAGAACCCACTCAGTGGCTTTGGGTTGATCATCCTGCAGATGAATTAGTACAACTTACGATCTCATATACTTCATCGGTGAAGAATATGATATCAAGTTCATCAGATGAATTTCATCGGTCAGTATTCAGATAAGCAGTATGAGGACGTGTGAAATGAAAGTTCATTTCATCATGATTAGCCTGCGTCCTTTCGAGCAATTTTGTCGGGCCCAAACAAATTCTTGAGACGTTGAGGCACGCCAGGAGACCTGACCCTGCAGAAGAGATTAGTTCTTTTCTTCACCACCCACATCGAAGGGGTGGCAAAGAGTTCATCATTCTGCGAGCACCATATGAGAATGGTGGCATAGAGGCCAAACCATTTCGTTTCACATAAGAGGGGTTAGGGTAAGCATATGAATAAGCGAGAGAAATTCTTGAGGACTTATGAACATATTGGTTTGAAGAATAATGCACATATTCATAGCCCTTAGCTCTACCCTGCGAAACAGAGTTATTAGCACGATGATAATCATATGAGGACTTTGATCCTTTTGAGGAATTTGATCCACGTGAGGAATTTGGTCCGTATGAGGACTTGGATCCATATGAAGAATTTGGTCCATATGAAGAATTTGATCTGGGGTTCCTTTTCTTCACAGGTGGTGTCATGAGGACATTCACCTGAAGACTTTCAAGACATTTCTTGGGAACCCAGATTTTCTTCATAGGGGGCCGTTCCTGCAGTTAGTGCCAACATATCTAGCAAATACTTCACCATTCTGATTTTTGAACAGTTTATAGTTTGAGTCAAATGACTCATCATCAGAATGAGGAAATTCACATGTAAAACCAGATAAGGTAGATGGATCAATGGAGGTCCCTTTGCAGCAACCCATGAGGTTTTGGGATCCGCTCGGGCTTCGATCGTTCCATCGGCATTGAGTTTCCTCTCAAAGGCAATACCCTCTTTCCTAGGGTTCCTGTTGAGGATCTGCTTTTTAAGCACATCACAAAGAGTTTGATGCCCTTTGAGGCTTTTGTACATGCCTGTCATGTACAATTCCTTCAGCCCTGCATCGTCAGTGATACTAGCAATGTCCTCAGGTGAGGAATTAGTGATAGCAGAGGCAGGTGAAGAATTTGTAACAGTTGAAGCATTTGAACATTCAGGTGAAGAATTAGCAGATTCACGTTCAATGCACTTTAAGCATGGAGGAACAAATTCTTCTTGAGAAGCGCTGATTTGTTGAGCAAGTAATGAATCGCGCTCCTTCTGAAGATCTTCATAACTCGCTCTTAGCTTCTCAAGATCTTGCTTTCTTTGAAGAAATTCATAAGAAAGTTTCTCATGATCGATAAGAGAGTGTTATGATGACCTTGAAAGGTGTCAAGCCTAGGCGAACTTTCGAAGATTTTCATCGAGGGCTTGAGTGCGATCCATTTCTTCACCTAACATATCATCACTCTTATCTAGCATGTTTTGAACCTTTTCAAAAGCCCTTTGTTGTTTTATAGCAATCTTAGCAAGTTTAGAGTAGCTGGGCTTGAGATCCTCATCGATTCATTTTCACTAGATTGAGAGGAGGTGAAATTGAGTACCTTGGCACCTTTGCCATGAAGCAATAGGTGGGGCGTAGTCATCATTTTCCTCATCGGGTTTGTTGGGGAGTCATTTTCTTGATGTTGAAGATGGATTTGCTAACGTAAGCGAGCAAGAGCCGGACTAGCCACACAGATTCGGATTCTTGAGACTCCTCCTCTTCCTCATTTTCCTCAGATTCAGCTTCAGAGTCCATTTCCTTGCCAATGAATGCCCGAGCCTTTTTGGAGCTGCTCTTCTTGTGAGAAGAAGGTTTTGAGGATTTTGATGATGAAGATTTTGATGATTTCTTCTTCTTCTTCACGTCATCAGAACTGTAATCCTTGTGTTTCTTCTTTCTTAATTCCTTTTCCCACTGAGGACAATCTTGGATATAGTGACCAGGTTTCTTGCATTTGTGGCAAAGTCTTCGCTTATAGTCACTAGATGAGGAATCACTGCTTCTTGAGGATTTTCCAAAACGACCACGCCTTGTGAATTTCTGGAATTTCTTCACGAGCAGTGCTAGCTCCTGGCCAAATTCTTCAGGATCTCCAAGGCTACTACCAGATTCTTCACTCTCAGATTCAGATTCAGCCTTGGCCTTCAGGGCACGTGTTCTTCCATAGCCAGAACCATAGAGATCTCTCTTTTCAGCAAGCTGGAACTCGTGAGTATTTAGCCTTTCGAGGATATCAGCAGGATCAAGAGACTTGTAGTCAGCTCGTTCTTGTATCATCAGTGCCAGAGTGTCAAATGAGGAATCAAGCGATCTTAGCAATTTCTTCACCACCTCATGGTCGGTGATGTCGATGGCACCAGTGCTTGAAGCTCATTTGAGATGTCGGTGAAGGCGATCGAAGGTTTGTTGAACATTTTCGTTGTCGAGTCTTTTGAAGCGGTTGAAGAGATTCGAAGAACATCAACTCGAGAGTCACGCTGAGTTGAAACACCTTCATTTACTTTGGACCTTTGTCCCGGATGAGTTTGGCGATTCCAAAGCACTCACTCTTCCATATTGACCTTTGCTCGATGGCCACATATGATATTCTTCGCTTGAGAATCGAGTTGCTTGAATCTCTTCACATCAGCATCATTCGGAGAGGGTGTGGTGAGGAAACACCTTTTGTCACAACATACCGAGATCGTTGTCAATTGCTTCAAGATGCATTCGCATTTTGTTCTTCCGATGAGGGGTAGTCCGTCCCATCGAAGGTAGGACACCCTGCTGAGACCTTGATCATACCTGCGGTCGACATAACTAAAACTCCAGGTGGTTAAACCAAAATCACACAGAACAAGGGAGTACCTTGCTCTGATACCAATTGAAAGTGCGTTATATCGACTAGAGGGGGTGAATAGGCGATTTTATGAATTTTACAAATTCTTCTTGAGGAATTTGCGGTGAGAAATTCCTTAGCGAAGAAATACATGCAGCGGAATAAGTACTCGAAGTAAGCATAACAGATTACAAGCATAGTCATCATGATGAAATGAAGACAATCACAGTACGAAAGCGTAATCACAGGATAACACAAGATGAAGACAAACGGTGAAGAAATTGAAGCGAGGAAATTGAGAAAGTCTTGATCAAAGTCTTCAAACACAGATATGACAAACACTCAACACAGTAATGAGGAAATGAAAGGGTTGAGGAAATAGAACCAGTTAGGTTGGTGAAGACAATGATTTGGTAGACCAGTTCCAACTGCTGTCTCGGTTATGCGTCTGGTTGGAGCGGTGAGTATTTAAACTCGAGGACACGCAGTCCGGACACCCGATCCTTGAGCACGCAGCTCGGGACACCAAGTCCTCACCGTATTCTCCTTGAACTAAGGCCACGCAGACCTCGTCCAATCACTCGTGGTAAGTCTTGAGCGACTTCCAAACCTTCACATACTTGGTCACTCGGCGATCCACAATTCCTCTTGGATGCTCTAGACCGTGGCGCCTAACCGTCTGGAAGAAGCACAGTCTTCAAAGGTAAAAGCGTCGGATCCACGGGATCAATTTCTTGATGATGCTCAATCACTTTGGGTTTGTTGGGGTTTGGTTTTGGGTTTTCCTCACTTTGGGTTTTCCTCACTTGATGATTTTCGCTCAAAGTCCTCGGAGGATGGGTTGCTCTCAAATGACAAGTGTCAAGTTCTCTCGGAGCAGCCAACCAACTAGTGGTTGTAGAGGCGGCTATTTATAGCCTAGGAGCAGCCCGACATGATAAGACATAAATGCCCTTCAATGATATGACCGTTAGGTGGAGATATTTTAGGGACAGTGGTAGCAAGAGCACAAGAACGGTCGGAAATTGGAACATCAAATTCCTCGGGGCTATCATGTTCCTCCTTTGTGTAGGCAATTGGCTTGGCGAATTCCTAACTCCTCGGTCGAACAAATTCCTCGGTGACTGGAAGAGCTTCGTCTACATCCTTTGAAGAAATTGTTGAATCTGTATGAGATTTCAAAGGCTTCACTCGAAGGGATTGGTAGGTGAGGATTTTGAGTTGAGCATCAAATGGAAATTTTTCCTTAGTATTTCCTCGACCCCTTTAACGATGCGGTGTTTCCTATGACTCAAGAAAGAGAAAATGAAACTACGAAAACAAAAGTCTTCACGCTTCATATTCCTCAAGCGATTACCAAGTCTTCAGAATCACACCAATTTCTTCACTTTCAAAGTCTTCAGAATATCAAATTCTTCAGTTGAAGAAATTCATTTTTAGGGGTCGACTTTCACTTTAAATATCAAACTCCTCATAGACTTATAGACCTGTGTACACTCACAAACGCATCAGTTACTTAACCTATAAGTCTTCAATACACCAAAATCACTAAGGGGCACTAGATGCACTTACAGGCCACCATTCGGAAGGGCCCGAAACAACGCCCAATGGTGTCCGCGTAAGTATTTTGATCACCCTTGTTTTGATCATCTTTGTCTTGTGTTTGTTTTTTATTTTCTTGCAAACTTCTTCTTAGCTTCTCTTGCTGTGTCGCATAGGGCTCCGCTTTCCCTCTAGCGGGCCCCATCTACCTCGGTGATTGGGGCGGCAGACGGCCCCGCTGACACCCGCCGCGTAGATCTGGCCCCCTCGCTTTGGGAGGCGCGGAGAGGAATGCGCGGGAGGCACAGTTGGAGCGGGAGGCCGCGGCCCAGGCGAAGGCGGAGGTGGCCGACGTGGTACGGGTGGCGGCCGATGTGGCGGCCAAGGCGCGGGCCGACGCGGCGGCCAAGGAGCAGCCGGATGATGCAGCCAAGGCATAGGAGGAGGAGCGGGCCCGCGCTGGGGATCCATGGCCCACTGGCTCGCAGCAGGTGGAGCCGATGGTGGTAGAGGACCAGGCGCCGACTAGGGGAGCTGGGGCAGACCTGCCGGCGCTGGAGAGGGGAGGGGACGACCCCATCATCCCGGAGACGGAGGTGCAGGGCGGCCGGCCCGAAGTGCCGGTGGTGCGGCCATCCGGCGGCGAGCTGGTGGTGGGCCGGGTTGGAACGTCCCGCGTTCCGGTGCGCCAGCGCCCAGTGAAGGCGGTCTCGGCGCCAAAGCCGATGGAGGTCGGGGCCGCGAGTTTGTCGGTGCCCGACACTGAGGCCACCAGCGCCGCTCCGCCGAACTGGACGCCCGGGGCCGGCTCGGGTGTGCTCAACGTGGTGGTGCAGGACATCCTGGCCTAGTTCAACGCCCACACGCGCCACCCTCCTGCAGTCCAGGAAGGAGCTTTTGGCGATGCAGGTGTCCGTTCGGGTACGCTCTCTGGTTTTTGCTTTCAATTCTTGTGAACCCTCATGGGGGCGCGCTGCTGAGCAGGCCGTTCGGAACTTCAAGGTATGCTCCGAGTGCTGAATTGTTGTTTTGTTGCAGGATTACCACAATCTTCGTGTGGCCGCGTACAACTCCCAAAACCAGGAGCTGGCCAAGCGGGCCGCTGATCTGACCCTGAGCCGAAGTAAGCTCTTCATCTTTCTTTTTGCGGGGGCGCGTCAGCGTACCCGCTGGGTGTAGCCCCCAAGATTCGGGCCAACTGTTGAGCTGTCGGGCCAGATCTTCCGATGTCTACTTGCTTTTGGTTGATGCTGACGTTTTATCTTGCTTGTCTTGGCAGAGGCTGTCGCTGATCTGCGGAAGCGCCTGGGCGAGGTCGAGTCCGAGCTTCACACCAAGGAGTAGGAGCACACCCAGGCCGCCCAGGATCGGGACCGACTGGTGAAGGAGCTGGCGGACCAGGCGGAGAAGCACAAGGCAGAGGTCCAGCGGCTCAAGGACGGCGAAGCTCTCCTTAAGGCCGAGTTCGAGACTCAGTGCTCGAACTGGGACGAGAGGGAGAAGTTTCTGTCGGACGGCAACGGAGAGGTCGAGGACATGATCGAAGGTAAATTGTATCTTCTTTTGTACAACCGCCGACTGCTGCACGAGCCGGCTTCTGGCTTCTAAACTCTTTCTTTTTCTTCTTGGACATAATTTTTTCCCGGTCAGTCCATCGCTGTCAGCCAGGCCATCCAGGCGCTGTGCGAGCAGCGAAGGAGGGTGGGCGTGGACATTCCGCCAAACGCGCCTCGGAACCTTGGCGAGCAGCTTCTAGCCATCAAGACACGCTTAGATCCAGCTCGCCGTCTACTCCGCCGCATGCAGCGTGCCGGGTCGCAGGTGCTAACCGCGCTCTGGCCGGATGCCAAGGTCCCCCGCACGCCCAGGCGGACTGCCGACTGGCTGGAGGTGGCGGTTGAACGGTTCAAAGCTTGGAAGGGCGCCGCAGCCCGGGCGGGCACTCAGACGGCCTTGGAGTTCATCAAGGCCTGGTACCCTGAGCTGAACCTGGCCCAGTTGGCCACCTTGTGATAGGAGGCCGAGCCCGAGCTAGAGGCGGAGCGCGGCGATCGCCGAGTACGCCGACACCGCTGTCTTCATCCCGGAGCTGGACAAAGAAGGCGCTGTGGTGCCGCCCAACTGGTTTGGGCTGGACTGAGAGGTGGGGGAGGACTCGACGGAGGAGATCGCCTCCAGCGACGAGGGCGAGGAAGATGAGGACGAGGACGACGAGGACATCGCACCGGACGACAGAGCAAGAAGCCGGCCTCAGCCTGATCAGGCCTCGGCCAGTGAGCTGCGGGAATTCCCGCCGACTGCTGCCGATGCCAACCGAGCCAAGACCCACCAGTCGACCGCCGCACCAGCCAGCGCCTCTGCCTCTGCCGACCATTCCACTCCGCCTGCAGCGTCCCTGGCCTAGGCGGCCATTTTATCTTTCATGTTTTACCTATCTTGTACTTAGAATGAACAAGTTAAATTTGCGCAGTTCCACCCGCTGGGGGTGTAACTAAAACTTTGTTGAATGCTGGCCATGGGCCTTTTGATATGTAAATAACTTTATCTCGCACATGCTTGTGCTTTTGCCGGGTTCTGGATTGGTTTTGCTTTTGCTCTTTTTGGCATTTTCCTTTGCCGCCTTCCTTTGGCTGCCGCCCTGCCAGCCGGACAGCCGCTATGCGGTCTGTGGCTAGGCTAGGGACTTGGCCGTTTAGGATAGGCAAGTACTTCAGCCATCTAGAACGTAGCTAGTCAAGCTAGTAGCCGGTCGGCCGGCTGCTCAGTAGCCGGACGGGTGAGGCAAACTCTGTGAGCAGCGGCTTGAGGCAAGAGAGGGCTTAGATGTCGGCACACTACTTGTCCGATTGCAGGTGGTATCAGCTTAGGTCAAGGCGGCAAGCCCCCAGGCCGGCTGACCGGACCCGGTGCAGGGCGAAAGAATGAAATAATACATTCATAGGCGTGATCTTATCATATAGATAAAAGGGTAGCCCCCGAGTGCTCCTCGAGGGACCCGTTGTCTTTGCATAATACAAAAGGTAGCGTGGTACATACAATGCATCAACTATAAAATCGACGGAGAAGATTCGCATTCAATGGGCGCTCTGTTTCCTTGTCTGAATCGTCCCTCTTGCATGCCCTAGGCTTTTGTGTATGGATGGGGTAGTAGGAGTCGTTGCCCAGGGCCTCGCTGATGATGAAAGGCCCCTCCCACGAGGCCGAGAGCTAGTGCTGGCCGGTTGTTCACTGGATCAGCCGGAGCACAAGGTCCCCCTCGCGGAAGGATCGTGGCTTGACCTTCCGGCTGTGGTAGCGACGCAGGCCCTGCTGGTAGATGGCGGACCGGTTGAGTGCCAGCAGTTGGGCCTCTTCCAGCAAGTTGACACCGTCTTCTCGCGCTTCCTTCGCCTCCGCCTCCGTGTACATGGTGACGCGAGGCAAGTCAAACTCGATGTCAGTTGGGATGACGGCCTCGGCCCCGTACACAAGGAAGAAGGGAGTGAAGCCGGTTGCTTTGTTCGGCATAGTCCGGAGACTCCAAAGGATGGCCGACAGCTCTTCGATCTAGCAGCCGGCCGAGTGCTCCAGCGGCTTGACCAGTCGAGGCTTGATGCCAGACAAGATGAGGCTGTTTGCTCGCTCCACCTGGCCGTTTGACTGTGGATGGGCAACAGATGCTAAGTCCAGTCGGATGCACTGTGTCGTGCAGAAATAGGCCAAGGCGCCTTTGACGAAGTTCGTGCCGTTGTCGGTGATGATGCTGTGCGGTACGCTGTATCGGACAGTGATGTCGGCGATGAAGGTCACAGCAGTCGGACCATTCAGTTTCTTGATTGGCTTCGCCTCAATCCACTTCGTGAACTTGTCCACGGCGACCAACAGATGGGTCATGCCGCCGCGTGCTGTTTTGAACGGGCCCACCATGTCCAACCCCCAGAAGGCAAAAGGCCAAGTGAGGGGGATGGTCTTGGGTGCAGAGGCCGGTAGGTGTTGCTTTGAGCTGAAGCGTTGGCACCCCTTGTACTTCTTGACCAACTCCTTGGCGTCGTCCAAAGCAGTCGGCCAGAAGAAACCATGATGGGAAGCTTTGGCGACAAGGGATCTGGAGGCGGCGTGGTGACTGCACTCGCCTTGGTGAATATCTCTGAGGATTGCCATGCCCTTCTCCGGCTCTACGCAGCGCTGGAAGACGCCAGTCACGCTGCGCCTGACAAGCTCTGTGTTCACAACTGTGTATGCTGCTGCCCGGTGTTGCACTTGCCGGGCCAGAATCTTGTGGGATGGTAGCTCTCTGCTCACCGGGAAGTTGAGGATGGGATGTGCCCAAGATGGTTCTTCTACCATTGTCATCATGGCCACTGGTACCAGGGCGGCTGGGTTGGGAGGCGGCGGGTCGGAGCTGGCTGCTGCTTGCATCGTTGAAGTCCCCGGGCCGACTGCTACAGCCCCCGGGCCGGGTTGTGAAGTCCCCAAGCCGGGTTCGAGTGCTGCAGTCCCCGGGCCGCCTGCCGAAGTCCCCGGGTCGGCTGCTGCAGTCCCCGAGCTGGATCCTACTGCTCCGGGGTCAGCCGGCACGAAGATGGATTCTGATTCCGGCGAAGGCTTGATAGACGGCTTGCGCATGCACTGGAGGGAGACGCCGGCTGGTATTGCCTGCCGAGTGGAGCCAATCCGTGATAGGGCATCAGATTGCTCGTTGTTGGCCCATGGCACGTGAAGGAGCTCGCACCCGTCGAAGTACCCACTGATCTATTGGACGAGGAAGCGGTAGGTCTCCATGTTTGCGTCCTTGGCGTCCCAGTCACCTGACGGCTGATGGATCACCAAGTCCGAGTCGCTGTAGCACAGAATCCGGCGGATGCCGATCTCCTTGGCCAGTCGGCCGGAGTCCGTGTATGAGTGCCTCGTACTCGGCCACGTTGTTGGAGGCGGCGAAGTGGATTTGCAGCGTGTACTTGAGCTTGTCGCCTTTGGGAGAGGTGATGACGATGCCGGCTCCCAAACCAGTGCGCATCTTCGAGCCATCAAAGTGCATCCACTAATGGGTGGAATCTGGCGCTGGCGGTAGGTACTGGGTCTCGGCCAAGTCGACTAGGAAGTCGGCCAGCCCTTGGGACTTGATGGCGGTGCGGGGCTGGTACAGGATGGTGTAGGGGGCCAGCTCGATGGCCCACTTCGCCACCCAGCCTGATGCATCCCTGTTGCCTATGATCTCGGCAAGTGGGGCGGTGCAGACGACCGTGATGGAGTTCTCTTGGAAATACTGCTTGAGCTTCTTGGCGGCGAAGTACACGCCATAGCACATCTTCTGGTAGTGGGGGTAGTTCTGCTTGGAGGCGTACAACATCTCACTCAGGTAGTACACGGGCCTCTGGACCGGCTGTGCCTTGCCACTACTAGGGAAAACCTTATACACAGAATCTTATGAGCAGCGCAGTTTAAAAACAAACGCTACTGCTACTTACTAGTAGCGCTCTATATAAAACTGCACTACTAATAACCTAGTAACAGTAGCGCGCTATGATAAAATAGAGCGCTGCTACTACAATTGCCAGGGCGTTGCCGCCAGACTAGGTATAGTAGTAGCGCCCTTTCCAAAGACGCGCTACTGCTAACGTACTTAGCAGTAGCGCGTTTCGCCAACACACGCTGCTGCTAAGTATCATCTCCTCTTGCAACTAAGTTTAGTCCCATCCTGCTAAGCGAACAGGGTGTTGAACACCTTAAATATGTTACTTCTCAAACTATCACAAGCACTTGGTCTTCATTAAACTCTATGTGTAGGATTTGTGGCCGCAATATGAATCTTCACCTGTACCTAAACAGGTGAGGATTCATGTTGATTATTTAGATTCTACACAAAAAGATCATTCATGACCAATGTATTTTTGATGTTTATTTTTACATGCTTAGCCTTAGCAGTAGCACGATATTGTATAAAGTGCTACTGCTATAGAGTTTAGTAGTAGCGCTTTTCCCTAAAGAGCGCTACGGCTAAAGCCATCATATCTTCTACATCCGGCCCGGCCGCCCCTCACTCTCTCCTCTCCACTCCCTACTCCATCCCCTTCCTCATCCCGTCGTCCGCCGCCGCCGCAGTGTGCCGGCTGCTGCCGCCGTCGCCCCCTCCCTCCTACATCCCCTCCCTGCTCCATCCCGCCACCGTCGCCCACTCCCTCCCTAGCGCCCTCCTCCATCTCCCTCCATGCCGCCGCTGTCGCCGCCCCGCCGTCACCGCCACCGAGGTAACTCCTCCTACCTCCCTCCTCCTTCCTACCCCTCCTTCCCGCCCCCTCCCTCCTTCCTCCCCCTCCTCCCTCGCTCCTCCTTCCCGCCTCCACCCTCCTTACTCCCCCTCCTCCTCCTTCCTACCCCTCCTTCCTCCCTTCCTTATCTCGGTTCTTGTAGAATGTGGGTAATATAAATGTAGATTTTCGAATGTAGACATTGTAGAATGTAGGTTTTTTAATAGAATAATTTTTTGACTAATTTAGGTGGTTTGAATAGAATGTAGGTAATTTAAATGTAGACATTGTAGAATATATATATCCATCCATCCATATATATATATCCATCCATCCATCCATCCATACATATATATATATATATATATATATATATATATATATATATATATATATATATATATATATATATATATATATATATATATATATATATGGATGGATGGATGGATATATATTAGGTTGTAAGTGCATCTAGTGCCCTTAGTGATTTTGGTGTATTGAAGACTTATAGGTTAAGTAACTAATGCGTTTGTGAGTGTACACAGGTCTATAAGTCTATGAGGAGTTTGATATTTACAGAGAAAGTCGACCCTAAAATGAATTTCTTCAACTGAAGAATTTGATATTCTGAAGACTTTGAAAGTGAAGAAATTGGTGTGACCTTGAAGACTTGGTATTCATTTGAGGAACATGAAGCGTGAAGACTTTTGTTTTCGTAGTTTCATTTTCTCTTTCTTGAGTCATAGGAAACACCGTCTTTGTTAAAGAAATTCGAGGAAATACTAAGGAAAAATTCCATTTGATGCTCAACTCAAAATCCTCACCTACCAATCCCTTGAGTGAAGCTTTTGGAAATCTCATACAATTCAGTCAATTTCTTGATGGATGAGACGAAGCTCTTACAGTCTTGAGAATTTATCTGGCGAGGAGTTAGGAATTCGCCGGTCGAATTGCCTACGATGAGGAACATGATATACGAGAATTTGATATTCCAATTTCCGACCGTTCTTTGCTTGCTGTCTTGACTGTCCCAAAATATCTCCACCTAACGGTCATATCATTGAAGGGCATTTATGTCTTATCATGTCGGGCTGCTCCCTAGGCTATAAATAGCCGCCCCTACAACCACTAGTTGGTTGGCTGCTCGAAGAACTTGACACTTGTCATTTGAGAGCAACCCATCCTCCGAGGACTTTGGCGAAAATCATCAAGTGAGGAAAAACCCAAAGTGAGGAAAAACCCAAAACCAAACCCCAACAAACCCAAAGTGATTGAGCATCATGAAGAAATTGATCCAGCGTGGATCCGGCGCTTTTACCTTTGAAGACTGTGCTTCTTCCAGACGGTTAGGCGTCACGGTCTAGAAACATCAAGAGGAATTGTGGATCGCCGAGTGACCAAGTATGTGAAGGTTTGGAAGTCGCTGAAGACTTACCACGAGTGATTGGGCGAGGTCTGCGTGGCCTTAGTTCAAGGAGAATCGGTGAGGACTTGGTGTCTGAGCTGCGTGCTCGATGGTTGGGTGTCCGGGACTGCGTGTCCTCGAGTTTAAATACTCAGCCGCTCCAACCAGACGTACAACCGAGACAGCAGTTGGAACTGGTCTACCAAATCATTGTCTTCACCAACCTAACTGGTTCTATTTCCTCAACCCTTTCATTTCCTCATTCTTGTGTTGAGTGTTTGTCATATCTGTGTTTGAAGACTTTGGTGAAGACTTTCTCAATTTCCTCAGTTCAATTTCTTGATCTGTTTGTCTTCATCTTGTGTTATCCTGTGATTCGCTTTCGTACTCTGTGATTGTCTTCATTTCATCATGATGACTATGCATGTAATCTGCTATGCTTACTTCGAGTACTTATTCCGCTGCATGTATTTCTTAGCTAAGGAATTTCCTCACCGCAAATTCCTCGATGAAGAATTTGTAAATTCATAAAATCGCCTATTCACCCCCTCTAGTCGATATAGCACTTTCAATTGGTATCGAGCAAGGTACTCCCTTGTTACGTGTGATTTTAGTTTAACCACGGAGTTTTAGTTATGTCGACCGCAGGTATGATCAAGGTCTCAGCAGGGTGTCCTACCTTGATGGGACGGACTACCCCTCTTGGAAGAACAAAATGCGAATGCATCTTGAAGCAATTGACAACGATCTACGGTATGTTGTGACAAAGGTGTTTCCTCGGTCACACCCTCTACGAATGATGCTGATGTGAAGAGATTCAAGCAACTCGATTCTCAAGCGAAGAATATCATATGTGGCCATCGAGCAAAGGTCAATATGGAAGAGTGAGTGCTTTGGAATCTGCCAAACTCATTTGGGACAGGCTGTCCAAAGTAAATGAAGGTGTTTCAACTCAGCGTGACTCTCGAGTTGATGTTCTTGGAATCTCTTCAACGCTTCAAAAGACTCGACAACGAAAATGTTCAACAAACCTTGATCGCCTCACCGACATCTCAAATGAGCTTCAAGCCTTTGGGTGCCTTGACATCACCGACCATGAGGTGGTGAAGAAATTACTAAGATCGCTTGATTCCTCATTTGACACTCTGCACCGATGATACAAGAACGAGCTGACTACAAGTCTCTTGATCCTGCTGATATCCTCGAAGGCTAAATACTCACGAGTTCCACTTGCTGAAAAAGAGATCTCTATGGTTACGGCTATGGAAGAACACGTGCCACGAAGGCCAAGGCTGAATCTGAATCGAGAGTGAAGAATCGGTAGTAGCCTTGGAGATCTGAAGAATTTGGCGAGAGCTAGCTCTGCTCGTGAAGAAATTCAGAAATTCACAAGGCGTGGTCGTTTTGGAAAATCCTCAAGAAGCGGTGATTCCTCATCTAGTGACTATAAGCGAAGACTTTGCCACAAATGCAAGAAACCTGGTCACTATATCCAAGATTGTCCTCGATGGGAAAAGGAATTGAAGAAGAAGAAACACAAGGATTACAGTTACGATGGCGTGAAGAAGAAGAAGAAATCATCAAAATCTTCATCATCAAAATCCTCAAAACCTTCTTCTCACAAGAAGAGCAGCTCCAAAAAGGCTCGGGCATTCATTGGCAAGGAAATGGACTCGAAGCTGAATCGAGGAAAATGAGGAAGAGGAGGAGTCGAAGAATCCGAATCTGGTGTGGCTAGTCGGCTCTTGCTACGCCTATGTTAGCAAGTCCATCTTCAACGCTGAAGAAACTGACTCCACCGACAAAACTGATGAGGAAAATGATGACTACGCCCCACCTATTGCTTCATGGCAAAAGGTGCCAAGGTACTCAATTTCACCTCCTCTGAATCTAGTGAAAATGAATCTGATGAGGATCTTAAGCCCAGCTACTCTAAACTTGCTAAGATTGCTATAAAACAACAAAGGGCTTTTGAAAAGGTTCAAAACATGCTAGATAAGAGTGATGATATGTTAGGTGAAGAAATGGATCGCACTCAAGCCCTAACTGAAAATCTTCAGAAAGTTCAGTCTAGGCTTGACAGCCTTCAAGGTCATCATAACACTCTCTTATCTGATCATGAGAAACTTTCTTATGAATTTCTTCAAAGAAAGCAAGATCTTGAGAAGCTAAGAGCGAGTTATGAAGATCTTCGAAGGGCGCGATTCATTACTTGCTCAACAAATCAGCGCTTCTCAAGAAGAATTTGTTCCTCCATGCTTAAAGTGCATTGAGCGTGAATCGCTAATTCTTCACTGAATGTTCAAATGCTTCAACTGTTACAAATTCTTCACCTGCCTCTGCTATCACTAATTCCTCATCGAGGACATTGCTAGTATCCTTGACGATGCAGGGCTGAAGGAATTGTACATGACAGGCATGTACAAAAGCCTCAAAGGGCATCAGACTCTTTGTGATGTGCTTAAAAGCAGATCCTCAACATGAAACCCTAGGAAAGAGGTATTGCCTTTGAGAGGAAACTCAATCTTGATGGAGCGTCTTTGGAAGCCCGAGCGGTATCCCAAAACCTCATGGGTTGCTGCAAAGGGACCTCGATTGATCCATCTACCTTATCTGGTTTTACATGTGAATTTCCTCATTACGATGATGAGTCATTTGACTCAAACTATAAACTGTTCAAAAATCAGAATGGTGAAGTATTTGCTAGATATGTTGGCACTAAGCTGCAGAGCGGTCCCCTATGAAGAAAATCTGGGTTCCCAAGAAATGTCTTGAAAGTCTTCAGGTGAATGTCCTCATGACACCACCTGTGAAGAAAAGGAACCCCAGATCAAATTCTTCATATGGACAAAATTCTTCATATGGATCCAAGTCCTCATACGGACCAAACTCCTCACGTGGATCAAATTCCTCAAAAGGATCAAAGTCCTCATATGATTATCATCGTGCTAACAACTCTGTTTCAAAGGGTAGAGATAAGGGCTATGAATATGTGCATTATTCTTCAAACCAATATGTTCATAAGTCCTCGAAGAATTTCTACGCTTATTCATATGCTTACCTAACCCCTCTTATGTGAAGCGAAATGGTTTGGCCTCTATGCCACCATTCTCATATGGTGCTCGCAGAATGATGAACTCTTTGCCACCCCTTGAGATGTGGGTGGTGAAGAAAAGAACTAATCTCTTCTGCAGGGTCAGGTCTCGGGCGTGTCTTAAGCGTCTGAAGAATTTCTTTGGGGGCACGACAAAATGCACGAAAGGGCCTTGAGCTAATCATGATGAAATGAACTTTCATTTCACACGTCCTCATCTGCTTATCTAAATCTTGGTGATGAAATTCATCGATGAACTTGATATCATATTCTTCAGCGATGAAGTATATGAGATCGTAAGTTATACTAATTCATCTGCAGGATGATCAACCCAAAGCCACCGAGTGGGTTCTCGATAGTGGATGTACAAATCACATGATTGGTGACAAGAATCTATTGATGGATGCTCCCTTATCACCGTCACATCTGAAGCATATCATCTTTCTTGACAAAGGCAAAAGTCGGTATTGGGACTTGGTAAGGTTGCTATCTCTAAGGACATGCACATGGACAAAGTCATGCTTGTTGAGTCTTTAGGATATAACCTCATGTCAGTCTCAATGCTTTGTGATCTTGATATGGTTGTTATCTTTGGCAAGTATCGTTGTGTTGTGATTATGGAAGCTGACAATTCCAAAGTCTTCGAAGGCTTTAGGAGAGGAGACTTGTAATTGATTTCTCAACAGGTCCACAACCGGCCATGTGCCTACTTGCAAAAGCTTCAGAAGGCTGGCTATGGCATCGACGACTTAGTCACGCAGGCATGAGGAATTTACACGCTTGCGAAGAAGAAGCATGTCATTGGCATTGAGAATGTCAAATTCCTCAAGGATCACTTATCAGAACTGTGAAGCTGGAAAAATGACCAAGGCCAAGCATCCAGTGAAGACTATCATGACCACTACTCGTCCCTTGAATTGCTTCACATGGACCTCTTTGGTCCCAATCATTACTCAGTGTCGTTAATGAAGCATCACTATATGGCTTTGTTATTGTTGATGATTACTCTCGTTACACATGGGTACACATTGTTACTTACAAAAATCAAGTGCAGGAAATCTTCAAGCGATTTTCCTCGAGGGCTTCAACCAACTTTGGTGTGAAGATCAAGCACATCGAAGTGACAATGGAACTGAGTTCAAGAATTCGGTCTTGATGATTATCTTGATGAACTTGGTATTACTCATGAGTTATCTGCTCCTTATACTCCTCGGCAAAATGGCGTCGTGGGCGCAAGAACAGAACTCTTGTTGAGATGGCTCGCACTATGCTTGATGAATACAAAAGCGCCTAGTCGTTTCGGATTGAAGCAATTGACCTGCGTGCCACATCATCAACAGTATATCTTCACAAATTCTTCAAAAAGACTGCCTATGAACTCCTCACCGACAAGAAACCCAATGTAAGTTATTTCAAAGTCTTGATTGCTAAATGCTGGATTAGAGATCCTCACCACACCTCTAAATTTGCACCAAAGCACATGAAGGTTTTATGCTTGGTTACGGAAAGGACTCGCACACCTCTGAGTCTTCAACATCGCACTTCACAAGATTGTTGACCTTTGTAGATGTGCGGTTCGATGAAACTAATGGCTGCAAAAGAGCACCTACCTTCTGTGTTAGGCGAACCAGCACCGAGGATTCTATCAGGTTCAAGGCAAGCGAGGATGTCATTCCTCTTGAAGAAACTGCTGAAGAATTCATTCTGTCTGTGAAGAACGTCGAGTGATGCACTGAAGATAATCTTGAAGAAAATGGTCTTTGAGGAAAATGATCAAATTCCTCGAAGACAACCAGCTC
This sequence comes from Aegilops longissima, assembly GCA_021605205.1. Classification (NCBI taxonomy): domain Eukaryota; kingdom Viridiplantae; phylum Streptophyta; class Magnoliopsida; order Poales; family Poaceae; genus Aegilops; species Aegilops longissima. The sequence continues at coordinate 27,437,310 of CM038676.1, read as the reverse complement.
ATCCTCGCGTTGCAAAAGAAGTGCAAGTTGACAAGATCATCGATGACATTGAAGCGCCAGTCCTCTCACTCGCTCAAAAGCTTCACATTTATCTAACTTTTGTGGGCACTATGCTTTTGTCTCTATCACAGAGCCCACTAAGGTAGATGAAGCATTTCGGGCGGAGTGGATTCAGGCCATGCAAGAAGAATTACATCGTTCGAGCTCAACAACGTCTGGGAACTGGTCAAGCGTCCAGATCCTCGCAAGCATAATATCATTGGCACAAAGTGGATCTACCGCAACAAGCAAGATGAAAATGGTCTTGTGGTGAGGAATAAGGCACGACTAGTAGCTCAAGGCTACACGAGTTGAAGGAATTGATTTCGATGAAACTTTTGCACTGTTGCTAGACTTGAGTCTATTAGCATATTACTCGCCTATGCTAACCATCACAATATCACTTTATATCAAATGGATGTGAAAAGTGCATTCCTCAATGGTAAGCTTGAGGAAGAAGTATATGTTGCTCAACCCCAGGTTTTGAAGATCCAAAGAATCTGACAAAGTCTTGAGACTAAATAAGGCCCTCTATGGCCTCAAGCAAGCCCCTCAAGCGTGGTATGATACATTGAAGGAATTCTTCGTGAAGAATGGCTTCACACCAGTTCACTCGACCCTACTCTCTTTACTAAATCTTATGATGGTGAACTGTTTGTGTGCCAAATATATGTTGATGATATTATCTTTGGCTGTCTTGACCAACGTTATAGTGATGAATTTGCCTATATGATGAGTGAAGAATATCAAATGTCTATGATGGGAGAGTTGAAATTCTTCTTAGGTCTTCAAATTAATCAACAACACAATGGCATATTCATATCTCGGAGAAATACCTCAAAGATGTCTGAAGAAATTGGCATGCAAGATTGCAAAGGCGTCAAAATTCCTATGCCCACAAATGGCCATCTATGCCTTGATGAAAATGGTATTGACTTGATCACAAGGTATACCGCTCCATGATTGGTTCTTTATTGTACTTATGTGCATCTAGGCCAGATATAATGCTTAGTGTTTGCATGTGTGCCCGATTTCAAGCTACACGAAGGAATCACACCATAAGGCTGTGAAGCATATTCTTGATATCTAGCTCACACACCAACACTAGGATTATGGTACCCCAAGGGCTCTACTTTTGATCTCATTGGATATTCGACTCGACTATGCTGGTGATCGTGTGGACCGCAAGTCAACATCTGGTACTTGTCATTTCCTCGGACGATCTTTGGTGCATTGGTCCTCGAAGAAAGCAGAACTGTGTATCACTGTCCCTGCGGAAGCTGAATACATTGCTGCTGGCTCGTGTTGTGCTCAATTACTATGGATGAAGCAAACCCTCAAGGACTACGGCATCAACGTGAAGAATGTGCCTCTCTCTTGTGACAATGAGAGTGCCATCAAGATTGCTCACAACCCAGTTCAGCACTCGAAGACAAAGCACATTCAAATTCGTCATCATTTTCTTCGTGATCATGTGTTGAAGGCGACATCTCCATCGAGCACGTGAAGGCGAAGAACAGCTAGCTGATATCTTCACTAAGCCCTTGGATGAGAAGAGATTTAGCAAGTTGCGGTGTGAGCTAAATATCTTAGAATCTTGAGCGTTCTTTGAAAAGGACACACATCCTAACACTTATGCAAAATTGATGACTTAGATGTGCAACACATGAAGAAGCGTTTTCTTCAATCAATGAAGAATAACACTCTAAATGTGAAGAAATTAATGAAGAATTTGATTCTCGAGAACCCTCGACAATTGTATGCGGTGTCTGAAATCATCATTCTTATCTGATGGGTCACGCCACCACCAAAGTTGAAAATCTTCAATTTGAGTTTTTCCTCAGTTTTGAAATTCTTCAGATTTTGAAATTCTTCAGTTTTCAAATTCTTCAGCTTTTCAAATTCTTCAACTTTGCAAATTCTTCACTGTTTCCGTCGTTTTCTTCATTGGCTATATATATATATGGATTTATGTCCTCTACACATTCACTTATGGCTATTTCTTCAAGTCGCTTTTTACGCTAAGTGAATGTGATCGGACCCTTCCCCTCTATGCTATACTCAACCCAATCCATTCACAAATTCTTCATGTGCGTTCTACTTTGAAACTCGTTCAAATTCTTCTTTGTGTCCTTGATAGTGAAGAAATTGCGAACGGAACTTTTAAAACGAATCTTATCCAAACTTGATTTTACCGCTCAAACCGTTCCGCATCCCACGATGCATTATTATATCCACCCACGATCGCTTTACGATCTCCACTACCTTGACGTGGGTGACACATGTCGTGAGAAGGGAAGCGGTCAGGCACGTTCGTCCTAAATCTTGGACGAGCCGTTTTCACTCTGTTACTCCGCTCGATCGCTCTCTCCGCTCGAGCTCCTCGAAACCCTAGCGCGCCCGCTTCTCCATCGTCGCCCGGTGAGGAAAAGCTTCACTGCCTTGACCTCTTCGCCGGCGTACTCGCGCCGACCGTGGAATTTCTTCACTCCGCCGTCGCCGTAGCTGATTTCCTCTGCCAAGTTAGGGCGGAGAAGATCTGAGCAGACGAACTTCTAAACTGTTCATCTCAGTTAAATCGTGTTCTTCACTTGGGTAAATTAAAAGTTACTTTTATTTACTCGCTTTGATTCTCAAATTTTCTTCAAATTCTTCAAAGGTGTTTATTTCAAATTCTTCACACATATGAACACCTCAAATCTCTTGACTCATTTCTCTAAGCAATGATTTTCTTCAAGATTCCTCAATTGTGTGGATCTTCGATCTATACAACTCTGGAACCTAAGATAAAGAACGCTTATTGAAATTCTTCAAGGCTCATCTGGTCAAAATCCTCAAACTTGTTCTTTTGAAAAACCCTCGAGAAGCATATGACCTCTTCAAATTCCTCGCACCTATACTCATTCACGGTACAAATGTCTGCTGCTGAATCCCTAGGTTCTCATCAACTTAACTCATTTGCAGCGTTCCTCGAAGAAAAACTGCACACTTCTTCAGAAAACTCAATTGTTCAATTTCCTCACCTGAAGAAAATGGCAGATGGTAAGAAGCCGCAGAAGGGAGGAAAGAAACCTGAGGTCATGACAGCATTCGAAATCCCTGAGGAAATATATGCTGACTATTGCACACCAGATGAGGAAAGCAAAAACCAACGCAAGGTGCGCATTCAGAAAATTGAACGGAGATGGGCACGGGAATGGAAGGAATACCGCTATGTTACACCTAAGTACATGAAGAAATTCGCGTTAAATCCTCCATGCCCAAGAGCTCCTTTGGCACCAGGCCAAATAGCTGATCCCACTAGCGTCAAACGCGGTGAGGACTTTCCTGATGAATGGGCTAAACGCCAAGCTAAGTTGGCTAAGCAAGCAAAGGAAGCGGTGAAGAAATTCAATGAGGATTCTGCCGCTGCTGCTGCCACTGAGGTCTCGGTCAAACCGAGGAAATCGATGCAAAAGAAGTCTGCAAATAAGCCAAGTGCTTCTTCATCTGTGCCCTCACGGCCAAGTTCCTCAGCAGCTCCTTCCAGGCAAATTCCTCACACCACTACTGTTCCATCAAAGTCCTCAGCTGCTCCGTCCAAACCTTCTGTTCCAGTGCATCTAGCGACTTGTCAAAGGACTGCTGGTTTTTCAATTGCCTCAGGCACCTCTGCAAATTCCTCAGCTGCTTTCAATTCTTCATCAGGCCCGACGCTGCTGAAGACAAAAGCAACAGCTGGACGTGGTCCTCGGCCCAGCCCAAGGAAGAAACAGCTTATAGTACACGTGCCATCTGATGATGAGGCATCTGATGAAGAACTTGAAGAAATCATCAGAGACCGCCAAGTTAGAGCTGCAAGAACCAAGGGATCGTCTGTGCCACCGCTTTTGGACCCGAAGAAAGTCCTCGATTTCATCGACCTCTGGCACAATGATCCCAATACCCCTTTGCCTGATCTTCCTTTGACACCTGGTCAAAGTCATATGTTGACTCACTTCATTGCTGAAGAAAAATGGAAGTTCGAGAAGGCGAAGGAAATCAAGAAGGCTCAATACAAGAAGGAGAGGTTCTTGAAGAAAAATGTTGTCAAGATGACACCTGAGGAACTCCTTCAAATCCAAACTGAAATTCAGAACCTCAGCAAGGACTTTGACACGTACTATGCTGATTGGCAAGTTGTCAAGACCAGATTCGTCAATCTGACGAAGAATCTCACAAGTGTTGCAACACCAGTGCAACATGAAAATCCTCAGGCTGAAGCCTCTGCTCAGCCTAATGAAGAAAATGCCAGCAATGCTGAAGCTCAGCCTGCTGAAGAAAATGCTGATTCCAGGGCTGATGAAGAAATTCCAGCCGCTGAAGAAACTGCCAGGGCACCCACTAGTGGTGCGCCTGAAGAAACTACTCAAGTCAGGGCAACTGCATCAGTTGCGCCTGAAGAAACTACTCAAGACAGGGGAACTGCATCAGTTGCTCCTGAAGAAACTGCACCAAATTCCTCAGCTCCTCCTGCGCCAACTCCAACTCCAATTCTTCCATCGCTTCGATGTGAAGAAAACAAAACTCTTGAGCGAGCTGCTGTGAAGAAAAGGAAAGCATCAGCTGCGTCGATTCTTCATTGCGAAGAAAATGAAGCCAATGACCAGCTCTGTTGAGAACCCGATTGATGCTATTCCAATTTCCTCCATACCATCAAAGGAAGTAGTTCCTTTTGGAGAAGAATATGTGGTGCCAACCGGATCTGATGAAGAACATCAATCTCCTGCTTTGTCAGAGAAAGTTGATGAAGAAATTGAAGTGGAAGCAATCCCTTCAACCCCAGTCATTCCCTCATCAGACCATGAAATTCCTCAAGCTGGTACTGAGGAAAATGAAAATGAAGATGTGGATATTGGATGCACCACTCCAGTGATCAATGATGACTTTTGGGAAAGTCAGCATCCCAATACTCCTCTCTTCACCCCGCTTCAACAAGTTCCTCACTCCCCGCGCATGGACTGTTCAAATAGACTTTGAAGAAAATCAACCCACGAGTTACGTGCATGAAGAAATTCCAGCCACTAGTCTTGATGAAACTGCTGCTGCTGAAAATCCTCAGACTGCACAAGTTGAGGATCAAGAAATTCCTCAACCTGAAGAACCCGAACTTACGATTCCTAAGGTGGTGATGCAACTGACAGACACCCCTCTGCCCAAGCAAAAGAATCCGTTCTCGACCAAGCAAAAGTTCAAGGCTGAAGATTTCTTTCTTGAGCATGTGTTCTTCATGAATATAATCCCTATGATTCGCTCGGATTAGGAAGAGGCGCTACGGACTGCCGGTCAAGCCAACTTCTATTCCTCGGTGCTTTTCAACAAGGACAAAATCTTGATCATGCTCATATTCCTCATGTGGATATGGAGTCGCTGCCGAGCTTTGAGCCCGTCCTAAGTGTTCTTCACGATGCAGGTCTTCTAAACTTTTGCTTGATATTTGTGATTGGAATGAAGAGCTAATTCTTGAGTTCTATGCAACCCTTCACATCACGGAGACGCTGAAGATGTGACTTCATGGGTCTTGGATTGGATGACGAAAACACCCACTACAAGGCACCGACAAGTGAATTGCTTGAGCCCTTCCACTCAGTCCTCCCATTGATGGAGCTCGTCGCATCTATGAAGAAAAGAACTTTCAAATCACTATATGCAAGTCTTGATGAAGCCTTTGAAACCAAGGCAAGCTCAAGGACCAAATTCCTCGTCAAGGAATTGTTATATGTGCCTCGAACAGTCTATCGATTTTGGCGAAGACTATGAGTCCTATCAAGGGCCACGACTCGAATGATGAAGAAGTCGTTGGCATCATGAAGAATATGCTTTTCAACATCATCCATGGCGTTCCCGTCAATTTCCATGATTTCTTCATGAGGACTCTGGCTAACATTGCCATGTCACCTTTTGAGCTGAAGCCTTATGCACCTTGGATTATGAGATTCATCAGGTCAAGATCTTCACTGAATTACAAGGCTGACACTTTGAACCACTGCAGCTACCTGCCCCCGATTGAAGTCCTCAAACGGCCAATTGCCTCGGTGATGAAAGGGAAAGGCTACTGCTGTGATAGATGAAGGCATTCGTCCATTGGATGGACAGTTTCGCAAAGCAGCATCTTACTCCACCAATGATGACTCTGCCACACATGACTCAGCAGCAAATACCTCAGTTAAGCATAGTCCTCAAGCTCGCACCCGTGGTGATGGTGATCGTGAGTTACTCCTCAGTCTTCATCAGAAGGTTGATCGCAATCACAAGTGGGTCAAACGTCAGTTTGGCACTCTTCTTTACAACCTGACCTCAACTCACAATGCAGTGAGGAAAAACCACTACTATCTTCATGAAACCTTCAAGCGCTCCTGGGCTGTTCTTTCACATGTCTACAATGAAGAAGAACTGCAATCAATGGGACTCAAGGAAGAATTTGACTGGTCTGCACCTCCTCCGAAGAAATTCAAGAAGGTCAAAGTTCCTTCCTTGGTGGCCAGCTCCTATTCTTCATCTCGCGACTGATGAAAATGAAGATTTGGAAGACACTGCTGCTGGTCCTACTTCAACGAACAACCCGACAATCTTTGGCGCTCCGTCTTCAACTTGAAATTCTTCAAGGCGTTAGTCCTCGGTTCGATCCTTTTGGTCATTCGATGACAAAGGGGAGAAATTTGAGTTAGTCTTCAAGCGGGTCTCGTTTTGTCTATATACAATATTTTATTAAGTTACAACTCTCGTTCTTACGAAACCTTTTATTGGATCGAGTTGTAATCTTAAACCCGATGGTGCTTTGATACTTTTGATGCATTATGCTTTTGCTCTATGCTCGATTACGATAGTGTTGATATGCATTGATCCTGTTATGCTCGATCCTCATGAGCTCGGTGAAAATCTTCAAATCGATTTGGGATCGATACTTATGAAGAGTTTCAAATTCCTCATACGCATTGGGCTCGATACTCTATACATTATTTTGCATGCTCGCATATCATCAAGCACCATATTTCATCATGCATTTCAAATTCCTCATATTATATGTCAAATCGTGTATGAATTACAAGATATAGGGGAGATCTCCATGATTCAATTCTTCAAATGTGCATTGCCTCAAAAGCAAATTCCTCACTATGCACATCTTCGGGGAGTTCTTCTATATCTTGCAATCAAAATCCTCATTATCAGTATTTACACTTCATATGTTTATCCCGTTGAAAACTTAACCTATATTGTCATCAATCACCAAAAGGGGAGATTGTAAGTGCATCTAGTGCCCTTAGTGATTTTGGTGTATTGAAGACTTATAGGTTAAGTAACTAATCGTTGTGAGTGTACACAGGTCTATAAGTCTATGAGGAGTTTGATATTTACAGAGAAAGTCGACCCTAAAATGAATTTCTTCAATGAAGAATTTGATATTACGAAGACTTTGAAAGTGAAGAAATTGGTGTGACCTTGAAGACTTGGTATTCATTTGAGGAACATGAAGCGTGAAGACTTTTGTTTTCGTAGTTTCATTTTCTCTTTCTTGAGTCATAGGAAACACCGTCTTTGTTAAAGGGGTCGAGGAAATACTAAGGAAAATTTCCATTTGATGCTCAACTCAAAATCCTCACCTACCAATCCCTTGAGTGAAGCTTTTGGAAATCTCATACAGTTCAGTCAATTTCTTGATGTGAGAGACGAAGCTCTTACAGTCCTTGAGAATTTATCTGGCGAGGAGTTAGGAATTCGCCGGTCTGAATTGCCTACGATGAGGAACATGATAATACGAGGAATTTGATATTCCAATTTCCGACCGTTCTTTGCTTCTTGCTTGACTGTCCCAAAATATCTCCACCTAACGGTCATATCATTGAAGGGCATTTATGTCTTATCATGTCGGGCTGCTCCCTAGGCTATAAATAGCCGCCCCTACAACCACTAGTTGGTTGGCTGCTCGAAGAACTTGACACTTGTCATTTGAGAGCAACCCATCCTCCGAGGACTTTGGCGAAAATCATCAAGTGAGGAAAAACCCAAAGTGAGGAAAACCCAAAACCAAACCCCAACAAACCCAAAGTGATTGAGCATCATGAAGAAATTGATCCAGCGTGGATCCGGCGCTTTTACCTTTGAAGACTGTGCTTCTTCCAGACGGTTAGGCGTCACGGTCTAGAACATCAAGAGGAATTGTGGATTGCGGGTGACCAAGTATGTGAAGGTTTGGAAGTCGCTGAAGACTTACCACGAGTGATTGGGACGAGGTCTGCGTGACTTTAGTTCAAGGAGAATCGGTGAGGACTTGGTGTCTGAGCTGCGTGCTTTCGATCGGGTGTCGGGACTGCGTGTCCTCGAGTTTAAATACTCAGCCGCTCCAACCAGACGTACAAGCCGAGACAGCAGTTGGAACTGGTCTACCAAATCATTGTCTTCACCATCCTAACTGGTTCTATTTCCTCAACCCTTTCATTTCCTCATTATTGTGTTGAGTGTTTGTCATATCTGTGTTTGAAGACTTTGGTGAAGACTTTCTCAATTTCCTCAGTTCAATTTCTTGATCTGTTTGTCTTCATCTTGTGTTATCCTGTGATTACGCTTTACGTACTCTGTGATTGTCTTCATTTCATCATGATGACTATGCATGTAATCTGCTATGCTTACTTGAGTACTTATTCCGCTGCATGTATTTCTTAGCTAAGGAATTTCCTCACCGCAAATTCCTCGATGAAGAATTTGTAAATTCATAAAATCGCCTATTCACCCCCCCTCTAGTCGATATAACGCACTTTCATAGGTCTAGAACTACGGTATAGATAGGTAGAATGTAGGTGCTTAATATAACTAGTTTATTTATAGTAAGTGATTAATATAACTAGTTTATTTATAGTAAGTGCTTAATAGAACTAGTTTATTTATAGTAAGTGCTTAATAGAACTAGTTTATTTAGTAAGTAGTTAAAAGAACTAGTTTATCACTTTGTGATCAAAGAATGCTATATGAGATTTGATTATCTAAAATTTTATTCGGTGGAATATGCAGGCTTTGTACAGTCGTGTCTCCTTGGAGTGATCGTCATCTGAGCTACCACTAGTAGAAAAGGGGGCAATGGCCCAGGCCAGTTCAGCCCATTAGTCCCGGTTCAATCCAGAACCGGGACCAATGGAGCTATTGCCCTGTTCGTGATCCCGAGGGCGGCCGGGCCACGTGGGCCATTGGTCCCGGTTCGTCCGGACCTTTTGGTCCCGGTTGGTGGGACGAACCGGGACCAATGGGCTGGCTCTGGCCCACCACTATTGGTCGGTTGGTGGCATGAACCGGGACCAAAGGCTGCCCTTTAGTCCCGGTTCGTGCCACCAACTGGGACAAATGGTGGTACCTATATATAGCCCCTCGCGCAAGAGCAGAGCACACTGCTCTGTTTTTTCTGGCCGAGGGGGAGAGGGCTTGGTGGTGCTCTAGCTCACCTCCTATGCACACAAGGTGTTCGATGGAATGCCCGAGCCACACTACTTAAGGTTTCTTCTCTCCAAGCTCGACCACCAAGCTCCATTTTCCTCAATATTTATCTAGATTTAGCGGTCCGTCACGCCCCGTCCCCGTCTTCACCGCCGTCGATCACCCGCGCTGATCTCACCGCCGGCACCAACGTGGTGAGCCTCTTGTTCTTATCTTCTTTCTGAAAGGAAAAATATTCTTACTTGTATGTTTATATAGATACTTGTATTATTTTCTTACTTTTATTATTGCATCTTATATAGTGCGATGGTTTTGGTATCCGCCCGTCGGCCCTCGTCCCATCTATGATTCGGATGTGGTATATATTATCTTTTCATAACTATTGGTTCATTTATTGTTTATGAAAATTATGCCACCAACGTGACATAGATTTTATTTATCTAGGAGGTTGTTGAACCGGAAATTCCAACCGACCCTATTGTCGAGAGGTTAAATTAAGTTGAAGAAGAAAACAATTTCTTGAAGGAAAAATAAAAAACTTGAGGAGGAGAAGATGATATTGGAGTTGCATGTTGCGGATGTAAATCGATGATCACAAGATCAAGATGGATGCAATGCGCTTGAAGATGAGAAAGATTAGAAAATATGCCATTCATACCGAGGCTTGGTATCATTATGCCGTTGGATCAGTTGTTACCTTGGTTGCGATTATGATCGCATTTGTTTTCGCATTGAAATGTTTTACAAAGTTTCAATGTATGGTTTAATTAATTTCGATGCTCTGCAGAGCTTTATGTTGTTAGATGAGAACTATGTATGTACTTTGGTTTTAATGTGATGATGAACTTCTATTAATTTGGTCACTTAATTATCTATTCATGATGTTCGTAATGATTTTTGACACATAATTATATATAATGCACGCAGATGAACCGCAATGGATGTGCGGTGACACACACCTCCGAGTACATTAAAGGCGTGCATGATTTTCTCGAAGTGGCTGAGGCAAACAAGCAGAATGGTTTTATGTGTTGTCCATGCCCTATATGTGGGAATCTGAAGTCTTACTCGACCGGAAAATCCTTCACACCCACCTGCTTTACAAGGGTTTCATGCCACACTATAATGTTTGGACGAGGCACGGAGAAATAGGGGTTATGATGGAAGGCGGCGAGGAAGAAGAATGCGATGACAACTATGTGCCCCTGAATACGGTGATGCTACTGAACATCAAGATGCACTGACGATGTGCACGATGGTGCTGCAACGGCTAAGCTGCTGAAGATCAAGAGGAACCAGACGATGTGCCCGATGATGATGATCTCCGCCGGGTCATTGTCGACGCAAGGACACAATGCGAAAGTCAAAAGGAGAAGCTGAAGTTCGATCGCATGTTAGAGGATCACAAAAAAGGGTTGTACCCCAATTGCAAAGATGGCAACACAAAGCTCGGTACTGTACTCGAATTGCTGCAGTGGAAGGCAGAGAATGTTGTGCCTGATAAAGGATTTGAGAAGCTACTGAAAATAATGAGGAAGAAGCTTCCAAAGGATAACGAATTGCCCGACGGTACATACGCAGCAAAGAAGGTCGTATGCCCTCTAGGATTGGAGGTGGAGAATATACATGCATGCCCTAATGACTGCATCCTCTACGCGGTGCCTACAAGGATCTGAACGCATGCCGGTATGTCACGGTGCATTGCGTATAAGATCGACGAGATGACCCTGGTGATGTTGACGAGCCTCCGGGAAGAGGGTTCTGCGAAGGTGATGTGGTATGCTCCTATAATACCACGGTTGAAGCGTCTGTTCGAAGCGGAGAGCATGCCAAGTTGATGCGATGGCACAGTGAGGACCGTAAGAAAGGCGGAAGTTGAGAGCACCACGACGGGTCGCAGATGGAGAAAAATCAAGAGAAAGTACTTGGATGAGTTTGCAAAGGACCCAAGGAACGTATGGTTTGCTTTAAGCGCGGATGGCATTAATCCTTTCGGGGAGCAGAGCAACAATCACAGCACCTGGCCCGTGACTCTATGTATGTATAACCTTCCTCCTTGGATGTGCATGAAGCGAAAGTTCATTATGATGCCAGTTCTCATCCAAGGCCCTAAGCAACCCGGCAACGACATTGATGTGTACCTAAGGCCATTATTTGAAGAACTTTTACAGCCGTGGAATGGAAACGGTGTACGTTCGTGGGATGATCACAAAAAGGAGGAATTTGACCTAAAGGTGTTGCTGTTCGTGACCATCAATGATTGGCCCGCTCTCAGTAACCTTTCAGGACAGACAAACAAGGGATACCACGCATGCACGCACTGTTTACTTGACACCGATAGTATATACCTGGGAAGCTGTAGGAAGAATGTGTACCTGGGCCATCGTCGATTTCTTCCGACCAACCATCAATGTCGAAAGAAAGGAAAGCGTTTCAAAGACGAGGCAGATCACCGGAAGAAGCCCGCCATGCGTACCGGTGATCACGCATTTGCTATGGTCAATGATTTACACGTAATCTTTGGAAAGGGTCGGCGGACTAGCTGTTCGAATGACGCTGAGAATCACGCACCCATGTGGAAGAAGAAATCTATATTTTGGGACCTACCCTACTGGAAAGACCTAGAGGTCCGCTCTTGATCCACGTGATGCACGTGGCGAAGAACCTTTGCGTGAACCTGCTAGGCTTCTTGGGCATGTATGGGAAGACAAAAGATACACCGAGGCACGAGAGGACCTACGCGCTTAACGAAAAAAGAGGGCATGCCTCCGAAGCAATATGAAGGTCCCGCCAGCTATGCTCTTCGAAAGAAGAGAAAGAAATATTCTTTCAATGCCTGCTCAAGATGAAGGTCGGACTGGCTTTCGTCGAATATAAAGGGAATAATAAATATGCCAGTGAAAAAGTTCCGAACCTAAAGTCTCATGACTGCCACGTGATTATGACGCAAGCGCTTCCGGTTGCATTGAGGGGCTTCTACCGAGAAAATGTCCGATTAGCCATTGTGAAGCTATGTGCATTCCTCAATGCAATATCTCGAAGGTGATCGATCCAGAAATCGTACCAACGCTAAGGAGTGATGTGGCGCAATGTCTTGTCGGTTTCGAGCTGGTGTTCCCATCATCCTTCTTCAATATCATGACGCACGTCCTAGTTCATCTAGTCGGCGAGATTGTCATTCGGGGCCCGTATTTCTACACAATATGTACCCCTTTGAGAGGTTCATGGGAGTCCTAAAGAAATATGTTCGTAACCGCGCTAGGCCAGAAGGAAGCATCTCCATGGGCCATCAAACAGAGGATGTCATTGGGTTTTGTGTTGACTTCATTCCTGGCCTTAAGAAGATAGGTCTCCCTAAATCGCGGTATGAGGGGAGACTGACTGGAAAAGGCATGCTTGGAAGGGACTCAATAATATGCAGGGACGGATATTCTTGATCTCAAGCACACTACACAGTTCTCTGAGAACTCTACCTTGGTGACCCGTATGTCGATGAACACAAGAACGTCTGCGCTCCAAACACCCGAGCGGTCGTCGATTGGATTACATGTGAACACATCGGGACTTTCAGCAGTTGGTTGGAAACACGTCTCAAAGGTGACAACACTGTTTGTGATGAGCTGTACTTGTTGTCCAAGGGACCATCTTATTGGAATGATTTGGAAAGGATCTGAGATAAATAGGAATACATTTTACACGATTGACCAAGATGAAAAGAGCACCAACCAAAACAGCGGTGTCCGCTTTGATGCGACAACCGACAAGGAAATGACACAAATTATGGTTACATAGTAGACATATGGGAACTTGACTACGGAGTAGATTTTAAGGTCCCTTTGTTTAAGTGCAAGTGGGTCCATCTGTCGGGGAGGCGGGTGCAGGTAGACCCACGATGCGGAATGACAACAGTGGATCTGAAAAATCTTGGGTACCTTGACGAACCATTCGTCCTAGCCAATGATGTGGCACAGGTTATCTATGTGAAGGACATGTCTACCAGATCGAGGAAAAGAAAAGATAAGGAAGCGAATACATCATACAATGAGCCAAAGCGCCACATAGTTCTTTCGGGAAAATGGGACATCCACAGGAGTGGAGGGCAAGACAGACATGTAAGAAGAGTATGAAAAGTTTCATGAAATTCCCCCTTCAAAGTCAAGGCTGACCCAAGCATCCCGATAAGCGATGAAGATTATCCATGGTTACGGCGCAATAAGCAAGCGACACAAGCGAAGAAAAAGTGAAGACTTTCTCCATAACTATTATGATGATACCATGCCAACTTTGTAAAAGGCAGTATGATACCATTGTTCGTTTTGTACATGCACATGCTATGCCAACTTTTTCAGAGTTCATTTGAAAACTATGAATTTGAAAACCTCGCCAACCGAAGGGCGCTCACACCGGTTTATAAGCCCGTCCCTCTACGCATTGTTGAGCTCACAAACTTGTGATTCACACAAATTTCAAAGAATTCAAATTTGAAAACTAATGGCACAAACAGAAAGTTTATAATTTTGCTGACCTAAAAGCAAAAAGAATTAAAAATAAAGCAAAAACCAAAAGAAAATAAATAATGCAGAAAACAAAACAAAAAACTTGAAAAAATAAAAATAGCAACAATAAGTATTTTGTTGTAAGTAGAAACAAAATAAAATAAATAAAGCAACAAACAAAACAAAAAAGTGTTTTCAAATTTGAAAACTAATGGCACTAACAGAAAGTTTATAATTTTGCTGACCTAAAAGCAAAAAGAATTAAAAATAAAGCAAAAAACCAAAAGAAAATAAATAATGCAGAAAACAAAACAAAAAACTGGAAATAAAAATAAAAATAGCAACAATAAGTATTTTGTTGTAAGTAGAAACAAAAT
>CM038676.1:27259476-27422857 GCA_021605205.1 Aegilops longissima | reverse complement strand
ATGATCATGTTTTGTAACCGAAGTTATCGGCAATCTGGCAGGAGCCATATGGTTGTCGCTTATTGTATGAAATGCAACGCCATGTAATTGCTTTACTTTATCACTAAGGAGTAGCGATAGTCGAGAAGCAATAGTTGGCTAGACGACAACGATGCTACGATGGAGATCAAGGTGTCGCGCCGGTGACGATGGTGATCATGACGGTGCTTCGAGATGGAGATCACAAGCACAAGATGATGATGGCCATATCATATCACTTATATTGATTGCATGTGATGTTAATCCTTTATGCATCTTATTTTGCTTAGATTGACGGTAGCATTATAAGATGATCCTTACTAAATTATCAAGAAGTGTTCTCCCGAGTATGCACCGTATGCGAAAGTTCTTCGTGCTGAGACACCACGTGATGATCGGGTGTGATAGGCTCTACGCTCAAATACAACGGTGCAAAACAGTTGCACACGCAGAATACTCAGGTTATACTTGACGAGCTATGCATATAAGATATGACCTCGAACACGGAGACCGAAAGGTCGAGCGTGAATCATATAGTAGATATGATCAACATATTGATGTTCACCATTGAAACTACTCCATCACACGTGATGATCGGTCATGGTGTAGTTGATATGGATCACGCAATCACTTAGAGAATTGAGGATATTTTTCTAAGTGGGAGTTCTTAAGTAATATGATTAATTGAACTTAAATTTATCATGAACTTAGTACCGATAGTATCTTGCTTGTCTATGATGTGTAGATAGATGGCTCGTCGTTGTTCCGTTGAATTTTAATGCGTTCCTTGAGAAAGCAAAGTTGAAAGATGATGGTAGCAATTACACGGACTGGGTCCGAATTTGAGGATTATCCTTATTGCTGCACGTAAGAATTACGCCCCGAAGCACCGTTAGGTGCCGGCCTGTGCAAGGGCTGCGCCGAAGTTGTGAACGTCCGCAAAGCAAAGCTGATGACTACTCTATAGTTCAGTGTGCCATGCTTTACGGCTTAGAACCGACTTCAACGTCGCTTTGAACACCATGGAGCATATGAGATGTTCCAGAGTTGAAGTTAATATTCCAAGCGTAATGCCCGGATTGAGAGATATGAAGTCTCCAATAAGTTCTATAGCTGTAAGATGGAGGAGAATGGTTCTGTCGGTGAGCATATACTCGTAATGTCCGGATATAACAATCACTTGATTCAACCGGGAGTTAATCTTCCGGATGATTGCGCCATTGATGAATTCTCCAATCATCGCCACCAAGCTACAAGAGCTTCGTGATGAACTATAATATGCAAGGGATGACCAAAACTATGCCCGAGCTCTTCGCGATGCCGAAAGTCGGAGGTAGAAATCAAAAGGAGCATCAAGTGTTGATGGTTAACAAAACCACTAGTTTCAAGAAAAGGGCAAAGGAAAGAAAAGGAAACTTCAAAAGAGCGGCAAGCAAGTTGCTGATCAAGAGAAGAAACCCAAGTCTGGTCCTAAGCCTGAAACTGAGTGCTTCTATTGCAAGCAGGCTGGTCATCGAAGCGGAACTGCCCCAAGTATTTGGCGGATAAGAAGGATGGCAAGGTTAACAAAGGTATATGTGATATACTTGTTATTGATGTGTACCTTACTAATACCGCAGAGCACCTGGTATTTGATACTGGTTCATTGCTAATATTTGCAACTCAAACAGGGCTACGGATTGCTTAAGATTGGCTAAGGACGAGGTGACGATGCGGCGGGAAATGGTTCCAAAGTCGATGTGATCGCAATGCACGCTACCTCTACATCTACCTTCGGGATTAGTATTAGACCTAAATAATTGTTATTTAGTACCATCGCTGAGCATGAACATTATATCTGGATCTTGTTTGATGCGAGACGGTTATTCATTTAAATCAGAGAATAATGGTTGTTCTATTTATATGAATAATATCTTTATGGTCATGCACCATTGAAGAATGGTTTGTTTTACTTAATCTTGATAGTAGTGATACACATATTCATAATGTTGAAACCAAAAGATGCAGAGTTGATAATGATGGTGCAACTTATTTGTGGCACCGCCGCTTAGGTCATATCGGTGTAAAGCGCATGAAGAAACTCCATGCCGATGGACTTTGGAGTCACTTGATTATGAATCACTTGGCACTTGCGAACCGTGCCTTATGGGCAAGATGACTAAAACACCGTTCTCCGAACTATGGAGAGAGCAACAGATTTATTGGAAATCATACATACTGATGTATGTGGTCCAATGAATGTTGAGGCTCGTGGCGGATATCGTTATTTTCTCACCTTCACAGATGATTTGAGCAGATATGGGTATATCTACTTAATGAAACACAAGTCTGAAACATTTGAAAAGTTCAAAGAATTTCAGAGTGAAGTGGAAAATCATCGTAACAAGAAAATAAAGTTTCTACGATCTGATCGTGGAGGAGAATATTTGAGTTACGAGTTTGGCCTACATTTGAAACAATGTGGAATAGTTTCGCAACTTACACCACCGAACACCACAACGTAATGGTGTGTCCGAACGTCAGAATCGTATTTTATTAGATATGGTGCGATCTATGATGTCTCTTACTGATTTACCGCTATCGCTTTGGGGTTATGCTTTAGAGACGGCTACATTCACTTTAAATAGGGCACCATCTAAACCGCTGAGACGACGCCTTATGAACTGTGGTTTGGCAAGAAACCAAAGTTGTCGCTTTTGAAAGTTTGGGGCTGCGATGCTTATGTGAAAAGCTTCAACCTGATAAGCTCGAACCCAAATCGAGAAATGTGTCTTCATAGGATACCCAAAGGAGACAGTTGGGTACACCTTCTATCACAGATCCGAAGGCAAGATTTTGTTGCTAAATTCGAAACTTTTTAGAGAAAGAGTTTCTCACGAAAGAAGTGAGTGGGAGGAAAGTAGAACTTGATGAGATAATCAGTATCTACTCCCTTATTGAGAAGTAGTACATCACGTAAAACAGTTTCGTGACACCTACACCAAATAGGAGGAAGCTAATGATGATGATCATGAAACTTCAGATCAAGTTTCTACAGAACTCAGAGATCAACCAGAGCAAGATCCGCACCAGTGTGGTACGGTAATCCTATTTCGGAAGTCATGTTATCGGAACATGATGAACCTACGAACTATGAAGAAGCGATGGTGAGCCCAGATTCCACAAAATGGCTTGAGGCCATGAAATCTGAGATGGGATCCATGTATGAGAACAAAGTGTGGACTTTGGTTGACTTGCCCGATGATCGGCAAGCAATTGAGAATAAATGGATCTTCAAGAAGAAGACCGACGCTGATGGTAATGTTATCGTTTATAAAGCTCGACTTGTTGCAAAAGGTTTTCGACAAGTTCAAGGGATTGACTACGATGAGACCTTCTCACCAGAAGCGATGCTTAAGTCCGTCTCGAATCATGTTAGCAATTGCCGATTTTATGATTATGAAATTTGGCAAATGGATGTTAAAACTGCATTCCTGAATGGATTTCGGAAGAAGAGTTGTATATGATGCAACCAGAAGGTTTTGTCGATCCAAAGGGAGCTAACAAAGTGTGCAAGCTCCAGCGATCCATTTATGGACTGGTGCAAGCCTCTCGGAGTTGGAATAAACGCTTTGATAGTGTGATCAAAGTATTTGGTTTTATACAGACTTTTGGAGAAGCCTCGATTTACAAGAAAGTGAGTGGGAGCTCAGAGCATTTTCGATATTATATGTGGATGACATATTATTGATCGGAAATGATATAGAATTTCTGGATAGCATAAAGGGATACTTGAATAAGAGTTTTTCGATGAAAGACCTCGTGAAGCTGCTTACATATTAGGCATTAAGATCTATAGAGATAGATCAAGACGCTTAATAGGACTTTCACAAAGCACATACCTTGATAAAGTTTTGAAAAGTTCAAATGGATCAGGCAAAGAAAGGGTTCTTGCCGGTATTACAAGGTGTGAAGTTGAGTAAGACTCAATGCCCCACCACCGCAGAAGATAGAGAGAAAATGAAAGATGTTCCCTATGCTTCAGCCATAGGCTCTATCATGTATGCAATGCTGTGTACTGACTGATGTGTGCCTTGCTGTAAGTTTAGCAGCAGGTACCAAAGTAATCCAGAGTGGATCATCGGACAGCGGTCAAGAACATCCTTAAGTACTTGAGAAGAACTAAGGATATGTTTCTCATTTATGGCGGTGACAAAGAGCTCGTCAGAACGGTTACGCCGATGCAAGCTTTGACACCGATCCGGACGATTCTAAATCGCAAACCGGATACGATTTACATTAAACGGTGGAGCTGTCGGTTGGTGCAGTTCCAAACAAAGCGCCGCTATGGATCTACATGTGAAGTTGAGTACATAGCTGCTTCGAAGCAGCTAATGAAGGAGTCTGGATGAAGGAGTTCATAACCGATCTAGGTGTTGTACCTAGTGTATCGGGTCCAATGAAAATCTTTTGTGACAATATCGTGCAATTGCCTTGGCAAAGGAATCCAGATTTCACAAGAGAACCAAGCACATCAAAAGACGCCTCAACTCCATCCGGATTTGGTCCAGTGGGAGACATAGAGATATGCAAGATACATACGGATCTGAATGTTGCGCACCTGCTGACTAAGCCTCTTCCACGAGCAAAACATGATCAGCACCAAGACTCCATGGGTGTTAGAATCATTATGTGTAATCTAGATTATTGACTCTAGTGCAAGTGGGAGATCAAGGAAATATGCCCTAGAGGCAATAATAAAGTTATTATTTATTT
The DNA here is from genome assembly GCA_021605205.1 of Aegilops longissima. Taxonomy (NCBI): domain Eukaryota; kingdom Viridiplantae; phylum Streptophyta; class Magnoliopsida; order Poales; family Poaceae; genus Aegilops; species Aegilops longissima. The sequence continues at coordinate 27,418,084 of CM038676.1, read as the reverse complement.
CCTTATATCATGATAAATGTTTATTATTCATGCTAGAATTGTATTAACCGGAAACATAATACATGTGTGAATACATAAACCCACAGAGTGTCACTAGTATGCCTCTACTTGACTAGCTCGTTAATCAAAGATGGTTATGTTTCCTAACCATGAACAAGGAGTTGTTATTTGATTAATGGGATCACATCATTGGTTGAATGATCTGATTGACATGACCCATTCCATTAGCATAGCACCTGATCGTATAGTTTGTTGCTAGTGCTTTTCTTCATGACTTATACATGTTCCTATGACTATGAGATTATGCAACTCCGTATGCCCGAGGAACACTTTGGTGCTACCAAACGCCACAACGAATCGGGTGATTATAAAGGTACATTACAGGTGTCTCCGAAGGTACATGTTGGGTTGACATATTTCGAGATTAGGATTTGTCACTCCGATTGTCGGAGAGGTATCTCTGGCCCTCTCGGTAATGCACATCACATAAGCCTTGCAAGCATTGCAACTAAATGTGTTAGTTGTGAGATGATGTATTACGGAACGAGAAAAGAGACTTGCCAAGAACGAGATTGAACTAGGTATTGATACCGACGATCGAATCTCGGGCAAGTAACATACCGATGACAAAGGAACAACGATGTTGTTATGCGGTCTCGACCGATAAAGATCTTCAGTAGAATATGTAGGAACCAATATGGGCATCCAGGTCCCGCTATTGGTTATTGACCGAGAGGTGTCTCGGTCATGTCTACATAGTTCTCGAACCCGTAGGGTCCGCACGCTTAACGCTTCGATGACATGTTATTATGAGTTTATATGATATTGATGTACCAAGGTTGTTCGAGTCCCGGATGAGATCACGGACATGACGAGGAGTCTCAAATGGTCGAGACATAAAGATTGATATATTGGAAGCCTATGTTTGATTCGGAATCACTCCGGTGAAATTGGGAATTTTACCGGAGTACCGGGGGGTTACCGGAACCTCCCGGGGGGTCAATGGGCCTTGATGGGCCTTAGTGGGAAAGAGAAAAAGGGGGCCATATGCTGGCCGCAGCCTTCCCCCCTTCCCTAGTCCTATTAGGATTAGGAGAAGGGGGTGGCGCCTCTCTCCCTCTCCCTTGGTCAAACCCTAGTTGGACTAGGATTTGGGGGAATTCTACCCTAGTAGGAGTAGGACACCCCGGCGCGCCTCCCTCCTGGCCGGCCAGCCCTCCCTTCCCTCCTTTATATACAGGGCAGGGGCACCCCATGACACACAAGTTGATCATTGAGATCGTTCCTTAGCCGTGTGCGGTGCCCCTTCCACCAAACTACACCTCGAATATACCGCTATGAGCTTAGGCGAAGCCCTGCGCCGGTGGAACATCATAATCGCCACCACGCCGTCAGGTCGATTTAAACTCTCCCTCAACACTCGGCTGGATCGGAGTTCGAGGGACGCCATCGAGCTGAACGTGTGCAGAACTCGGAGGTGCCGACGTTCGGTACTTGGATCGGGAAGAAGTACGACTACTTCCTCTACGCTGCGTCAACGCTTCGCTGTTGGTCACGAGGGTACGAGACAACACTCTCATCTCGTTGCTATGCATCACCATGGTCTTGCGTGATCGTAGGAAAATTTTTGAAATTACTACGTTACCCAACAGTAAGATGATACACGCTAGCTAAAGATCCACCGGGTGCTACATCATAAGCACATTGGGAGCGTAAATAATTGTAACCATATACATATAAAATGACAGCAATGGAATCCCAATCCCCTGCTTTTATTTGTAAAGTCTCTATTCCTCGGTGATCAAAGCCCAAAGACCTATGAACCACCTCATGTTTGACTAGCCAATTAGATAACCAACCCTGCTGCATTGTCTTCATCTCTCCCTCTTTGTATAAATATTTCACATTTCGGATGCAAGTTTGAAAGATTGCCCTGCTTTTTATTTTTCTACACAAAAGAGCCCCTCTCCTAATTCACTAATTTGTAGGAAGGTACTGAACTTTTGGATTTGAAAAAAGTTTCAGAAGATATATCTAATGTAGATGGTGATTGATAGAGCAATTCTTGCTCATAAGTTCCTGTATGAGTACTGCGCCTAACATAAAGCTTGTGACTGGTAGTAAAACATCTATTTTTATTTTGAGATAGAGTTCGATCCTCAATTATTTCTCGCGATATCTTCTTACGAAGTTTTGTTAGGGCATCTATAACTGCCTCCGGTTTAGGTGGGCAGCCCGGCAAGTAGACATCCACAGGAATTAACTTATCAACTCCCGAACAGTACTATAGGAATCTGATCAACATTCCCCTGTAATAGCACAGGCTCCCATAGCAATGACGATTTTGTTTCGGCATTTGCTCGTATAATCTCACTAAAGAGGGAGCCATTTTCATTGTTACCGCATCGGCTGTTAAAATTAGGTCTGCTTGCCTAGGACTTGATCTTGGTACCAATCCATAACGATCAAAGTCGAATCGTGAGCCTATTAATGAAGCAAATTCAATGAAACAACAACTGGTACCGTATAGAAGGGGCCATAAACTGGAGAGTCTTGACCAATTCGAAAGATCATTTGGTGTAGTTGAAATAACAGAATTGGAACTTGTTTGGTCAAGTAAGGGAAACTCAATCAAATTCATAACTGCCTCAATAGAATCTTTTCCTTCTTTTTTTTGTCTAAATATTCAGTTAAGACCATTCCAAGGCTCCTTTTCGCCATGCATAAACTAAACCAACAACTAAGATAATCACGAAAATCAAAGCTTCGATAAAAATAGATACACCCAATACATCGAAACTCATTGCCCAAGGGTATAGAAAGACGGTTTCCACATCAAAAACAACAAAAACGAGCGCAAACATATAATAGCGTATTCGGAATTGTACCCAAGCCCCTCCCATGGGTTCTATACCCGATTCATAACTAGAAAGCTTCTCTGGTCCTTCACTAACCGGGATATCGGCGAGGGGCTTGGGTACCTAATAATAGTTTTCACAATTTATATCACTAACCGGGATATGGTCCTTCTCTGGTCTTTCTAGTTATAGAACCCATGGGAGGGGCTTGGGTACTATTCATCCCAAAAGGATTATATCCATTGATAAGTTGTGAAGAGTTTAACCATAGGTAATCTCTTAACCATCCCATCAAATAAGTGGAGGATTCATTAAATTGTGAAACGTTGCCCTGCCATAATGTGATATGTTTCCAATGCCAATAAAAATTAACCCACCCAATGGTATTTAACATCCAGAAAACTGCCAAATAAAATGCGCCCCAAGCAGAAATATCACAAGTACCGCGCTACGGGCCGTCACAAGGAAAACTATATCCAAAATCCTTTTTATCGGCATTAATTTGGAACCGCTGCATCTAAAGCGCCTTTACTAAAATCAATGTAGTTGTATGCAAACCTAGAGCAATAGCATGATGAACCAAGAAATCCCTGTGTCCTATTGTTAAGAAAAGCGAATTACTATTCTCATTAACAAGATTCAACCATCCGGGCAACCATAGGCTTCAACCCGCATTGAAAGCGGGCCATTCGTTGAAGATAAGAGTATATCGAACCCATATGTCGCCTTGCCATGAGCAGATTGTATCCATTGGGCAAATATAGGTTCGATCAAGATTTGCTTTTCTCGAGTACCAAAAGCAAGCATGACGTCGTTATGAACATAAAGGCCCAAGGTATGGAATCCTAGAAAGAGGCTAGCCCAACTTAAATGAGATATGATAGCTTCTTTATGGTCTAACATTATTGCCAATACATTATCCTCATTCCGCTCCGGATTGTAATCCCTAATGAAAAAATAGCTCCATGAGCAAAAGCCCCTGTCATGATGAACCCTGCAATATATTGGTGATGAGTATATAAAGCAGCTTGAGTAGTAAAGTCTTGTGCTATGAATGCATAAGGAGGTAAAGAGTACATATGTTGAGCTACTAAGGAAGTAATAACCCTAAAGAAGCTAGAGCAAGACCTAACTGAAAATGAATCGAATTGTTGATTGTGTCATAAAGGCCCTTATGCCCACACCCTAATCTACCCCGGAGGAGTATGCGCTTCTAAAAGATCTTTAATACTGTGCCCAATTCGAAGTTAGTTCGATACATGTGACCGCAATGAGAAAAATAAATGCAATAGCTAAATGATGGTGAGCCATATCGGTCAGCCACAAACTTTGTGTTTGTGGATGGAATCCCCAAGAAGAGTTAGAATGGCAGTTCCGCTCCTTGAGCGGTACCAAATAAATGATTACTCGAATCAGGTTTTGGGCATAAAGATTCCATTGACCCACAAAAGGGGTCCCAACCCCGGGATAGGGTAATACATCTAAGAAATTATTCCATCGAACGCACTCCCTCGGATGCGGAATAGCAACATGAACTAAATGTCCTATCCAAGCCAAAGAACTTACCCGAAAAGTCCCGACAAATGATGATTGAGACGAGATTCCGCTTTTGAACCACGAAAGGCTTGGTTTCCATTTGGGTTGTAGATGTAACCAACCTGCTATTAAGGACAGCGAGAAAGAAATAATAGAAAAGAGCTCCAGATAAAGATCCTCATTGGTGCGTAATCCTATTGTATACCACCACCGATAAACCCGAATAAGCAATATTCATCGACCAGCAGAACCTCCTCGAGTAAAGGCTTCCACAGCTGGTTGACCAAAATGAGGATCCCAAATCGCATGAGCAATAGGTCTTACGTGTAAAGGATCCTGTATCCATGATTCAAAATTTCCTTGCCAAGCTACATGAAACAGATTTCGGACGTCCATAGAAAGATTATTGCTAATTGCCCAAAGTGAGAAGCAAAATGTTTCGATAAAGACGTTCTTCAAGAATATCATCATGACTTTCAAATCATGTGTGGTAGCAATACCAAACCAAATACGACGAGTAGTGGGGTCCTGAGCTAAGCCTTGGCTAAACCTGGGAAATCTTAATTCCATAATGCCTTTCAAATCCTCCTAGCCACTATCCCATCGCAATAATTCTCGCTAAGAAGAATGCCCATGTCGTGGCAATTCCACCCGAAGGTAATGGGTTACTCCTACAGCAAGGCCCTTGTATAATGCTCAAGGCTCTAGGCTGAGTAGCAGGAGCAACTTTTAATTTGTTATGAGCCCAAACGATAGATTCAATGAGTTCTTGCCAATAACCACGGCCGCTGAATAAAAACATTAAACTGAAGGCCCGCATAAAATGAGCACCTAAGAAAAAAGACCATATGCAGATAATGAAGAACCATAAGACTGAATGACTTGCGATGCCTGTGCCCACAAGAAATCTCAAGCCACCCATTAATCGTAATGGAACTCTGTGCAAAGTTTCGTAATATGAGTTACCACCCTTGATCACTTATAGTACCCCAAACATCCGACTGCATTTTCCAACTGAAATGGAAAATGACTACCAAATTGCATTGTACATCCAGAATAAACCTAAGAAAACATGATCCCAAAGCGGATACTTGACATGTTCCCCTCGCCAGGCCCATCGCAAGGAAAGCGAAAACCTAGATTTGCTTTATCGGGTATCAAACGGGAACTCCGAGCAAATAAAACACCTTTCAAAAGTATTAATACAGTCACATGTATGGTAAATGCATGAATGTGATGGACTAAAAAATCTGCGGTTCCTAATGGAATAGGTAACAAAGCCACTTTGCCACCCATCGCTACTAACTCGCCGCCCCCACGTTAAGTTAGTACTTGTTGTTGCACCAGAGCTGTTACGCCAAAGCAGATAGCATGGATATTTTGTACCCATTGAGCAAAGATAGGTTGTAATTGTATGGCAGTATCCCAAAACATATCTTGTGGACGGCCTAAAGCACTCATGGTATCATTATGAATGTACAAGCCAAAACTGTGAAAACCTAGAAATATACATACCCAGTTAAGGTGGGATATGATTGCATCAAGGTGTCTAAGGACGCGATCTAATAGATCGTTGTATCGAGTAGTTGGATCATAGTCTCTTACCATAAAATTGCTGCATGTGCAGCAGCACCGACTATTAGAAATCCGCCAATCCACATGTGGTGTGTGAACAAGGAAAGTTGTGTACCATAGTCAGTAGCTAGGTATGGATAGGGAGGCATAGAATACATATGATGAGCTACAACAATGGTTGTAGAGCCTAGCATAGCTAGGTTAAGAGATACTTGAGCATGCCATGACGTTGTTAAGATTTCATAAAGACCCTTATGGCCTTGTCCTGTAAATGGGCCCTTGTGAGCCTCCAAAATATCTTTAAGTCCATGGCCAATACCCCAATTGGTCCTATACATATGACCTGCGATTAGGAAAAGAATAGCAATAGCTAAATGATGGTGCATAATATCGGTCAGCCAGAGACCACCGTTATCGGATCTAGTCCTCCGCGAAAAGTCAGAAATTCTATGATTTGGACCAATTTAAAGTGAAAAAGGGGTTGCTCCTTCGCAAAACTAGGATAAAGTTGAGCCAAAAGGTCCCGATTCAAGATAAATTCATGAGGAAGTGGTATCTCTTTAGGATCCACCCCAGCGTCAAGAAATTGGTTAATTGGTAAAGATACATGAATTTGGTGCCCGCCCAAGAAAGAGACCCAAGTCCTAATAATCCCGCTAAGTGGTGATTCAACATGGATTCTACATCTTTGAACCAGGCCAATTTGGGAGCGGCTTTGTGATAATGGAACCAACCAGCAAAAAGCATTAACGCTGCAAAAATCAATGCACCAATTGCAGTACAATAGAGTTGTAATTCACTAGTTATTCAGACGCCGCCAAAGCTGAAAAAACCAGAGGTTATTTGGATTCCTCGAAACCCCGCCCACATCACCATTCAATATTTCTTGCCCTACTATAGGCCAAACTACCCGAGCACCGGGTCCAATGTGAGTAGGATCACTTAGCCATGCTTCATAATTGAAAAACAGGCGCCATGAAAGTACATGCCACTCAACCAAAGAAAGATAATGGAAAGTTGTTCAAATGAGCACTAAAGACTTTTCGAGAAATCTCCTCCAAATCACCAAGATGACTATCGAAATCGTGAGCATCAAGATGTAGGTTCCAGATCCAAGTGGTAGTATCAGGCCCTTAGTTAGTGTTCTTGAGAAATGGCCGGTCTGGCCCATTCCTCAAAAGATGTTTTACAGGATCCCTATCCACAACAATTTTTACTTCTGGTTCCGGCGAACGAATAATCATTAAGTCCTCCTCTTTCCGGACAAGACATACAAAGAGACCCGCCAACTGTCTTTTTAGTGAATCTTTGAAAGATATATATTTTGAAAGATAGATTTTGAAAGATAGATTTTGAAAGATAGATATTGTGATTAGTTCTTTTCTTTACTATCTACCATCCTTCTATTTTTTTTAGTTATTCACTGGAGCAATTATATATTGAAGTCAATCCGAGGCAAGTGTTCGGGTCTATTATGACATAAAGATTAGGTGCCTAACGGACATTGTTTATCTTGAAAAACAAATATTTCTCGATGTAAGAAAAAAATCTTTTTTATTTTTAATTTAAGAAACTAGTGTAGGATGGAATACTACATAAAAATATGATGAGTCCTGGTATTTTATAAGTTATTTCACATACAAGAAAAAGGGGCCCAGAAAAAATTACCCCTTTTTCGAGAACCTTTTAGAAGTTCTACCCATATGTGTTTTGATCGCCAATTCATATTAGATATACTAAATCCAGCAGCGGTCGATTGAAATTGAGAGAATAAGCTAAATAATTTTGACTTTACTTTTTTTGATTCTGAAATCGCCTTCAGCAACTAGTACTCCTGTGAAATAATAGGTTAGATACATTGACTTTCTATTCAAAAAATATTCGTTGATTCAATTAAAATAAATAAAATAAAACTCGCTATACCTGGCTCTGCATATTCATGCATTTATGCTCGTAGCCTATATCCGCATCCATAACCGTTTTTCATTTGTGTGTAGAAAGTGTGTGTAGAAAAAGCCACATACCCTACCATATTATATTACTTACACTAAAAAATACTAGACAATCTTATTTTTTTGCACATAAAGAAATAAAGAAGTCATTGCAATTGCCGGAAATACTAAGCCTACTAAAGGCACGAAAATAGAAGGTAAGTTTAAATCCGTCATGGAATAGGTGTCTCAATTCAAATTTACTATTTCTATCTAGTCGAAAAATATCTTAAGATTCTTATGATATAATTAAGTATATCTATTATAAGGAATATTGACTATTGTATTGTATTTTTTATTTTTAGTTTGAAAAATATTCTGTAAAAAAAATGAAAGGATAATAAGAAAATTCCAAAAAAGGAGAACTAATTAAAAGATTTTATTTTGATTTTCCCATCCTCATGGCCTTTCTATCTTTCTAATCTAATTTGAAATTGGATTCAAAAGAAAGCGTTAGAATTTACTTCCTGCATACATACTTCTCTAGAAGCGCATACAATAATGCGTGGTAAAGGCGGAAAATAGTATATTCAATCAAAATCAAAGGGCAAACTATCTTACCTACTATAGATCCCCTACTACCCTCTTAGACTTTAAAAGGCTTATATACCACCCAAAGAAAGGGTATGAAAATGCCGGTGGAGTTAGCTTTTCGACGAAGACCGTCCCTGCAGCTAAGCCCTGTTAGTAAGACCCCGCAATAATGGATTATAGAAGAATATTATTCCAAATACTCCTCGACGATATAGTAGCATTGCGATTCGAATCTTTTTATTTATGAATATGAACAGAAAAAATTCATTGTATCGTTGGGTCGGAGCGGAGGTTTGGTCCAGAAAAATTAGGAACAAAACGTCTACTCTACCGCATTGAAGTCTATAGCGCTGTATTTCCACGAAAGTATAATTCTTACCATCAGGATACGATCCTTTCTTTTGAACTAAACGCCTCACGATCGGTCCAGTTCTATGTCCAATCCCAAATCAAGGATTTTCGCTCTTGATCGGAGTCATAAACTAAAAAAACTACCTTTTATCCTTTTCTCAAGGTTATAGAAAACTTCCTTATCTAGTTCTAGCATTTTGAAAAAAAAATGCTTCTTTTTTACACACAGTTCGGGTCACTTGTTGACTCACGATTACGCTGTTAAAAGTTTCAAACGCCCTCTTTTTGAAATTGAAAGAGAGTCCTATAAAAAGGTCTAACTTCCAAACTATGTCTTCTTTCATTCATTCTCCTTTAGTTTTTTTCTCTATCTAGAAGTGGAATAGAATAACCCGCTGAAGGGTAATGATCATACGTCTGTAATGCATTGTATGGCCTGAATAGGTCCTATTCTTCTACCTTTTCCGTAGTCGATGGCTATTCACAGCTACCACCTTAACACCAAAGAAGAGTTCGACCCAATGCTTTATTTCTGTCTTAGTGAATCCCGATTCGACATTAAAAGTATATTGATTCTTTCCCAATAAACGAAGTCTTTTTTCTGTAAATACTGCAGATTTGATTCCATTATCATGATCATATGATAATACTATATTTTATTATTTTATTATTTTATTTGTATTTCTTTATTGTATTATACCTTAATATATATATTCTAGATATATAAAATAGACTTAATCTCGATTTGTCAAGTCTCATGATCATATCATGATCTATTTTATTCGGCTCAATCTTTTTTTTCTAAAAAAGATTGAGCCGAGTTTAATATTAGAAGAATAAAGAAGAATTACTGCATTTCATAACTGATTTTTTTATCTTTTTATTTCGTTTCTTTTTTATTTATACCTTCTTTATCTTTAGTTTTATCTAGTTAATCAATAGTATCTACCGGCTCGAACTCGAATTTGATCGCCTTCCATACTTCACAAGCTGCGGCTAGTTCAGGACTCCATTTGCAAGCTGCTCGGATAATTTCATTACCTTCAACTTATAATTTTAATTTTTTACTATTCTACTAGCGTATCCCCTGCCATGCAAGAATTTTTGTCTTGGATAAGATTGGTTTCAGTCCTATGAAAACTATGGAGGTAAAGAGAGTTCCCTCGAAGACCGAGCATGGTTATACTTTCGACACAAAATTATACAATGCAGACACCTACACGTATTTTGAATGCAAAACTTGGAGAGCAATATGCAAGGCTTATGCATTTGAGCCTGATATTCTTATCACCTTTGATATTCGTCCGGAAGATAATATTGAAGGCAATATCAGCATCTGGGTCGATGTGCAGACGCCTCCAGTTCTACCATTATGTGAGTTTCTCAACCATATTTATGTCTTGGATATTGTTTATTCAAAAATAGTTGACAACTAATTTTGATTGACAGGTTATTTCCAATCAAGCAAACATGTCCTTGGCTTGGTAGACATGACCTACTACTGTCCCGAGGCTGAACTAAACTGTGAGGAGATAACTCATTATGTTTCATGGCTTGAGGATCTTGATGCTGTCAAGAAAAATTATTTTCCTGGACTTGAAAATATTAGTACTCAAAACGTGCAACCAATAGTGTTCGTATTGAACTATGGTCACATCTATTTAGGAAAGATGGAAAGATTTTTACTATTCGTCCTCAGTGCATCTTTTGCATACATTATTTTTTAAGCTAAACTTCATTGCTAAGTATGTTACTACGATGTTCTTCAATAGGGACTCCCGATGATAATTGTGCCTCATTGGATCGAGCCTAAAGGTCGCATGGCAATGGTTAGCTTACGGCCAAGAGATCCTACATTGCACATGAGTGCATTCAAGATTTCTAAAACCGATCAAGTCTTAATAGTGAAAGACTGGAGCAAAATTGTGAAGGATCGCAAAGAAATACTAGGGGGCAGCAATCAGAAGCGCAGCCCACAATTAGGAGACAGGTTCATCTGCATGCTCCAGTATGATGAATCAGGACTGCTACACATGTTCTATGATATTTTACCAGAGAGAGAGAGAGAGAGAGAGAGAGAGAGAGAGAGAGAGAGAGAGAGAGCAGCAGGAGTGATTAGCTAGCTAGAATGAGTTTGAAGATGATGATGTGCTACACTATGACTATGATGATTAAATAGCTAGTGTTGGTGTTAATGACTATGATGATTATTATTAGCTAGTGTTGGTGGTGATTATATAGCTATACTATGACTATGATGATTAAATAGTGGTAATGACTAATGATTATTAGCTAGTGTTGTTGGTGATGATATGATGTAAGAGTTTTATATTAATATGATTATGATGATGAGTTATTATATCATTGGGTGAAAGAACCACGGATTAATTTCAAGTGGATGGATCCTAAGTGATCAAGTCATGGATTATCAACAATCTCTAAATTGCTACTGTATGAAAACTTGTATAAAGGTGTATGAATAACGACATAAAAAATAGAATACGGAATAATAGCAGTAGCGTGGGCAGTGAGACGTGCTACTAGTAATTACCAGTAGCGCCTGTTGCTCCACGCGCTACTACTAAGTAGATATAGCAGTAGCGCGTGTCAACACACGCTACTGCTAACCTTTAGTTGTAGCGTCGTAGCAGTAGCACGGTTACCCGCGCAACTGATAGGCTAAAAACCCGCGCTACTGCTAGGCTTTTCCCTAGTAGTGTGCCGTCTTCTGGGCGCTCGACCACGATCACGGTACTGACCACCCGGCTGGTGGCGGCGTTGTAGAGGAACATGGGTTCCTTAGCAGCCGCAGCGGCTAGGACAGGCGGCGTGGTCAGCATCCGCTTGAGCTGGAGAAAAGCCTTGCCCGCCTTGTCATTCCACTCGAAGCAAGTGGTCTTCTTCATTAGCTGGTACAAGGGGAGGGCCTTCTCGCCCAGCCGACCGATGAACCGGCTAAGAGATGCCAAGCACCCGGTGAACTTCTGGACATCCCGCAACCGGGTTGGTCTCTGCATCTGCTCGATGGCCTTGATCTTCACAGGGTTGCACTCGATGCCGCGTTCAGAGACAAGCTGGTACTCCTAAGACACATTTCTCCGAGTTGAGCTTTATTTAAAAACAGCATGAATTATCAAAGGTCTCCTTGAGATCTTCCAGAAGGGTGCCATGCTTCTCCGTCTTCACCATAATATCGTCTACATAGACGTGGGCATTTCTGCCGAGCTGCTTGAGGAGACACTTCTGCATGCAACGCTGAAACATGGCGCTGACATTTCTCAAGCCGAACATCATGGAAGGCTCGGAATGGTGTGATGAAGGCAGTCTTCAGCCGATCGGTCGTGCTCAGCTTGATCTGGTGGTAGATGGAATAGGCGTCCAAGAAAGACAACAGCTCGCATCCGGCTGTGGAATCAATCACTTGGTCTATCTGAGGCAAGGCAAACGGATCCTTGGGGTAGGCTTTGTTGAGGCTAGTGTAGTCGATACACATTCGCCACTTGTTGTTCTACTTCAGCACGAGGGCTGGGTTGGCAAGCAAGTCCTGGTAGAATACTTCCACGATGAAGCCGCCTGCCAAAAGCCGGGCGATCTCTTCACCAACAATACTTCTCTTCTCTTCTGACAGGTGGCGGAGGGGTTGCTTAACCGGCTTCGCATCCGGCCTCACATGTAGCTTGTACTCGGAGAAATCCGTCGGAACACCCGGCATGTCCTTGGGGGACCATGCAAAGATGTCCCGATTCTCACGGAGGAAATCGACGAGTTCGCTTTCCTATTTGCTATCAAGGTTTGACCCTACGACAGCAAACCTCTCTAGGTGCGCCAGATCCAAGGCAATCTTCTTGGTCTCTTTGGCTGGCTGGAAGGAGCCCTGAGCCTCCATGTCCTTGGGGTCGGATGGTATGTCCGGCTGCTTGCTGGCCATGGCCACCGCCCGGTCAGGAGACGCTTCTCTTCGGCAATGACGAGCGGCACACGCGACCGTCTTCTGGTAGTCACCAGCAATGGTGACGATGCCCTTGGGACCCGGCATTTTCATCTTGAGGTAGGCGTAATGCGGCACTGCCATGAACTTGGCGAGTGCGGGTCGGCCCAAGAGAGCACATGGTAGGGGCTGTCCAGGTCAACCACCTCGAACCAGATTGGCTCACGACGGAAATGATCATTGTCGCCAAATAGGACGTCTATCTTGATCTTGCCAATCGGAGAGCAGGAAAGTCCGGGTACGATGCCGTGGAAGACAATTCGACTGGGCAGGAGCTACTTCTCCTTGATGCCCAACTTCTCCATGGTGTCGCGGCAGAGGATGTTGATGCTGCTACCGCCGTCTGTCAGGATCCGGGAGAAGCGGGCAAGCTCGCCTCTCTGTCGAGAAGGTGGAGTCCAGCACCTTGGCATAGGAACCCGACGATGCCATCACGGCCGGATGGTCAGCGCTGCTCCAGCTGATGGGCCTCTCGGACCAGTGCATGAACTCAGGGACCTCTGAGGCGACAGCATTCACCTCGCGGTGCTGCTATCATCGGCTGTGTTGGTCGTCGGCCATGCTAGTGAATACGACGTAGGTGCCATGCTCTTCGAGGAACTCATCTTGGACTACACCGACTGGTCGGACCACCGGCTGTTGAGGAGGCGGAGCCGGCGGACCTGTTGGTGGGGGCGGCAGGCCCTCGCCCTTGGCGGTTCGGGTGAGCCAGTGGCATTTCCGAGTGGTGTGGTTGGACGGCTTCGCCCCGCTGTGGAACTTGTAGGGAGCGTAAAGGGTCTTCTCGAAGGAGAAGGCGGGCAACCAAGTAGGCTTGCCGCCCTTCTGGCGCTTGGGGCCGGGTTGTCCCTCCGGCTGCTGATCTTCGACTGTAGCCGCTTGCCGGCTGCTAGGCTTTGCGCTTGTTGTCGTTCGGCTGCTGGCGCCGGTTGGAGTCACCAGCCGACGTGTGAGGGGCCGGCGGGAGCATCTTCCCGGATGCGTCCCCCGGATCTCCAACTTCATGGAGGAGTCGGCGGTGGCGTACTTGTCGGCCACGACTAGGAGCTCGTCCAACGTGGCCGGCTCGTCGCACAAGAGCTTGTGCTTGAGCAAAGTGACTTCTCTGCACCCGGCGGTGAAGTACTCGATGGCCTGCACCTCGTGCACCCCTTCGCAGGAGTTGTGCAACTCGGCCCAGCGCATCAGGTAGTCGCAGGTGGACTTAGTCGGGCCTTGAACGCACATGGAGAGCTGGCGAGGCTTGGGTTGCCGCTTGTAGGTGCTTGTGAAGTTGCGGATGAAGACATCGGCGAAGTCCAGCCATCTGTTGACGTTGCACGGCTTGAGGCTGTTCAGCCATGACCAGGCCGTGCCCCGGAGCATGAGCGGAACATGCTTCACGACAACGCGCTTGTTGCCGTTTGCGATGCTGACGGCCATGGAGTAGTCGACCAGCCAGTCCTCCGGCTTCACGGAGCCGTTGTACTTGGGAGTATCTCGAGGCAGCGAGAACCCTCTGGGGAAGGGCTCATCGCGAATGCGGGGGCCAAAGCAGGCTGGGCCGATGGCATCTTCTTCTTCTACCGTCAGGGATCGAGCAAGTCGGTCGATCCGGTGGCGGGCGTCATTTTCTCCGACTCCTTCATGGGGACCCAGCCGGCCTCCGAGGGTCGGATGATCAACAGACAGCGGAGAAGCGCGCCTCTCCCTGCGAGGGGGAAGCGGACGATCGTCCCACCGTTCTTCTGCTTGTGGGCGGCCGTCTTGGTCGCGCACAATCGTGATGTGGGTGCGCCGACTGCGGCTAGCAGCCGGCTCTTGGTCTCGCCGACCGCGAGCACCGCCTGTCGGGGACCAGGAGGTCGCCCCATGCTCGTGGTGGCGGGGAGGATGGTTCTCGGCTTGCTCGCTGGGTTCCACCACGCGGCAGCCAGCTTCCTGCTGCGCGATAGTCGGGTCGAGGAGCTGCTGGAGGCGCTCCATGTTGATGCGATGCTCGTCGCCCTCGAGGTGGTCGAGTTCGTCTGCCTCCGCCTGGGCAGCGCGTCGGTTCTCCATCAGGCTGGCGTAGACTGGGCGTCCAGCTCCCAGCATGCTGGCGATGGCCGCGCCGCATTGCCGAACTGTGCCCACTCAGCTAGGCTCGCCAGCAGCCGGAGTGTCGCCCACTGCGCGGTCTATCTCGCGCTGGTAGGCTTCAGTGAGGCGCCTCATGGCCGCCAACTTGTTGGTGCTGTCAAGGAGTGAGATGCGGAATGACTCCAAGGTCGCTCCATCGGTGTTCGCTACCACGGGCGTGGACAGGCCCCGCATTGGCGCCTACAGCGGGTCCTGGCCAGCCCCGTCAGAGGCTCCGTCACGGCTAGTGACTAGCACCTCCGTGATGGTGCTAGCACTGGCGTTGCTGACCGCGGGAGGGAGCGGGTCGTTGATGATCAACACATTGCCAAGGAAAGCATCGGTGAACGCCGCGTCGGAGTCGATGAGCATCTCGACGGGCGGGTCGGTGGAGCCGACAGACTCCAGGTCGGAGGCAGGATCGTTGGTGATGCAGAGCTTGCCGAGGAGGTCGACGAGGCAGCTCTCAGAGCTGGCCGCTCCCACTTCAGGCGCGGGCTCGTCGGATACGCGGATCCTGCCGATGAGATCAACGAGGCAACTTGCGGTGCAAGCGGCTTCCACGCCGCGAAGCGCATCGATGCAAACGCCATCAGGCGTGCCGGGCTGGCTGCGCTCGCCAGGAAGGAAAAGGGTTCCCTTCCAGAACATGTTTTCGGATGATGGTGCACCTAGCCCCACGGTGGGCGCCAAATGTCGGGGATATCCAGTGACATATGCCAGGGGGTGGCTTATCATGGATGGGGACATGAGTACGTCGTCGGGTCCTAGAAGCGGGAGTGAGCAAGATCTCGAACACCTACGAGTCTTACCCAGGATCGGGGCTCTCCGTGGGGATAACACCCCTAGTCCTGCTCTGGGGGGTCTCCGCATGATGACTATCGTCAATAGAGTAGCTACAAGAGTGCTCCTTGAGCTGTTTCGGCTAGAGGAGGAAGAAGGGCAAGGCTGGCTCTATCTCCTCTCTCTATGTGTGTGTAGGTTGGCTAGGGTTCTGAACTCTTTGCATGGGTGAACCTGGGAGGTTTATATAGGCCAACCCCCAAGGTTACAATGGTAATCCGGCCGGGTGTAGGACCCGGCCGTCAATGTCCATGGGCGCCGGCTTCTCCGTCGGCTGCTGGGGCCCTCTGCTGGGTGGGTCCCATCGGCTGTCGTGAACTCGGCCGACAGTTATGGCCCGCCACCTGCGGGCCATGCTGACTTCTTTATACTGTAGCCCCGCCCTCGATGATGGAGGCTTTGTCGGGGGGCCCATGGATACAGTCCTGCCGCCTGGCGGGCGCTCACTGTAGCCACGCGCCGTCTCACCAGAATAATGGTGCGCAGACTCTGGGGGGAGGGACGGCCGCCTGCTAGGAGTCGGGCCGCCCTCGATGCCGCCTGCTCGGGTTCCACCGTCTTCTAGTGGCTCGCGAACAGGTAGGACCTGCCACCCACGGGCCATACCGACCGCCCGTCGTGGGAGCATGGCCCCTGTTGACGTAGGAGGCGACGTGGTCTGCGTGGCAACAGTGCTGCGCCGGGCGAGGGATGTCCGCTTGGTACACCTGCACTGTGGTCACGTTCTCCCTGGATTCGGGGGTGGCAGGTAGCACTGTAGCCACGCCCCGTCTCGTCGTCGTAAATGGGTGAAAGCTTTGAGGGGGCGAGGGGCCTCCTGTGGGATGCCGCCCCCCTAAAGCCACCTGCTGGGGGGGGGGGGGATGCGCCGTCTTCTAACAGCTGGCCCAGAGTTGGCCGTTCGTCCGGAAGGTGTGAGGGGTGCAGCTAGCCCTGATGTCTTGAAATACTATGGCGAGCCGATGAGACTACCCGTGGTCAATCCCTCCGACAGTGAGGATTTCTTTGATACATACTCACCGGTTGCTAGGATGACTACAATTCGGGTGTTGATTGCTGATACGTCCATTTTGCATCATGCTTTTATGTCAATATTTCTTGCATTATGGGATGTTATTTCACGTTATGTCACAATACTTATGGCTATTCTCTCTTATTTTACAAGGTTTACATGAAGAGGGAGAATGCCGGCAGCTGGAATTCTGGGCTGAAAAGGAGCAATATTGAAGGACTATTCTGCGAACTCCAAAAGTCCTGAAACTCCACGGAATACCTTAGAATAAATAAATAAAAATTGTCGCCAAAGATGAAGGCCAGGGGGCCCACACCCAGCTCACGAGGGTGGGGGGCGCGCCCCCTGGGCGCGCCCCCCTACCTCGTGGGCCCCCTAGTGGCTCTCCGACGTCCATCTTCTCCCATATGAAATCTTTCGATGAGAAAAAAATAGAGGAGAACCTTTCAGGACGAGACTCCGCCGCCACGAGGTGGAACCTTGGCGGAACCAATCTAGGACTCTGGCAGAGCTTTTCTGCCGGGGACACTTCCCTCCGGGAGGGGAAAATAATCACCATCGTCATCACCAACGCTACTCTCATCGGGAGAGGGAAATCTCCATCAACATCTTCATCAGCACCATCTCATCTCCAAACCCTAGTTCATCTCTTGTATCTAATTCCTGTCTCCAAGTCCGAGATTGGTGCTAGTAGGTTGCTAGTAGTGTTGATTACTCTTTGTAGTTGATGCTAGTTGGTTTATTTGGTGGAAGATCATATGTTCAGATCCTATATGCACATTATTACCCCTCTGATTATGAACATGAATATGCTTTGTGAGTAGTTACGTTTGTTCCTGAGGACAAGGGAGAAGTCTTGCTATTAGTAGTCATGTGAATTTGGTATTCGTTCGATATTTTGATAAGATGTATGTTGTCTAACCTCTAGTGGTGTTATGTGAACGTCGACTACATAACACTTCACCATTATTTTGGCCTAGAGGAAGGCATTGGGAAGTAATAAGTAGATGATGGGTTGCTAGAGTGAGAGAAGCTTAAACCCTAGTTTATGCGTTGCTTCGTAAGGGGCTGATTTGGATCCACCTGTTTCATGCTACGGTTAGGTTTACCTTAATACTTTTGTTATAGTTGCGGATGCTTGGAATCTAGGTTAATCATAAGTGGGATGCTTTTCCAAGTAAGGGAAGTACCCAAGCACCGGTCCACCCACATATAAAATTATCAAAGTACCGAACGCGAATCATATGAGTGTGATGAAAACTAGCTTGACGATATTCCCATGTGTCCTCGGGAGCACTTTTCCTATTATAAGAGTTTGTCCATGCTTGTCCTTTGCTACAAAAAGGATTGGGCCACCTTGCTGCACTTTATTTACTTTTGTTACTTGCTGCTCTTTACAATTTATCCTATCACAAAACTATCTGTTACCACTTATTTCAGTACTTGCAGAGAATACCTTGCTGAAAACCGCTTATCATTTCCTTCTGCTCCTCGTTGGGTTCGACACTCTTACTTATCAAAACGACTACGATAGATCCCCTATACTTGTGGGTCATCAAGACTCTTTTCTGGCGCCGTTGCCGGGGAGTGAAGCGCCTTTGGTAGGTGGAATTTGGTAAGGAAAATTTTATTTAGTGTGCTGAAATTTTCTGTCACTTGTTACTATGGAAGGTAATTGTTTGAGGGGCTTGTTCGGGGTATCTTCACACCATCCGGTTGAGCCAAGGGTTGCTCCTCAACTTACTGAACCTACTGAACCTATTGAAAATGAAACTCCTTTTGGAATTCCTTCGGGTATGATGGAAAAACTGCTAGCTAACACTTTCGCAGGAGATGGAACAAAGCATCCTGACGAACATCTACACTTCGTGGATGATATTTGTGGACTATTTAAGCTCGCAGGTATACCCGATGATGTTGTTAAGAAGAAGGCTTTCCCTTTATCTTTGGAGGGAGACGCATTGACATGGTATAGGCTATGTGATGATACGAGATCATGGAACTATAAAAGAGTGAAATTGGAATTTCATCAAAAGTATTACCCTATGCATCTTGTTCATCGTGATCGCAATTATATATATAATTTTTGGCCTCGCGAAGGAGAAAGCATCGCTCAAGCTTGGGGGAGGCTTGAATCAATGTTATATTCATGACCCAGTCATGAGCTCTCAAAATTGACAATTCTCCAGAATTTTTATGCTCGGCTTTCTGATAACAATCGCACCATGCTCGATACTTCTTGTGTTGGCTCTTTTATGATGAAGCCTATTGAATTTGTATGGAATTTATTGGATAGAATTAAACGCAACTCTGAAGATTGGGACCTCGACGAAGGTAAGGAGTCAGGTATGACACCTAAGTTCGATTGTGTTACATCTTTTATGGATACCGATATTTTCCGTAAGTTTAGCACTAAATATGGACTTGACTCTGATATAGTAGCTTCTTTCTGTGAATCTTTTGCTAGTTATGTTGATATCCCCAAGGAGAAGTGGTTTAAATATCATCCTCCCATAGAAGTAAAAGTAGCTGCACCTATCAAAGTTGAAGAAAAGATTGTCACTTATAATGATCCTATTGTTCCTACTTCTTATGTTGAGAAACCCCCTTTCCCTGTTAGAATGAAGGATCATGCTAAAGGTTCAAGTGTTGTTCGTAAAAGCAATATTAGGACTTATACACCTCCTGAACAAGTCAAAGTAGAACCTAATATTGCCATTGTTAAAGATCTCTTGTCTGATAATATCGATGGGCATGTTATTCAATTCTAGGGTGAAACTGCTAGAATTGCTAAACCTTGTGATAAAGATAAACATAGACCTATGGTAGGCGTGCCTGTTATTTCTGTTAAAATAGGAGATCAATGTTATCATGGCTTGTGTGATATGGGTGCTAGTGCTAGTGTTATACCCATTGACTTATACAAAGAAATTATGCATGAGATTGCACCTGCTGAGTTAGAAGAAATTGATGTTACAATTAAACTTGCAAATAGAGATACTATATCTCCAATGGGAATTGTTAGAGATGTTGATGTCTTGTGTGGGAAAACCAAATATCCTGCTGATTTTCTTGTTCTTGGTTCTCCACAAGATAGCTTTTGTCCCATTATATTTGGTAGACCCTTCTTGCTACTGTTAATGCTACGATAGATTGCAAAAAGAATGTTGTTACTGTTGGCTTGGATGATATGGTTCATGAGTTTAATTTCTCTACATTTAGTAAACAACATCGTGAGGAAGATTTTCCTAGTAAGGATGAAATTATTGGTCTTGCTTCTATTGTTGTACCTCCTAGTGATCCTTTAGAACACTACTTGCTAGACCATGAAAATGATATGTTCATGAATGTAAGAAGGGAAATAGATGAAGTATTCTTTAAACAGGAACCTATTCTGCAACACAATTTGCCTGTTGAAATCCTAGGGGATTCCCCTCCACCCAAGGGTGATCCCGTATTTGAGCTTAAACCGTTGCCTGATAATCTTAAATATGATTATCTTGATGAAAAGAAAATATATCCTGTCATTATTAGCGCTAACCTTTCAAAGCATGAAGAGGAAAGATTATTGAAAACTCTGAAGAAGCACCGTGCTGCTATTGGATATACTTTGGATGATCTTAAGGGCATCAGTCCCACTCTATGTCAACATAAAATAAATTTGGAAGCTGATGCCAAACCAGTTTGTGATCCTCAATGACGTTTGAATCCTAAAATGAAAGAAGTTGTAAGAAAAGAAATACTCAAGCTTCTGGAGGCAGAGACGTGAAGAAACTAATCTTGTCTTGAATTGGGAAAAGTGCCACTTTATGGTTAATGAAGGTATTGTCTTGGGGCACAAAGTTTCTGAAAGAGGTATTGAAGTTGATAAAGCCAAGGTTGATGCTATTGAAAAGATGCCATGTCCAAAGGACATCAAAGGTATAAGAAGTTTCCTTGGTCACGCCGGATTTTATAGGAGGTTCATTAAGGACTTCTGAAAAATCTCTCGGCCTCTGACTAATTTATTACAAAAAGATGTACCGTTTGTCTTTGATGATGATTGTGTAGAAGCATTTGATATACTTAAGAACGCACTAGTCTCTGCACCTGTTGTTCAGCCACCTAATTGGAATTTACCCTTTGAAATTATGTGTGATGCTAGTGATTATGCTGTAGGTGCTGTTCTAGGGCAGAGAGTTGATAAGAAATTAAATGTTATCCATTATGCTAGTAAGACTCTAGATAGTGCTCAAAGAAATTATGCTACTACCGAAAAGGAATTTTTAGCAGTGGTGTTTGCTTGTGATAAGTTTAGACCTTATATTGTTGATTCGAAAGTTACTATTCACACCGATCATGCTGCTATTAAATATCTTATGGAAAAGAAGGATGCAAAACCTAGACTTATTAGATGGGTTCTCTGCTTCAAGAATTTGATTTACATATTGTTGATAGAAAGGAGCTGAGAACCCGTGCTGTGCATAACTTGTCTAGGCTAGAGAATGTTCTTGATGACCCACTACCTATTGATGATAGCTTTCCTGATGAGCAATTAAATGTCATAAGTACTTCTCGTAGCACTCCTTGTTATGCTGATTATGCTAATTATATTGTTGCTAAATTTATACCACCTAGCTTCACATACCAGCAAAACAAAAAGTTTTTCTATGACTTGCGACATTACTTTTGGGATGACCCACATCTTTATAAATAAGGAGTAGATGGTGTCATTAGACGTTGTGTACCTGAGCATGAACAGGAACAGTTCCTACGCAAGTGTCACTCCGAAGCTTATGGAGGACATCACGCTGGAGACAGAACTGCACATAAGGTATTGCAATCCGGTTTTTATTGGCCTACTCTCTTCAAGGATTCCCGTAAGTTTGTTTTGTCTTGCGATGAATGTCAAAGAATTGGTAATATCAGTAGACGTCAAGAAATGCCTATGAATTATTCACTTGTTATTGAGCCGTTTGATGTTTGGGGCTTTGATTATATGGGACCTTTTCCTGCCTCTAATGGTTACACTCATATTCTAGTTGTTGTTGATTACGTTACTAAGTGGGTGGAAGCTATTCCAACTAGTAGTGTTGATCATAACACTTCTATTAAAATGCTTAAGGAAGTTATTTTTCTGAGGTTTGGAGTCCCTAGATACTTAATGACTGATGGTGGTTCACACTTTGTTCATGGTGCTTCCCGTAAGATGCTTGCTAAATACGACGTTGATCATAGAATTGCATCTCCTTATCACCCGCAGTCTAGTGGTCAAGTAGAATTGAGCAATAGGGAGCTCAAATTAATTTTACAAAAGACTGTCAATAGGTCTAGAAAGAATTGGTCCAAGAAACTTGATGATGCATTATGGGCCTATAGAACTTCTTATAAAAATCCTATGGGTATGTCACCTTACAAAATGGTCTATGGAAAAGCTTGTCACTTACCTCTCAAACTAGAACATAAGGCATATTGGGCCATTAAAGAGCTCAACTATGATTTCAAACTTGCTGGTGAGAAGAGGTTATTTGATATTAGCTCACTTGATGAATGGAGAGCCCAAGCTTATGAAAATGCCAAGTTGTTTAAAGAAAAAGTTAAAAGATGGCATGACAAAAGGATACAAAGGCGTGAGTTTAATGTCGGTGATTATGTATTGTTATACAACTCTCGTTTAAGATTTTTTGCAGGAAAACTTCTCTCTAAATGGGAAGGTCCCTACGTTATCGAGGAGGTCTATCGTTCGGTGCCATAAAATCAACAACTTCCATGAGCACAAACCGAAGGTGGTAAACGGTCAAAGGATTAAACACTATATCTCAGGTAATCCTATAAATGTTGAAACTAATATTATTGAAACCGTGACCCCGGAGGAGTACATAAAGGACACTTTCTAGAACGTTCCAGACTCCGAAAAGGAATAGGTATGTGGTACGGTAAGTAAACCGACTCCAAAACAATTTTTAAGGCAATATTTCTCCGTTTTGGAATATTTAGAAAAATAGAAAAATAAGTAGCAGTCCGGGGAGGACACAAGGCCTCCACGAGGGTGGAGGGCGCGCCCTACCCCCCTGGGCGCGCCCCCCTACCTCGTGAGCACCTCGTGTGCCCTACGGACTCTGTTTCCTTGCACGATACGTATTTTGGTCGGTAAAAATTCATTATATATACTCCCGAAGTTTTTGACTCTCGTATCACGCAAATCTCCCTTGTTCTTGTTTCGAGCTGTTTTTCTGACAGGTCTAGATAATCATGACGACCCCAAGTGCTTCCAAGGACAAGTTCTTCGAGAAGGTGATTAACCCTTACCTCGTTGAGGTGCTGCGGCACCCTCAAACCATTGAGATGCGTGATGGGTTGCTGCACATCCGTGAAGTTGAGGGACCAAAGAGAACCGGAAGTGTGGAGTCGAGGCTCGAGGCAATGGAGCAACAAGTTTTCAAGTGTCAGGGGATGGTGGAGCGTGGAATCAACGCTAGCCACAAGATGCTCTCGGAGTTCACCAACAACTACGAGCCAGATGCCAAGAACACTGAGGAGGCCATCTTTAAGCTACAAGAGAAGATCGAGCACCTCCAAGCCCAAATTTATGATTTGCAAAATCAAAACTGTGAGTATGAATATAGATTCAAAAGGATGAGTTTGGCTGCAGATTTGAGGATTCCGGAGACTCGATCATCCTTCTATGATGGAGAGCCTATGCCGTGGAAGTTGGACGACAAGCCCACATCATCGAAAATACCTCCACCGCCAACGACAAAGAAGGAGAAATAGTCACATGGGTATGGGCACTCCCCTTGGTAACTGCCAAGCTTGGGGGAGGTGCCCTCGTATCGTATCACCATCACAACTCCTATCTTTACAGTTTTTCTTAGTTCGATCCTATTAGTAGTATCTTGATTTAGTAGAATAAAGTCGTGGCATGATCTAGTTTTGAGTTTTGCTTTATGATCCTTCTTTGTAATCGAGTTCGTGAGCTATATAATAAAGATTAGTGTTGAGTCAAGGGCTTGATTGTTTTGCCATGATCTTGGGTAAGTAGAAGAAAAGAATAAAAGGAATGAAGAGTTCATATTGATCTTAGTGAAAGTAATGACTTCACATAGAAAGAGTATGATGATTAAAAGTTGTTGGGAGTTGGCAAATATAGCTTTGGTCATCGTTGCAATTAATAGGAAGTAATAAGGAAAGAGAGGTTTAACATATAGATATATTATCATTGACATCTTTTATGGCTGGGAGCACTCATTAAAATATGACATGCTAAAGAGTTGAGGTTGGACAAGGAAGACAGCATAATGAGTTATGTTTTCTTACATTCGAGATAAAGTATGTTGTTATGGATCTTCTACCGTGTTGAGCTTGCCTTTCCCCCTCATGCTAGCCAAATTCTTAGCACCAAGTAGAAATACTACTTGTGCTTCCAAACACCCTTAAACTAGTTTTGCCATGAGAGTCCACCATATCTGCCTACGGATTGAGTAAGATCCTTCAAGTAAGTTGTCATCGGTGCAAGCAATAAAAATTGCTCTCTAAATATGCATGACTTATTAATGTAGAGAAATAAGCTTTGTACGAACTTGTTGTGGACGCAATAAAAGCGACGGACTGCATAATAAAGGTTCACATGCAAGGGGCAACATAAAGTGACGTTCTTTTGCATTAAGATTTTGTGCATCAACCCTAAACGCGCATGACAACCTCTGCTTCCCTCTGCGAAGGGCCTATCTTTTATCATTATCCTCTACATTACAAGAGTCTCGGTGATCCTCACCATTCCTTTTTCATTTTATCCTTTGGCAAGCTAAGCATGTTGGAAAGAGTATGATATACATATCTAATTGGATGTGGGGGAGCATGAATTGTTATTGTTGACATTACCCTTGAGGTAAAAGGTTGTGGGGCAAAACTATAAGCCCCTATCTTTCTCTGTGTCCGATTAAAACTCCGTAACCACAAGTATCGCGTGAGTGCTAGCAATTATGAAGGACTAAATGATAGTTGAGTATGTGGACTTGCTTTTAGGCTCTGACATAGACTCTTTCCGATGTTATGACAAATTGCAATTGCTTCAATGACTGAGATTATAATTGTTAGTGCCCAATAATGTTTCGGATTCATGCTTTGGCTTTGTGAATGGGTCATTACTTGAACATGAGTAATCATATGACAAAATCTATTTATGTTGCTGTTATGAAATAATCATGATGCCTTCATGTCCGTATTTTTTTTATCGACGCCTCTACCTCTAAACATGAGGACATATTTATTGTTATGGGCTTTTCGCTTGAGGACAAGCGAGGTCTAAGATTGGGGGAGTTGATACGTCCATTTTGCATCATGCTTTTATGTCAATATTTATTGCATTATGGGCTGTTATTTCACGTTTTGTCACAATACTTATGGCTATTCTCTCTTATTTTACAAGGTTTACATGAAGAGGGAGAATGCCGGCAGCTGGAATTCTGGGCTGGAAAAGGAGCAAATATTGAAGGACTATTCTGCGCAACTCCAAAAGTCCTGAAACTCCACGGAATACCTTAGAATAAATAAAGAAAAATCGTCGCCAAAGATGAAGGCCAGGGGGCCCACACCCAGCTCACGAGGGTGGGGGGCGCGCCCCCCCTGGGCGCCCCCCTACCTCGTGGGCCCCCTGGTGGCTCTCCGACGTCCATCTTCTCCCATATGAAGTCTTTCGATGACACAAAAATAGAGGAGAACCTTTCGGGACGAGACTCCGCTGCCACGAGGCGGAACCTTGGCGGAACCAATCTAGGGCTCCGGCAGAGCTTTTCTGCCGGGGTCACTTCCCTCCGGGAGGGAGAAATCATCACCATCGTCATCACCAACGCTCCTCTTATCGGGAGAGGGCAATCTCCATCAACATCTTCATCAGCACCATCTCATCTCCAAACCCTATTTCATCTCTTGTATCTAATTCCTGTCTCCAAGTCCGTGATTGGTGCTAGTAGGTTGCTAGTAGTGTTGATTACTCTTTGTAGTTGATGCTAGTTAGTTTATTTGGTGGAATATCATATGTTCAGATCCTATATGCACATTATTACCCCTCTGATTATGAACATGAATATGCTTTGTGAGTAGTTGCGTTTGTTCCTGAGGACAAGGGAGAAGTCTTGCTATTAGTAGTCATGTGAATTTGGTATTCGTTCGATATTTTGATAAGATGTATGTTGTCTAACCTCTAGTGGTGTTATGTGAACGTCGACTACATAACACTTCACCATTATTTGGGCCTAGAGGAAGGCATTGGGAAGTAATAAGTAGATGATGGGTTGCTAGAGTGACAGAAGCTTAAACCCTAGTTTATGCGTTGCTTCGTAAGGGGCTGATTTTGATCCACCTGTTTCATGCTATGGTTAGGTTTACCTTAATACTTTTGTTGTAGTTGCGGATGCTTGCAATAGAGGTTAATCATAAGTGGGATGCTTGTCCAAGTAAGGGCAGTACCCAAGCACCGGTCCACCCACATATCAAATTATCAAAGTACCGAACGCGAATCATATGAGCGTGATGAAAACTAGCTTGACGATATTCCCATGTGTCCTCGGGAGCGCTTTTCCTATTATAAGAGTTTGTCCAGGCTTGTCCTTTGCTACAAAAAGGATTGGGCCACCTTGCTGCACTTTATTTACTTTTGTTACTTGCTGCTCTTTACAATTTATCCTATCACAAAACTATCTGTTACCACTTATTTCAGTACTTGCAGAGAATACCTTGCTGAAAACCGCTTATCATTTCCTTCTGCTCCTCGTTGGGTTCGACACTCTTACTTATCGAAAGGACTATGATAGATCCCCTATACTTGTGGGTCATCAATTGCACTTGCAGATTCACATAAATTCCTAATCCATCAAATGGATGTGAAGACAGCTTTCCTAAATGGAGAGCTCGATGAGGAAATTTATATGCATCAACCTGATGGTTTTGTAGCAACCGGGCAAGAGAGCATGATGTGTAGATTAAAGAAATCACTCTATGGCCTCAAGCAAGCGCCAAAGCAGTGGCATGAAAAATTTGACAAAACTCTCACTTCGGCAGGCTTTGTGGTGAATGAAGGAGACAAATGTGTGTACTATAAATATGGCGGGGGTAAGGATGTAATCTTATGCTTATACGTTGATGACATATTAATTTTTGGGACAAATATGGATGTTATAAATGATGTTAAATCCTTCTTGTCTCAAAACTTTGATATGAAAGATTTGGGAGAGGCAGGTGTTATTTTAAACATAAACCTCAAATGAATGAGAATGGGATTACATTAAGCTAGTCTCATTATGTGGAGAAAATCTTGATTCGGTTTGGTTTTGAGGACTCCAGAACATCTCCAACTCGACCCAAGTCTAAAGCTTCGAAAGAACATAGGACAAGGGGTCGAGCAGCTAAAATACTCTGAAATAGTTGGTTCTCTCATGTACCTTGCTTGTGCAACTAGACCTGACATTTCATTTGCAGTTAGCAAACTAAGCCGGTTTAATTCAAATCCGGGAAATGATCACTAGACTGCGGTAGAACGAGTAATGAGGTATTTGAGAGGAACCACAACGTATGGGCTGCACTATCACTAGTAGAAAAAGGGCCTATTGTCCCGGTTGGTGAGGGCCTTTAGTCCCGGTTCATGAACCGGGACTAAAGGGTCGGTACTAATGCCCTGGCCCTTTAGTCCCGGTTCAATCCAGAACCGGGACAGATGGGCCTCCACGTGGCCTGTCCGCTGAGCCCAGGCAGGAGGGCCTTTGGTCCCGGTTGGTGGCACCAACCGGGACCAATAGGCATCCACGCGTCAGCATTTCTGTGGCTGGGGTTTTGTTTTTTCTTGAAAGGGGGGTTTGGGGTTTGGGGGGTTAATTTAGGTGTTTCATATATTGTGTTAGCTAGCTAATTAATAGAGAGAAGTGTCCTCTCTTTGTCCGTGCTTGGTCGACCTTCACGTACTATACATACGTATAGAGAGGACTAGCTAGACATGCTAGCTAGCTAGTAAGCAAACGAAGGAAACAGAAGATCGTCATGAACATATATGCATACAGAGAGAAGTGATATCGACCACCTCTCCTTCTCCGAGAGATTGGTCGAACAACAAGTTCTCGTATATCTATCCGACACTACCGGCTACATATATACAATAATTATCTTTTACAAATATAATCTCCTAACATACGGACGCGTGGTTCACATAGTATTCTCCGTCCTCAGCGATCACGTGGTCAAGAAAGAATGCCGCCAATTCCTCTTGAATTGCTCGCATGCGATCTGGTGCTAGGAGTTCATCCCGCATCCGAAACATGTAATTTTAAGAAGGGGTCAATACATACATATATATATATATATATATATATATATATATATATATATATATATATATATATATATATATATGAATGAATGAAACTCAACACAAATGATGGTAATAAAATAAAATTGTGAATATTTTTATTTACGCACTTCATATTGTTTGTCGGAGTAGCCCCACTCACAGGTCGTGTGGCGGATGGACTCGCAAATGTAGTATCCACAGAAATAATTCCCTTGTTCCTGCCACAACCACTTTACAAGAAATATAGGTCAATCAAACTGATAATTAGCAAGCATGCTAAATGGTATTGATGAAACTAGCGCTTGAATCACTAGGAGATGCGTGGAATATGCTACTATAGTACTTACTTTCGGGTGTCTAAATTGCAGCTTCTTCGGCAGTCCCGAGCTTTTTTGGTGAATTTTCTCCAAGCCCTGCCATACAAAGAAAACAATTACTTGATATCAGAAATGAACAAAGTTGCTGATATGGTGGATAATGACCGATTTAACTTACTTCTCGAGCATTTTAGTCATGTCCGCATACTCCTTGGGATCTTTTCGTTTGGAGACTAAGACAGTTACTACTCCCTTCTCAAGCTTAATCTCTAGGAGAATATAGTGGTAGCTGCGCACACATGCATAACTCATCAATATTACATTACTATAACCTGGACTAATAAGGGAAACGGAATATGCCACAAGACAGTAACACTCACTTGAAGTTGTAAGGAAAGAGTATTATATCTTTGTGTTCATTTATTACCGACGATTGTAGCAAGTTGGCCTCGGTATTTTCGGCATGAAATTCAACCTCAGTTTTATCTATGAGATATGTGTTAATGAACCCAATATCACCCTCTTGTCTTTTCTTCAATTCAGCGATCTTCAATCTACATAATATAGTGAGGATAATTATAAATACATGCAATGAAAGAGCTTAGTTATATAGAGAGACTTAATGACAAAAGTAGTACTACTTACAGAAAGTAGCAGGTGACCGTTGCTTTATCGAGGGCCAATTGATTGAAAAACTGATAGAACTCCTCAAATGGAATAGGCAACAGTTCAATTCCAAGGAGGTCATGCTCCTTTTTAACTCTCACATACAAAGTACTCCTCCCCTCAGACTCTCTGCAGGTTTTCATGTACCAATCATGCAATCTTCGCATCATCGTTGATAGAGAACTTTCATCTTTGACGAGAGGCTTCCCGTACTCGTATCTTTGTATCTGCACCTCCAAGAAATCATAATGTACAACGTCGGGCAGGTAATCTCCAGGATTGCCATAACCGGGCACCATCCTCGGATCGACGATGTCGCTAGCAGGCACCTTGAGCGGGGGGCACGATTGCTTCGCTTGTTCGCCGAGCTGGGCAATTTGTTTCCCAGCTCGTCGTTCTTTCATCCTTTGATCACTTTTAGTACTTCCCGACCTCTCCGCTTCGGCAAATGCCTTTCCAATAATGCGCTCATAGTTGCCTTTCGGCGGAGACTTGGGTGGTTTTGTCAGGGCAGCCAGAGTGCACTTCGCTTTCACCGGATCTACCTTCTCCTCCGAAGGTGGATGTCTCTTTGCTTTCAAACCTTGAAACCAGTCATCCACTTCGGTCTGCGCGATCTTCGCCTTTTCCTCCTCGCTCCTCTCGTACGGTAACTTCTCTAGAGTCTTCAGAGAAGGACCGAATCTGTATCTCCTCCCGCCTTTGGCTGTACTGCTAGACGCCGACAGAGCAGACGGAGCGGATGTCTTATTTCCTTGCTTACGAGGTGGAGGAGAAGGACTACGACGCTGGAGCAGCCGGAGCGGCGGCGGGTCTCTTCCGCCCTTGCCGACGAGGCGGAGAAGGAGGAGGCTGGCTGCTCGGCGCGCGCGGCGCAGCGGAGAAGGAGGTGGAGTGCCGCCACGCCGGAGAAGGAGCCGGCCGAGTGCCCGATCGCTCACGGAGGAGGAGGCGGTGGAGGAGGCGGAGTGCCCGACTCACGGACGAGGAGGAGGAGGCGGAGGCGCCCAGTTCGGAAGGTTGATGAGATCCTTCCGCCATAGGCATGGAGTCTTGAGAGAGAACCTAGCCGATACTCCCTTCACCGTAGGGTGGTCAAGCCGAGGTCCTCAAATCCTCCGTTATTTCATCCACCATCACCTTAGCATATCCTTCCGAATCGGCAAAGTGAAAAGTTGAGTCGGGTTTAGTAGGATAAACAGAGCCAACAGCCGCCTTGACCTTCAAATTGCTCCATTCCGCCATAAGGTGGCAATTTTGAGACTTCGTGATAGCATCCACGGGATAGCTGGCAGGAGCCGTCAAGGCATGCTCCGGCTGAATCAGCTCGGTGGAAGCCACGCTGCTTCTCCGCTGAGATGGCGGGGTAGCTTCGGGGGAAGCTTCGGCAGGTCGTTTGTTGCGATCTGTTTCTCGTTCCTCTAGCCCCATTACCCTTTCGTGCAGCGCCTGCAGTTGGCTCTGCTCCAGTTTCTTCCTCCTCTCCTGGGTTTTGTAACCCCCTGCGTCCGAAAATCCACCCTTCCATGAAACGGAGCCTGGCGTGCCTCGTGTCCGTCCAGGGTGCTCAGGATTCCCGAGGGCCATTGTGAGCTCGTCCTTCTCCCTATCTGGAACAAACGTCCCTTGTTGCGCTGCTTCGATATAATGCTGAAGCCTCTTGACTGGTATGTCCAATTGATCGTCCGTCCAAATGCACTTCCCTGTTACAGGGTCCAAGGTTCCGCCAGCCCCGAAGAACCAAGTCCGGCAACGGTCTGGCCAGTTCATTGTCTCTGGTTCGATCCCTTTATCAAGAAGATCATTCTCAGCCTTGGCCCACTTAGGCCGGGCTACGAGGTAGCCACCTGACCCCGTGCGATGGTGAAGCTTCTTCTTCGCAGCATTTTGCTTGTTTGTCGCCGACATCTTTTTACTCTTTTCCGATGTCTTGTGGGCCACAAATGCGGGCCAGTCATCTCTGATCTTCTCATATTTGCCCTTAAATTCTGGTGTCTCATTTTTATCGACATACCTATTCAGGTCTTTCTTCTAATTCCTGAATAGGTCTGTCATCTTCTTAAGAGCAAAAGACTTGATTAATGGCTCTATAACTGGCTTCTCTGGATCATCCTCTGGCGGTAGGGTGAAATTTGACTTCAGCTCAGTCCAAAGATCATTTTTCTGCATATCATGATATAAGACACCTCAGGGTCTTCGTTCTTAGGCTTATACCATTGGTGGATGCTGATCGGGATCTTGTCCCTAACCAGAACTCTGCACTGAGCAACAAATGCCTTCTTTGTCCGGTAGGGTTCAATCGGTTGGCCGTCGCGCGCGATTTCTATGATCTCAAACTTTGCATCCGAGCTCAACTTTTTCTTCGGGCCTCGTCTCTTTACTGAAGTTGTGCTCGATTCAGAGGGCTAGAAAAAAGAACAAAGTCGAGAGTTAATTAATATGTGTACATACCAAAACAATGAATGCATCAATTAGCTAGTCAGCACAGGCTTAACTAATATATATACCTGGCTGGACTCGGTTCGGTGATCACCGGAGCCGTCCTCACGGTCTACTTCTTCACCCTCTCCTTCTTGCACTGGCATTGGGTCATCGGAGCCATGTAAATCATAGCCAGCTGCTTCTTCACCCTCTCCTTCCAGACCATCGTTGTCGTTGAGAAACATCAATGAGCAGACGACATCACTTCCTTCTGCGATTATGTCCCTCAACAACGCTTCTTGTGCTTCGTCTCGGGGCGAGGTGTCCATAGTTTCTACAAATATTTACAACATGGAAATTATTATTCAAACATGGCAGATATGGATATATTAGTGGCAAACGTAGAACTAGCTAGCTAATCACAATAAGGAATCATATTAATTAGTGGCCTCGACGCTGCTTCTCTAGGGTTTCGGATGGCCTCGACAACTCTTCAAGGGTTAGGGGTGGCCTCGAGAACGCTTCAAGGAGGGGGTAATATCGACCCCCCCCACGTGTTGAAGCTATCGGGAGGGGGTATATCGACAACAACAACGACGACACTACATCTATGTCCCACAAAGTGACGTGGGCATCGACGCCCGCGGTAGGGTAGAGGGTCGTGGATCGCCGAGCGGTCGAGTGTCAAGGGGTCTAGGATCGCCGAGGGTCGGGAGGTTGCCTCTTGTCAAAGGATTCAACAAAACCATGTCTTCATCATTAGGTAAAGTAACAGGTGCATGATGGTGAAGCTCTCCAAAGTTATTTTGGAGCGGAGTCCGAGATAGGATAACCCGCTTTTTGGTACAAAGTTCAGCAAGAACCTTCCGAATATCGTTATTTGGAAGGCCTTTGCTGAAATTGCATAAAAGGCAAATTATCCTATCCGGACTCCATTCCGAATAACTTTGAGGACTTCGCACCATCATGCCCTGGTTACTTCCGCTAATGATGAAGCCATGGATTTCTTCAATACTTTGACACTAGGAAACCTCTCGACCCCACGAACCCTCGACGACCTCGAACCTCGACCCTAGGCGACCTCGAACCTCGACCTCGATCCTCGACCCTATAGAACCCTCGAACCCTCGACCCTTGACCCCTTAACGACCCTCGACCCTCTACCCTAGTTCCCGACCCTCGACCCCTCGGCGATCCTCGACACCCTCGACACCCTCGAAAAAAAAGAGGAGAAAAAAAGGAGAAGAAGATCCTCTATTCCTTCTTCTTCTCCTCTTTTTTTCTTCTTCTTCCTCTTCTTCCTCTCCTTGTCTTCTCCTTCTTCTTCTCCTTCTTTCTCTACTTATTTTCCTTTTTCCTCTCCTTCTTTTTCTTCTTCTTCTTCCTTCTTCGTTCTTCCTCTTTTCTTCCTTTTCCTTATTTTACTTTTTCCTCTACACTAACCTAATCAAAATGCACTAACCTAAAATCGATATCTACTAACAACCTAAATAAAAAAATTAATACATATATGAAAAAATATATCTAAACAAAAAAATGCTATGAACATTATATTCATACATGCATAGCCACATCCATTCATCATTTAGCTACCACATACATATATACATTATATATCTGAAAAAAATGCAATGAACAAAAAATATATATAAACAAAAAAATGCAATGAACAAAAAAATGCAAGCACTGAACACAGAGCCTCGACGGCGGCGGCTCTAACGGGGCGGCGGGCGAGGGCGACGGCGGGCGGCGAGGGCGTCTGGCGACGACCACGGGCGGCAGGGCAGGCGTGGCGGCAACGACGGCGACGGTGGGGGCGGTCGGGGCAGTGGTGCGACGAAGGCGCTTCGGGGCGACGGCGACGGCGACGACGGGCGCGGGCGACGACGAAAATCTTGGCGGCGGGGCGGGCGGCGTCGGGCAGCGCTGGCGGCGACGGGCAGGGCGATGACGGGCGCATGGACGGCGTGGGCGGCGCGCAGACGGCGTCTGGGGCGCGCAGACGGCGTCTGGGCGGCGGGCGGTATCGGGTAGCGGACGGCGTCGATCTGGGCAGCCTGGCGGCGTTGATGAGCTCAGCGTCGTCGGGCGGGCCGGGGGGCAACTGGCGATGTGTTCGTCAAATTTTCCTAAGTGCTGTATATATAGCAAGTGAATTAGTTCCGGTTGGTGCCACAAACGGGATTAATGCCCCGCCTTTGGTTCCGGTTGGTGGCACCAACCGGGACTAAACGGGGGCATTAGTCCCGGTTTGTGGCACCAACTGGGACCAATGCAAGCTTTAATCCTGGTTGGTTCCACCAACCGGGACCAAAGGCCGCGTGCTGCCCCGCGCCCAAATGTTTAGTCCCACCTCGCTAGTTGAGAGGGAGCCGCACCTGTTTATAAGGTGCGGTGCGCCTTCCCTCTCGAGCTCCTCTCTAAAGCAGGCTTTCGGGCCTAACCATGCATTCTCTGTGTGGCTCACTGGGCCTCCCATGGCCTGAATCTCGCCCATGGTAGGGTTTCTAGTCGATTCAGCCGTGGGGCCCAGTGAGGTGGCACTTTTTTGTTTTTTGCTTTATTTTTTAATTTCTTTTTGCTTTTAGTTTTAGAAAAATTATAAACTTTTTGTTAGTGCCATTAGTTTTCAAATTTGAAAACACTTTTTTTTGTTTTCTTTGTTGCTTTATTCATTTTATTTTGTTTCTACTTACAACAAAGTACTTATTGTTCCTATTTTTATTTTTTTCCAGTTTTTTGTTTTGTTTTCTGCATTATTTATTTTCTTTTGGTTTTTGCTTTATTTTTAATTCTTTTTGTTTTAGTTTTAGAAAAAATATAAACTTTCTGTTAGTGCCATTAGTTTTAAATTTGAAAACACTTGTTTCGCTTTTCTTTGTTGCTTTATTTATTTTATTTTGTTTCTACTTACAACAAAATACTTATTGTTGCTATTTTTATTTTTTCAAGTTTTTTGTTTCGTTTTCTGCATTATTTATTTTCTTTTGGTTTTTGCTCTATTTTTTAATTATTTTTGCTTTTAGGTCAGCAAAATTATAAACTTTCTGTTAGTGCTTTTAGTTTTAGAAAAATATAAACTTTCTGTTAGTGCCATTAGTTTTCAAATTTGAAAACACTTTTTTTGTTTTCTTTGTTGCTTTATTTATTTTATTTTGTTTCTACTTACAACAAAATACTTATTGTTGCTATTTTTATTTATTTTCAAGTTTTTGTTTTGTTTTCTGCATTATTTATTTTCTTTTTGTTTTTTGCTTTATTTTTTAATTCTTTTTGCTTTTAGGTCAGCAAAATTATAAACTTTCTGTTTGTGCCATTAGTTTTCAAATTTGAATAGTTAAAATTTGAATTCTTTGAAATTTGTGTGAATCACAAGTTTGTGAGCTCAACTAGGCGTAGAGGGACGGGCTTATAAACCGGTGTGAGCGCCCTTCGGTTGGCGAGGTTTTCAAATTCATAGTTTTCAAATGAACTCTGAAAAAGTTGGCATAGCATGTGCATGTACAAAACGGACAATGGTATCATACTCGTCTGTTACAAAGTTGGCATGGTATCATCATAATAGTGGCATGAAACCCTTGTAAAGTAGGTGGGTGTGAAGGATTTTCCGGTCAGAGTAAGACTTCGTATTCCCACATATAGGGCATGGACAACACATAAAACCATTCTTCTTGTTTGCCTCAGCCACTTCGAGAAAATCATGCAGGCCCTTAGTGTACTCGGAGGTGTGTCTGTCACCGTACATCCATTGTCGGTTCATCTGCGTGCATTATATATAATTATGTGTCAAAAATCATTACGTAACATCATGAATAGATAATTAAGTGACCAAATTAAGAGAAGTTCATCATCACATAAAACCAAAGTACATACATAGTTCTCATCTAACAACATAAAGCTCTGTAGAGCATCTAAATTAATTAAACCATACATTGAAACTATGTAAAACATTTCAATGCGAAAACAAATGCGATCATAATAACAACCAAGGGAACAACTGATCCAACGGCATAATGATACCAAGCCTCGGTATGAATGGCATATTTTCTAATCTTTCTCATCTTCAAGCGCATTGCATCCATCTTGATCTTGTGATCATCGACGACATCCGCAACATGCAACTCCAATATCATCTTCTCCTCCTCAAGTTTTTTATTTTTTCCTTCAAGAAATTATTTTCTTCTTCAACTAAATTTAACCTATCGACAATAGGGTCGGTTGGAATTTCCGGTTCAACAACCTCCTAGATAAATAAAATCTATGTCACGTTGGTCGGCATAATTTTCATAAAAAATAAATGAACCAATAGTTATGAAAAGATAATATATACCACATCCGAATCATAGATAGGACGAGGGCCGACGGGAGCGGATACCAAAACCATCGCACTATATAAGATGCAATAATAAAAGTAAGAAAATAATACAAGTATCTATGTAAACATACAAGTAATAATATTTTTCCTTTCAGAAAGAAGATAAGAACAAGAGGCTCACAACGGTGGTGCCGGCGATGAGATCGATGCGGGTGATCGACGGCGGTGAAGACGGGGACGGGGCGTGACGGACCGCTAAACCTAGATAAATATTGAGGAAAATGGAGCCTGGCGGTCGAGCTTGGAGAGGAGAAACCTTAAGTAGTGTGGCTCGGGCATTCCATCGAACACCTTGTGTGCATAGGAGGTGAGCTAGAGCACCACCAAGCCCTCTCCCCCTCGGCCAGAAAAAAGATAGCAGTGTGCTCTGCTCTTGCGCGAGGGGGTATATATAGGCACCACCATTGGTCCCGGTTGGTGGCATGAACCGGGCTAAGGAAGCCTTTGGTCCCGGTTCATGCCACCAACCGACCAATAGTGGTGGGTTAGAGTTAGCCCATTGGTCCCGGTTCGTCCCACCAACCGGGACCAAAGGTCAGACGAAACGGGACCAATGGCCCACGTGGCCCGGCCGGCCCCCTGGGCTCACGAACCGGGACAAATACCTCCATTGGTCCCGGTTCGTGGCAGAACCGGGACTAATGGGCTGAACCTGCCTGGGCCATTGCCCCCTTTTCTACTAGTGTATACAGGGTACCCTGATGTACCAAAAGGGTATAGTGATGCTAATTGGATCTCAGATGCAGATGAGATCAAAGCCACTAGTGGATATATATTTACTTGTGGCGGTGTTGCAATCTCTTGGAGGTCTCGCAAGCAGACTATCTTGACGAGGTCTACTATGGAGGCTGAATTTGTAGCACTTGACTCAGCCATTGTTGAGGTAGAGTGGCTGCGTGAACTCTTGAGTGATGTGCCAATGGTTGAAAAACCAATTCCGACCATCCTTCTGAACTGTGATAACCAAACCGTGATCACTAAGGTTAAAAGTTCAAAGGATAACCTGAACTCATCAAGACATGTGAAACGGCGCATCAAATTCGTCACGAATTTGAGACGTAAAGGAGTGATGGCCGTTGATTATATTAACATACTAAAAACCTAGCAGATCCCTTTACAAAGGGACTATCAGGTTCAGTGATAGATGGAGCATCAAGGGAAATGGGCTTGAGACCCACCTGAGTTGCACAACTACAGAAACCCGGCCTATGTGATCGGAGATCCCGTGAATTAGGAAAAGGGGAAAACAAGTTGTTGGAGCAACATGAGAGAGTACATATGTATCTTCCATTTCCCGCAAAGATGAGTACTCTAAGTACTGCATGGGAGGCTGACTTTTGTCTTAATATGTTCTAAGGCCGAAACACTTCGGAAAGATACCGTCATGCAGGGTATTCTGGAAAGAACACACCTATGTGAGCTTAGCTGTGAGGTCGCAATACATGAGATTTGGGTGATCTCTAATGAGCTCATTAAAGGACTAGGGAGCACGACCGTAACGCTCCAAACCTTAGGCGTGGATCAAGGCGGCCTAGTATCAGTGATGCCTTCAGGTGAATCTCTTCTACACAAGATTGGCAATTCAAGGCATTGTCCATTGTCTAGTTGTAAGATGAGTGGATCATGGAGTGCTAGGTATAGTTCAACCCGAGACGGGTCTATACTTTAAAACTGGTATATAAAAGCCAGATGAGAACAAATTGCAGACCTTGACTTCTTGGTGGGGACTGTTGGAATTAATGGGCCTTCTACTCAGAATTGGAGAGAAGTCTAGGAGGTGGACAGCCATGTGGGAGTTTAGTCCCACATTGCTAAGGGAACAAGAGTTTGACCTGCATATAAGGGGGCCTTTCATGGTTCTCTTGATTAGGATGACTAAAGATGCAAAGTGTACACCACACACGCGCGTGCTCGCACGCATTTCGCATTTATTCGCGTTTAATTACACGTGACTTGTGACTTTGGGCGAGCCCGACCATGAATAAAATGCATTTTTTGTTATTTTCATCACGCAGTTTTTACTCTTATCCATCCGCGTCTGTGTCACGCACGAACCGAGGATAGATTCGCACGTTTACGTGCAATTACAGGTTCGTTCATGATGGAGATATCCCGGGGGCAGATTCTAGGATATAGGCAGATCGTGCTGCGTGGGGATTATCCATCCGAGTCTATAAGAGGGAGACGTCCTTCTCGACAGAGACACTTGAGCAAAACACAACCCTAAACCGTTCTCTTATGCGCCGCCGCCGTCGACCTTCGCCAATCCTCTCCCTGCCGTGCAGCAGGGCCAGGAGAGCAGTAGTCTCCGGACTTTCCCCGGCATCGGCGACCTACATGGGTAGCCGGGCGATAAAATTTCTGGGCAGTGCTTCCGCACGGCTGCTCCATCTTCCTCCACTACGTCCGTCTGCACTGCGATCTCTTCATCATCAACTCTCCATCGACATGTCCGTCTGCACTGTGATCTCTTCATCATCAACTCTCTGTCGACATCTCCCTCTAGTGCGATCTTTTCATCAACCCCGTTGTAAGAAATCCTTTGAAATCGGTCATATTTTATGTGATCTTGTTGTCTTGTTGTGGGACTTCAGTCCATGTCGTTTTCATTTACTCTGTTAGATTTCATCCACGTGATTGCATGTATAAATCTGTTAGATCTGTCCTTGTCATCAGTATCACATAAGTTCGGAATTATATTAATTGTAGTACATGCTATATTTCCAACAGCTACTTGGGACGGTCTTGAGGCATTTCTTGCGTGAGCTCATTATTCATGAAGCAGGCACCACATATATATAGTTGCCTTTCTAGATTGTGATGTTGGTCTCTAGTCATTGTTAACTTTGCGTGGAAGGCTGCGATGAATGCCTTGCCAACTTGGCAAAAGAAGCACATTAGGGGATTGGAGATAGATGATATATGCCCGATTTGTGCCATGGAGGCCGAGGATAATTTCCACCCCCTTTGTCGCGGTACTTATGCTCGTGAGTTGTGAGCAACTATGTCGGATGTCTGGAACCTCCCTGATCTTGCCTCCATTCGGAACAACGGGAAATTGTTGCACCATAAACCTGCACCCCCATGGAAGCTTCTATAAGGTTTTTGGTAAGCTACTTAGACCCCTTGGTAGGCATGAAGATCAATCTCACCCCTGATAAGATTAAAGGGAAGTCGCTAGTGACATATGATACAGTCTTGAAAACACAACATGTGATAAAGGATGCTGTTCCCCGTCTCGTGTGGTGTCCGCCAATGCTATGACGGGTGAAACTGAATACTGTTGGTTCATTTGCAGAGGATGGCACAACTGGAGCTGGAATGGTGCTGCGAGATGATAGACGTCGCATTATGTACTCAGCATGTAGACAACTCTTCTTCCGCCAGGAAGCACCTGAAGCTGATCTTTGTGCTTGCATCACACCTTTCCGTTGCATGAAAGGACTGTCTTTTGCCATTCAGAGGAGTGACTTACCAATTATAATTGAAATGGACTCTGTTGTCGCACTCAAGCTGATTCAAGCTTCGAATCTTGATAGATAGATTTATTCTTCTATAGTTAAAGAGATTAGGCACCTTAATTATGATTGTTCATGATTCTTGTGTTACTCATGTAAATCAC
Organism: Aegilops longissima; assembly: GCA_021605205.1. NCBI lineage: Eukaryota > Viridiplantae > Streptophyta > Magnoliopsida > Poales > Poaceae > Aegilops > Aegilops longissima. The sequence continues at coordinate 27,378,578 of CM038676.1, read as the reverse complement.
AATGAAAATAAGGTTGGCGATATCTTAGCTAAATTTGCTAGACTAGATGGCAGAACGATGACCTGGATTGGTTCTGGCCCGATAGATTCTTTAGAGCTAGCAAAAGCTGACTGTATGGACTGTGGGATTTGAGTAATGCAAGAGTTTTCCCTCAATTTTTACAGGGAAATCTTGTATGCAGTAGACACATTTTGTATCTTCCATTTACCCTTGTCAAATTATGAGTGCTTCATCTTATGTGGAAAATTTTGCCTGTGTTATGAAGTAGTTATATTCGATTGTTACTCAATCTGGATGCTGACGTGTGAATTGCTTCATTAACTCAAATGGAGAACCAAACAGAAATATAAGAATGTGAGATCTTACAAAGCAATAGGATGTCAACATAAATGTGATTGCTACTACTGGATGCTGACTGAATCAATCACTACTGTCCACTTGATTTGTGTGTGTGTGATGACATGTATGTATATGTAGGTGCATTGCACTAACTATACATGATACTCCAACTTGATGCAGTGCCGTCTGCATCACACCGGCGGAGACCTACGTGGCGAGGGCGACAAGAGCCCTAGAAAAACCAGGCAGAAGCAAAGTGCTCTCTCTCCCTCTCCCAGGCAGGGAGGGAGGCTCTAACTGTGTGAGTTCCAGCCCTGAACGCAGCAACCCGCTGCTGCTCTTTTCTCTGACAGTGACTGAACTCTTTCTCACAAAGCAAGTTTCAGTTTGTCACTCATGACAGCAACAGCTTGTTCATGACAATGATTTGTGTTGTTTGTCAAATTTCGTTTGCCTTCTTAATCCATTGGCGGGGCAAAAGAATAGTTTTTGCCCTGGATTATTACTTGGGTAGACGGTTTCGGTTAACCCGTGGGGTTTTGGACGCCTCGTAAACATTGCACGTAATTCCACTTTGCTGTAATGAGGTGAGATGGATCCTAAGCCGCCATAAAGAAAAAAAGAAGGATCATGATACTTTCCTGGAGAGCGTATTTGGGGTACCAAGAACATATCGGGTGCGTTGGGCTTGTGGTGCACTATTTACATGTGTTCAAAAATTCCGAAAAAAATAATGGATGTAGAAAATACATATTTCTGCAAACATTACAAGATTTCAAATCTCAATTTAAAACATAGCTCAAGAAAAAAAATAGGCAAATCTTGTGTGAATACTAGCTAATCCCAATCACGCAGTGATTTTGTCCTATTTTTCCTTGTTAGCACTGGATTCGTTCGGTTTTTATTGCTATGTTATGTTTCAAAATTTTATACCATGATAGATGTATGTTTAGGTTCAGCTGTGGTAGTGGATAAACAGAAAGGATGAAAATATGGCGGGGGACAAATTTCTTGTGATTGTGAGAAAATAGACCTCTGAGCTAAACATAACGGAAAAGATGTAACAAATAGAAATAGGCATATTATAGGAAATCTGTAAAATCTCAGATATTAGTTATTAATCTTAGCTATTAGCTAGTTCGAATGACTTGAATTTATTTTGGAAGTTCCGAACACTACAAAGATCAGAGGCACTGTGTTCACAAACACACCCCAAAAAATATATTTGGAACTGAATTCTGAACAGTAGAGCAGAAACCCATATTTTGAGTTTAAATTTAATTGCTGAAACTATTCGGTACAAACAAAAGGGTTACCGCTCATAATTAACCGGTATTTTCTTGTAACCGGTTATGGAATCCTTGCTTACGGCTGATTCTACTAAAAAAAGCCATGCATCTCTGTTATCCTCTGTGCTGTGCTAATCAGACGATATTTCTCTTTCAACGGATAAAACAATTGCACTGATGCTTAGCTGCATCACAGCACTACTAGCCCCAACTATACAACTCACAGTTGCTTTAAACCTCCCACACTTGTAAATTTTTTTTTGTGCAGAGTAGAACTGCACCACAGAAATGAAGTGGATAGAACGTGGCAAGCTAACTGAATCAACAAAACAGTATCTTAGGGTTCTGAACAGGGCACTACTGCCTAGCCTATAGCAGGTCATTGTTTTCTGATTTGCCAGTCCAGTTCAAAATTTCAAGATTTGGAGAAAATCAATGAGAACTATAGCTGTCCTGATCCCTCACATCTTATTCTTCATAAAATTAGGAGGGTACTGGCTGTTAAGTAGCAAGGGGTTGCAATTAGTTGTGCTAATTCTGCCTCCTGAATCATCAAGGAATATACTGCCCCTTCACAACCCCAAACCGCAATCTCAAGCCGTGACGCACGCCTAATATCATATTGTGTACTATCTAACCTTTTGAATCAGTAAGCAGTATCTAAAGTAGTGCCCCTTCCCTGGAAGATTCTTGTGCATTCGGTGGTTAGCACACTGCTTACTCAAAAAAGTAGATGCAGAAAACTGGAACCGCTCGATGCCTCGATCGCTCTTACCGTCCTTTTTAGTATTTTTTTTCCTTCACAAATGATGGTTGACATTGCTTCTCCAATTTATGTCTCATTGATGTATGTTGTGTCCGGCATGCTTCACCAAGTGAAGAAAACAATTACCACAAAGGTGCCAAACATTTGCTTTGATTCTTTGGTACCAAGAAATCAGATATAAGTATAACATAGCAAGCAAGTCAACACAAGCAATTGTGAGCATTGGGCGCTAAAGCTGTGTGCCGGTTAAACAATCCGCAGAGGTTTGACATGATGATACAGGAGTTTGAGAATCTCAGATGTTGCTGAATCTTGAGGCAAACCAAGAAGCAAACTTCTACTTTTGAGCATTTTATGCGGCAAATAGCGGGTCTGTTCTTGTTGTTTATGCTGAGAGGGAAGCAAAGTTGTATCTTTGCTCAATTATGTGGGGAACTGCAGATGCAGCGCAAGCTCCAAGTTCAGATTCAGACTTGAGAGGGACACAGAAGTAATTTATGTTAACATGTTATGTGCTGTCAGGGTGATTATTATTACTAACCCAATGGGCTTAAGTTGCCGAGACGACTAGAACTCCAGCCTCGAAACGCCAATCATCGGCAAGGTCTAGATAATAGCTCTACCTGTGTAGCAAACTGCAAATTGGCCATTTCTGCTTCTCAGGCCAATGTGCGCTCAGCAAGTTATCTGAATCTTCTATATCAACTGGACAGTTGGTGAGCAGAGAATAATTGCTCCTTTTATAATACTGGCTTGAGCGTATCATCGGCACTGAGGGATCATGCTGCTTGAGGGTGTACAAAGGACTATCTTGCCTACTGGCCTTTGCGAATTCTTTCGCATTGCATCCAGCATTATGAGACGCAGCGAACAGATTTGAAAAGACGTGTGTTGTCATCTGTGTACTACTAGTAGTGTTACTACTTATCTGAAGAATCTTAAGTACTGAGAAGCAGGTACATGATGGATTTCCCACAGACTCTTTAATTTAGTCTCAAGTGCTAATTACTCTCTGTAGATGTTTAGACATCACATAACCAAGTTTCTGATAAGATCCATGGCATAGAATCTTCATTTTAGTAAATTTCCTTTCTTATCTCTTAAATGTGAACAGGGGGAAGATTCCACTTGATCCCCATCAGACACTTCCATTGTGTGGAACAAACCGAGACGCCACAAACTCTCAAGTCCTGAAGTAGCAACAGAAGGCACTATTTAACACAAGTTGCAAATTTAAAACTAGAAAGTAGAGGATGCACAACTAAGCCAAGCTACTTTCTTGCTGACATCAAGCAACAATTATTGATCAGTTCAGTCCAATCAGCCAGTGCGGTGTGGACGCAAGCAACCACGAGAACCAATCATCGGTGATAACCACTAATTAATCTCAACATGAAGAGTTGGATTTGTTTAATGTCCAGTCTCAGATGCCACTACTTGATGGTAGCTTAGCCTGGCTACTTTTGACTGGAAGAGCCATCTATGACACTGTACTAGCGTTGCAAGTAAGTGCAGAAGGTATTAGATGCCCCTCGCGAAAAAATTAAGGAAAACAAGAAGAGATCCAGAGATACTGTTTCATGTGGCATCTGGAGCAGGCATGATACGTTTGATAAGAGCATTATTAAGGAGGCGATCTTCATCGATCATCGGTGTGATACTAATTTAATTGCAATTCTAGGTTACCCTACCAATAAGCCTAGCTAGTCATGACCAAAACTTATGGGAGTACTGACACAAGTAAACTCTGCAGGATTCACTGGGCCACAATTTATCCCAAGAAAAGGAAAATGTGATCTTCGTTGACGCAAAGTACCATGCCTTCCTAATCTACAAAAAAAGAAGAATAAAAAGTGTAGACACAAAGTACCATGTCATAATCTCATCATCTCAGTTCTCAACTGATTCTTTTTTGCTTTCTGATATGAAGTGCACTTGTTGATATCCTACCACATTTCAAAGATTCTGCTCTTGAAGTTTTCATTCTCTCCAAAACAAGGCAGGTCTCTAGAGGAGGAAACAATTGACCTTGATAATATATAAAGGCCCTCATGAGTCATGTGCACAGGTCAAACCTGAATAAGCCCCTTTGGTTGATCTGAACTGAACTACTGAAGCGGCCGTGCACAGGTACGTGCATCATCATGCTACATATATTTTGTGTTAATCCAAGCGATGCGTGTGGCTCTAGAGCGGCTCGATCTCGAACCACTTGCATTGCATTGCATCTGAGGCGAGCAGCGATACTCGACGCCGTTGCTTCCCTCTTCATCTATCTCTAGGGCCAAGTTGTGCATTTCTTTAACCGAAGAAACATATACTAGATTAAGTGTCACTACTGCCTAGCTACTACTGGCTGATTTTTTTATGGTGCAAATGGCCTATAAATACAGCTGCGGCTTGATGCGTTTCTTCTTCATCAGCTTCTTCTTCTTCATCATCATCTATAGAGTTTCAGAGATCGATCTACTTGGATCAGAGCAATGATGAAGAGGTTTGCTTTCGAGGAGAAGGAGATGGCGCGCATGCTGCTGCTCGTGTCGCGGGAGCAGGCGATGCCCATGCCGATGCCGGTGGCGGTGCGCGGTGACCGCACCCCGGAGCGGGTATTCGTCTGCAAGACGTGCGACCGCGTGTTCCCGTCGTTCCAGGCGCTAGGCGGCCACCGGGCCAGCCACAAGAAGCCGCGGCTGGACGACGGCGGCGACCTCAAGCCCAGGCTGCACGGATGCTCTATCTGCGGCCTCGAGTTCGCCATTGGCCAGGCGCTCGGAGGCCACATGAGGCGCCACCGCGCCATGGCCGTGGGTGGAGGCGGTGGTGTCATGGCCATGACGCCACCGGCAGCAGAGATAGAGAAGCATGGTGGCGGCGACGGCGCTATTGTCGGCATGAAACGCGGGTTGTGGCTCGACCTGAACCATCCACCTTGCGACGAGTACGGCGCCGGCAGCGTGGGCGACGACGAGTGCGGCCACGATGCAGCTGCCGCCGGGTACACGTTCCACCAATTCCTGGATATCGGCACCATGGCGGTGGGCTGCGTCTAGCTACCCCATCTCACACTCCGTTGCCGGGTATTTGCCGGATAGTACAATATTTTTCCTTTGTGCTCTTTGGCAGTAACTTCTTTTTTACCTTTTCTCTTCTTCTTTTTCTTTTTTTATGCATGGAGAGATCCATATTTTGTAGCAGTAGATGAGTGCCTGGAAGACATGCCATGGTTCATAAGTCATCTCTTTGAGATGATTAAGTTAGGGGAAACGTTTTACGTCGGTGCGCCGGCCGAACGCTGGGCCGGTCGCACCGCTCGATTGCTCACGCTGCTCCTTGCTACTAAGTGATAGATTGAGATATTGGAGAAGTAATTGTTATATTGATCGGGGCCTCAAGGGCTGTTTATATAGATTACAAAGCTTGGGCTCCAAGACTAGACTAATAGAGATAGATTACAATACGAATAGACTTATACTCTAAGATCCCCCTGCAGTCTCAACGTCAGGTGAAACAATGTTGAGACTGGAGCGTATGTCGGTGAACGATGCAGTCGGGAGTCCTTTGGTAAAAATGTCAGCAAATTGGGCACTTGTAGGAACATGAAGAACGCGAACCTCGCCAAGAGCCACCTTTTCACGAACAAAGTGAATGTCAATCTCAATGTGCTTTGTGCGACGATGTTGAACTGGATTGGAAGCCATGTAGACTGCAGAGATGTTATCACAGTAAACAATGGTAGCACGTGGGAGCGGACGATGAAGTTCAACGAGAAGCTGTCGTAGCCACACCGCCTCGGCCACAGCGTGAGAAACCGCCCTATACTCAGCCTCAGCAGAAGACCTGGAAACTGTTACCTGCCTTTTAGAACACCAAGAAACAAGATTATCACCCAAATAAATGGAAAATCCGGATGTAGATCGTCGAGTATCTGGACAACCTGCCCAGTCTGCATCAGAATAAACTGTCAAGCTTGTAGGTGAAGAAGAATTAATAAGGAGATCGTGATCAAGAGTGCCTTTTAAATAGCGGAGAATGCGTCTGACATGAGCCAGATGAGGAGCACGAGGATCATGCATAAAGAGACAGGCTTGCTGAACAAAATAGGAGATTTCAGGACGAGTAAGAGTGGCATATTGAAGAGCGCCAGTGATGCTACAATATAAAGTAGGATCAGAAAGAGGATCACCATCAGCCGATAGTTTAGCACTAACGTCGGCTGGAGTACGAGAGGGTTGACAATCAGACATACCAGAACGAGAAAGCAAGTCCAAAATGTATGATCGTTGAGAAAGAAAGAGGGAAGATGTTAAAGCGAGAAACATGAATACCTAGAAAATGATGAAGAGGACCAAGATCTGTCATGGAAAACTCCCGATTGAGAGAAGAGATGGTATGTTGAAGAAAAGAATCAGAACTAGCCGTGAGAATGATATCATCAACATAAAGCAAGAGGTAGGCAGTGTGAGTAGGAGACTGATAAACAAAGAGAGAATAATCGGATTTGGAGGGAATAAAGCCTATGGTTTGAATAAAAGTAGCAAAGCATTGAAACCATGCACGAGGAGCTTGTTTAAGGCCATAAAGAGATTTGTGGAGGAGACAAACAAAATTTGGAGAGGTGGGATTCTCAAAACCAGAGGGTTGCTGACAATAAACAGTTTCATTGAGAGTGCCATGAAGAAAAACATTTTTAACATCAAGTTGATGAATAGGCCAAGAAGAGGAAACATCAAGACTAAGAACAACACGAATAGTGCTTGGTTTAACAACAGGAGAAAAAGTCTCATCAAAGTCAATACCATGCTGCTGGGAGAAACGACGACACATCCAACAAGCTTTGTAACGAGCGAGAGTGCCATCGGAATGAAATTTATGATGAAAAAACCATTTGCCCGAAACAATGTTAACACCAGAAGGTTTGGGAATAAGAGTCCATGTATTATTTTGCTGAAGAGCTTCAAATTCATCACGCATAGCGGAAAGCCAGAGAGGGTCAAGAAGAGCTCGCTTATAACTGGTTGGAATAGGAGAGATGGTTGTGTTGGCGGTAAGATTGAGACGTTTGGTGGGGAGAAGAAATCCTCGTTTTCCACGGGTGCACATGACATGATCATTGGTGAGCGGTGGTATAAGAACGGCATTAGGTGGCAGTGGGTTTTCGGTTGAAGAAGACGGTGAGGAAGAAGAATCAGAGGTGGTGGGTGTCGAGGTGGTTGCCGTGGTAGGATGTGGTGAGGGAAAGACGGCTGGGGTAGAGGATGCAGTTGCGGGAGAGGTGGGGGACGGGTCAGGAGGGTGGCTGACGGTGGGCGATTCCGGCGGAGAGACGGAACAAGATTCCATGGCAGCAGAGATGACCGAAGGACGAACTAGGGAAGGGGTTTTGGTGGTGGCGGATTGTGGTGGAATTGGTTTTGTGGTTGTAGTGGCAGAAAAAGGAAAAGTATTTTCATCGAATGTGACATGACGAGAGAGAATGATACGACCAGAAGATGGATCGAAACAACGATATCCTTTGTGATCATCAGAAAGACCAAGGTGAATGCAAGGTAGTGAGCGTGGTTCTAGTTTGTTGGAGCTGGTAGAGGCGATGTTGGGAAAGCATAGACAGCCAAAAACACGCAGAAAAGAATAGTCAGGGTGGGAGAGAAAAAGAGATTGGAAAGGCGAATAAAGAGGGCAAGTTTTAGTTGGTCGAATATTAAGAAGTAGTGTGGCGGTGCGAAGGGCTTCAACCCAAAAACGGGAAGGAAGAGAAGCTTGTAAAAGCAATGTGCGAAGAACATCATTAATAGAGCGAAGACAACGTTCATCTTTACCATTTTGAGAAGATGTATAAGGGCATGAAAAACGAAGAAGAATGCCTTGAGAGAGAAAGAAGGTGCGGTTTTGGGTGTTATCAAATTCACGACCGTTATCACATGGAATAAATCGAATTGGCAAGCCAAAGTGTGTGATTACATATTGTCGAAAGTTGAGAAAGATTGCAGGTACTTCAGATTTAGCGCGAAGAGGAAAGGTCCAAGTATAGTGAGAATAATCATCCAAGATCACAAGATAATATTTATAACCGAAACACTAGGGACCTGAGAGGTCCATAAATCACAGTGAAGTAACTCAAAAGGAAAAGTACTAATGGTAGTAGAGGTTCCAAAAGGTAATCTAACATGTTTGCCACATTGACATGCATTACAGAGAGAGGGATTATGAGGACTGCTAGAACTAGGGATACAAAATTCTTGGAGTAAAGACGTCAAAGTGTTTTTGCTGGGGTGACTGAGACGACGATACCATAGATCAACAGAGGTGAGCATGGCACGAGAGGTGGATGTGGGCGCGCCATGAAGAGGATAAAGATCGCCCGTGCTATTCTACCGAGCGAGGACCGCCTCTGTTGTCAGATCCTTCACAGACAAACCAAAAGGATCAAAGGCCAGGATAACTTTGTTGTCAATGCAAAATTGTCTAACAGAGATAAGATTTTTGATGATGGAAGGAACCACAAGAATATTGCGTAGAAGAAAATTGGCATGAGAGGAAGGGATGTAAGAGTGACCAGTGCATGAAACAGGGATGGTGGAGCCATCGCCAATGGTGATAGTGGAAAAGGTAGGAAAACAAGCTGACAATAAATTCATATTTGAAGACATATGCATTGATGCACCAGAATCGAAAATCCAATCCGTACCTGCGTTGTTGAGGATAAAATTGTTCATGGCGTTGATGAAGGCGGCTTGGTCCCAAGCCGGCTGTTGGGGAGGAGTAGAGGGGCCAGGAACTTGCATGTTGACGTAGGGGATAGCGGATGGGTAGTGTGCGATTGGGGCCTGCATGTTGCCGTAGAAGGCCGGCATGGTGTTGTAGGGCGACGGTGGTCCTGGCGTGCTGGTAGGCGGAGTAGGAGTGGCGGTGTAGACGCGGCGCCGCGGCCTGGGTCCAAGGAGTCCCGGAGAGCCTGTGGCTGGACGAAGACCGGGGCTCCACGTGCCCGTGTACGCAGGAGGGGCACCATACAGCGAGGGGGCCGACCATGGCATCGACCAAGCCTGGACGAGGCCAGTCCAAGGATCATGTTGAGGAGGCCATCCCGACGGAGCTGGTGGCGCGGGAGCGGTGGATGACGAGGCTGGTGCGGGTCCGGCAGGACGAGATGCAGGAGGCCGGTAGACGGGATTCTTGCCCTTGTAGTTGGGACTCGGGCGCCAGCCTGGTGGTGGTGTTGAGGCCGCGGCAGCCACAGCAGGAGTTGGAGGGGCGATCGGTTGCCGCGGCAGCCCAGGCGTGGGAGCTGCAGAAGAGGGCGCGGCAGCATGAAACACCTGCGGCGCCCGTTGCACTTTGCGAGCCTGGTTCTTCTCTTCTTGCTGGAGGATCGAGCGGACTTCCTTGAAGGTGGGGTACGGCTTGAGCATGGGGATGAAGGACTGCTGCTTCTCGAATTGATCGCCGAGACCTTGGAGGAGGACGTTGATGAGAGTGCGATCCTCGACGTGATCCCAAGTTCACGGAGTTCATCGCCAATAGCCTTGATTCGCTGGCGAAGATGGAGACCGGACATCTCCTGCATGGTTGTGCGTAGCTCAGTGTTGAGCGCGTTGATTCGCAAGGCCGGAGTTGTCCTGAAACAGCTGTTGAAGGAAGCCCAGAGATCGGCGGCGGTGGCGCCATCGCCGGACACCAGATTGAAAAGCTCCGTGGAGATGCGTGTAAATCCACCGGATGATGGCGAGATCATGTTTCACCCAGCGAGGATCAGCGGGCTGTGGCGGTAGGAGGGATCAATGTGGTGGCGTAGGCCGCAGCGCCCGAGATGGATGATGAAGAGGTGGCGCCAATGGTAGTAGTTGTGGATGCTGAGGTCTAATGAGATTGGTATGAAGGGAGAGACGTCGGCAATGGTGTCAGCTAGGGAGAACATAGGGTTTGGAGGGGGAGGTGTTTGGGTAGTTGTAGAGGAGGAGGTAGGGGGTTGGGCACCGCGGCGCAGAACTCGGCCATGGAGAAGAGGAGCCGAATCGGCGGGGGCGGCGGCGCGGGTGGCGGAGCCATACCAGGTGCGGAAAACCTAGGCGTCGGATACCATGATAGATTGAGATATTTGAGAAGTAATTGTTGTATTGATCGGGGCCTCAAGGGCTGTTTATATAGATTACAAAGCTTGGGCTCCAAGACTAGACTAATAGAGATAGATTACAATACGAATAGACTTATATTCTAAGACTAAGCCACCAGCGCGCCGCTTGACCTTTCAACCAGTCAACCTTATCCTTCCCCATCATTATGGACCGCTCAACCTCTCTCCTTCCACGAGACACTTCTTTCTCCTCCTCTTCCATCTCCCCATCCCCGGCCGGTGTGACTCCTCCGCTAATCCTTCCCCCTCCTCTCTACTCATCACGCGAGCCCAAGGCTGCAGATCCGCCTCCTGGTGACAGAATCCGGCGAAGCAAGCTGCTGCAACGGCGTCCTGGGCCTCTCGCCGCGGGATGCTGCAACGGCGCCACGGCGAGCTGGAATCGGCGACTCCCTACATCACGCGCCCCGTGTGGTGTGCTGCAACCGGCCGCAGAGGAGCTGCAACCACCGGCACGGCGTGCTGCCACCCGAGACGAGGAGTGCTACCACGGTCGTGCGGCAAGCGAGCACAATCCCACGATGCTGGAACCAGCGATCCATTTTGCTGGAAGCAGCAAATTTTTTTGCTGGAACCGGCCTTCTTCCTCAGCTTGTAATGGGGCTCGGCGAGCTAGGTGCTACAAGCGCGATCCTAATTCGCTGGAACCCCATGATTTTTTTTGCTGGAAACAAATTCTCTTCCCGAGCTGCGGCAGTGTGGCGATATTTTGCTGCATTTGTTGCTTGTAGGATTTTTGCTGGAACTATATTAATTTGTTGCTCGAAATGGTTGTGTTTTTTGCTACAATCTATTTTTGACAGAGATTTGTTGTTTGTGAGATTTTTTGCTGGAACCAATGTTACAACCAGCTGTGAGGTATGCTGGAACCATAGGTTGCCGGTGGTCGCTTCCCACAAAATTGCTGGAACTGGCGGTGAATTTTGTTGGGACCGCATCAATTTTTTGCTGGAACCATGGTTGCCATAGAAGATGCGGGGGATGTTTTGGACCTCCGACAGGCAGCGTTGAGCTGGTGACAGGGGAGGAGGTGCGTGGGGCGCGCTGGAGTGGGGTAATGATTCAGGCGGGGGAGGAGGTGTGATTCAGGCAGGGGGAGGAGGTGCGTGGGATTCGCAAGGGCGACGAAGACGACGACCGAGTCTACAGTGATACAAGCGTGATCAAACGGTTCCGCGGGGCTCCGTATTAGGCAGATCGAACGGTCCAGGCTGGACCGGCCGAACGGTTCGGCCGGCGCGCCGGCGCCTATAAGCGGCCTTAAGTTAGTGCTTAATTTGGTGGCTTCGGAGGCTCACCAGAGCTTTTTTTCTCGAATACGAGGCTCACCAGAGCTCACCTCAGGTTTTTCGGTTATAATTTGTCCTCTTATTGTTGACAAAAAAAACCTTTGGTCCACTTTTTTCCCGCCAAAAAAATGGCTCAACATGTAATTATCCAATTGTAGTAAATTATATATGGAGCATGTGATTTATTAGTTGCTGGCCCGACGTCATCTTACCCATTTTAGTATGTGCTTGTTATTACCAAACAAATTTGATGTTTGAATAATTTCCACTTGGAACCAAAAATTATCGTGTGAGGTCCAAGTTGAACCGTCAACTAATTAAGGAACTATCCACATTAAACCCTGGAAATTCGATTGTAAAAATAACTTGGAAATTCTAAAAACCATTTAACATGAACTCAGACCTGGTTTCCAAGTGTGATATGTATTTATGGCCTTCCAATAAAGAGTGAAGTATTTCAAATATTTAGGAAACACTAGGACATGGTAATCCACACAAATTCATAAAAATATAACAATTTATGTCATGTGTACAAATCAAGAAAGTTCATTTATCTCTTGGTTTTTTCCCATCTTTTTTTCCATATGTGAGGCATGTAACACAAATGGATCATATTAGTTTTTTCCCATCTTTTTTTTAATTCTCTATGCCTCACATTTCTTATGTTTTCTAGAAATATTTTTGGTAGACGAAGACGCCCTTAAAACTTAAACCCGATATGTAGTCTTTTTTTTCAAGTTAGGAGTTTCCACAACATGAATAAAAACCCTAAAACAAGACATAGCTATGGATTCTTAACCTGCAAAAAGTCATCAAAAATTGTAACAATTATCTCATCATCCATACGATAAAAAGGGAATAGGTATTTCTTGTTGTTCTTGCACATGACACGAATCGTCATATTTCTGGATAAACATTTGTTGGATATAATATCGTGGCATTCCTAAAAATTAATGAATTATTTTCATATTTTGCGATTACCCCCAAATGCCAAAACCACCATCCAACACAAAGTTAGGTTCAAGTTTAACGGTTTTACAAAGTTTAGGGTAATATTTATTTTTTCATAGTTCAGTTTCAAGCTGGACTAAGTACCATAATTCCAGGGTTATGGTAAACTTATTTAATTATGAAATACTTACTAAAACATAACTTTAGCACAATCAATGCTAGCTAGTCCCCCCTCTGGTTTAGAGGGCCCAACTCAAAAATTACCCCAACCTAGGAAAATGTTGAGTGGTGGAGTAAATTCCATAGTTTGTAAACGTATTAAATTAGCACACTCATTTAATTTGCATTAACTGCAATACATGCCTGCATGGACACTAAATGAACGTGAACTTTTACATGCATTGTTGAGTTTTCTTTTAATCCTTGCATGCAGAGATTTATTGCACCTGGAAATATCAACAAATTATGGAGTGCAATAGAAACAGGACTAACAAAATGGAAAATAAAAAAAAGTTTGAGGTATGTCATTTAAACCGGAAAGGAGGGAGTAGTTGGCAGTATTCATATAGAGAAAATATAGATTAATTTGTTTTAGATTATCAACACTTTGCATCAATGTTCTCCTCCTTTTAACAAGAAAATATTTTATGAAGTCATCATTGCTAGTAATTCTATACTGAATGCTTATCATGGTAACATGGTTATCTTAAATACATTTTGTAGTTACAAGCCGAATTACCCACACAATTATGCAACTAGATATTCTACTAGACAAATGAATAAATTTCCATTCTATGTATAAACAGTTCTGCAATAATGCATGTCTTTATGGCTCGTCGTTAGAGCAAGAACTATGGATTTGTTACATAATCTTGTCAAAGCTTCACGAATTAATTGGCAGTAGTAGTTTTCAAGATTAGTATGTATGCTGCGAGAACATGAATTTGAATATAGGCCTTATTTTAAAACCATTTCATAGCGACAATGTTTAGAGATTGCATTGTGAATTAGCAGAGCAAGAAAATATTAAAATTTTCTTGTCATCATAAGTTTAATTAAACTTTTATATTTTATTTTATTACATATACATTTAAAGTGGAGACAAGGTCTCTAAAAAAACATTGTGACTTACTCTATTTCCATTTTGCGTGATAACTTGCAGTCACTACCAGAAACCATACTTTTCCCGTGAGTGGTCTATTTTACTATGAGGCCCGAAGCCCCTCACATGAATAATAATATTCCTGTCAGGCAAAATTTCACTCTCAGGAAAATATTGTAATTTCCTGTAGGTCTTGTTGGGCCCCTCAGGAAAATATGTTTTCCTGTGTTGTCCAGCCCACAGGAAAAAGTATTTTGAGCCCAGCCCGCCATTGCACCACCACGAAACGCCTGGGGCTGAAAATTCTTAGTTCGCGCCATTCCCCCCCCCCCCCTTTTGGCGCCTCAAGCGAAACTTACTCGCGCCAGCTTATGTTAACCTGTGTTGTATGGGCCTACAGCAAAGTAAACACAGAGAGATAAGGAGAAGACCCTAGAAAAATCCCCCCACTTCTCCTCTTTCCCCGTCTCGTCTGCTCCATGGCCGCCGCCTTCCTCCGCAGCCGCATTCCTCCGACTTCCTTGCCACAGCCGCCGCCGTCCTGGTCAGGGAACTCGTTCCAGCTGCTTGCCATCAGCTCCTCCAATCTCCACGCCCACTCATCGCCCAGCTCCTCCACCGCTGCCCGAGTGAACCTTCGTCCGCCATCCCCGATCTCCTTCCATCCCGAACCACCACCGTCGCTCTGCCTCCACCTCCCTCTGCCGCCGCATCGCACTAACCTTGGACCACCCCAACAGGGTTGCCCTGTACGCGTTGCCTGCTCCCCGTGTTCCATGATCCAGATCCGGGTCACTCTCCAGTCGCACTGGTGAGACCATCGTTTATTCCGACGACGAGTCATCGACTGGAGAGACCGAGTCGTTATATCAGCTACAAGATGGCCGGATTGGGGGCTGTTCCGATGGCGACGGTATTCCGGACCCCTCTGATCTGCCAAACAAGGTTGCAATCTTCATGGCCGGTATGCAGCCGACGCTCCACTCTTCGACTGCGGCGGCGATGATTTCCGGATCGGCAGCGGCAACAGCTGCCGAGGCAGGAGGCCCTATGCGATCGCCAACCCAGGTTCTATCTGATTTGTTTGACGCGTTGGCAGCACTGATGATGGAGGCTAACCCGGCGGATCAGGATGCACACAATGCGGAAATCGCGAAAGTGAAGGATCAGATTACTCAGGCCAAAGCCGATCTGGCAGCTGAAGATACCAGGATGTCCGGGGAGCTGACCGCTTTGGATGCGCAGGCTTACCGGCTTATGTTGGATCAGAATGCGTCGCACGAAGTCCTGAAAAGGAGACACCGTTCTCGCCTGCCTCCGGTTTATGATGCTAGGAACCTCTTTAATACCCCAGGAGCGGGGACTAGTAATCCGCCGATAGTAAACCGGGCGGAGGCGCCGGGAGCAGGAGGGCCGGTTTAGCTCCGTTTGACGGATCCGCCTCGTCAGAAAAACATTGTGCCGCAGCCTGTCCCAACGCCACCGGGTCATTATTCTACTCCGATGGACAATCTTGTTGCTTCCGCTTCACGCCTAGCGGCCATCCCGATCGAAGGTGATTCTCCGGCGGCGGTTGAGACGCGCCGGGTTAAGGAGCTTCTTCAGACAGCCTTGGTCCAACAGGAGGCTTATTCATATAGTCGTGATCGGATTCATTCCACTCCCCGTCCAAGCCGGAGTTATAGCAGGCGTATGGATGAACCGGCAGTGTCAAGCAACGCGCGGACCGCCCCGTGGCAATAACCCGACGGGTGACGCTCAGGAGGTGGTATACCGAGCTCGAGCACGCAGAGAGCCCAAGCTAGCGGCGCAGCATGAAGCCCATCATCTTACTCCGGTTCGTCCAACTACATCAGTGGAACCAGGGGTCACTTCTAGCTCTTTGGGAGTGCCGTGTTTCGTCCCAGCGTTGCGCAATGTGCGCCTGCCCAAGGATTTCAAAGGCCCGCGCAAGGTGCCGAATTACACTGTGGATTTGTCCCCTGAGACATGGGTCGAAAGCTATGAGATGGCCATGGAGATGCTGGATGTGGATGATGCGGCATGTGCGAAATACTTCACCATGATGCTTGAAGGGATGGCCCGTACTTGGCTAAAGAGTTTACCAGCTAATTCTATCAGGTCATGGGCCGAGTTGAGAGCCCGGTTTATCCAGAATTTCAAGGACACATGTAAGCAGCCTATGTCGATTGTGGACTTAGCTGCCTGTGTCCAGGAGGAAGGAGAGTCAACGACCCGATGGGTGCGCCCGGTTTCAGAAATTTTGCATTCGTCGGACTGCATCAATGCTGATACCGCAATTCCGACCTTGGAAGGCAATGGCCGGTTCCGACCTTGGAAGGTCAACCGCCAGCCCATGCGCGCGACGGGACGCCACTGCAGGCCTAGGCCCGCCACTACAGGGCCTCGGCGCGCGCGCGGATCTGCTGCGGCCGAGGCAGACGGTTGCCCTTATCACGCGCTTTAATTATGCGTCGATAAGGAACAGAATGCGCGGGGCCGTGGGGGCATGGGCGCAGTTAATCCCACGCGCCCCAACGCCTTGCCTCTTCGGCTCCGCTGCTGTGGGCCTATAAGTAGGGGAAGGAGGCAGCGGCAGAACATACGCGCGCCCTCCCCGACCTTCATCTTCTTCCTCCATCTTCTCTGCTCTCTCACTGCCGCCGTGCCGCTGCCCGTCGTCGGAGCACCGCTGCAGCCTGCAGTTGCGTGTCTTCTCTGCATCGCCACGGCCTCGCCATCGCGTGACCGTGCCGCACCGTCACCACGCAACCACGAGCGATGGCTCGAGGAGACTGGGATGGCTCAAACATCCACGTCGACCACCTGGAGTTCCTCCGCCAGATGTGGCGGCTTCCCCGCGCGGCGAGCGTGGAGGTGCGCGTTCCTCCTGAGAAGGAGATCTCGCCGGCCGCAGGAGGGCGAGCACATCGTCTTCAGGACGCACTTCCTCCGCGGCTTCGTCTTGCCGGCGAGCAGCTTCATCCGCTCCTTCCTCGACTTCTACCAACTCCAACCCCACCATCTCACGCCAAAGACAGTGGTGCTGCTTGCCGCCTTCGTCACCCTATGCGAAGGATACCTCGGCATGCTGCCCTCGCTCGAGCTGTGGGGGGAGCTCTTCTACCTCAAGTTCGGCACCACCGTCAAAGGCATGGCGGCCAAGTGTGGGGCTTGCGTGGCGGTGCAGCGCACCAGCTCTAGCGTCCACTTCCCAGGCCTTACTCTGCTGGAGTCGGCCAAGCTCTAGCAAAAATCATAATTCTACGTCTGGAACATCCATGCGACGTGGGACTATGTCAACTTGCCGGCTTACGTAGCCGGCCCGCCAGCTGAGCCCCGCACCAACTGGAAGTTCCGGTCGAGGACACTGTCGGCCGCCATCTCCACCGCGCTCACTCGGCTCCAAGAGATGACGGAGTCGGAAGGCCTCAAGGCCTTGGACCTGTTGGCCGCCTTCGTCGAGCGTCGGGTGCTGCCTCTTCAGGCCCGGCCCCACCTGATCAGCGACATGAGTGGGTTCCAGGACCCGTGCCGGATGTGCACCAAGGCGCTGCCGACTGCTGAGGTGGTCCGACTGGTCAATGACTTCTCTGACTGCAAGCTCGACGAGGTGAGCTTGCAGTTCGGCAAGGAACCGTAGAGCCGCGCCAACCAACCACCTCCGGTAAGTATCTACATCTTTTTTCTTTGCTCTTGTCAATCTTCTCGTGCCGCCTGACCATCCAGTTGTGATGCAGCGCTTCCTGGGCTAGATGGCAGCGCGCCGCCCCTGTGCCATCAAGACTGGCGCAGACAGCATGAAAGCGGCAGTGGATGGCCTCGAGCTGGGGCGGCCTCCATGGAGGAGGACGACGCCGCAGGAGGCGGCGGTGAGGTAGCAGGCGGCTCCGCAAGAGGCGGCATTAGGGAGTGGCCGGACGACGACGAGGAAGACGATGGGCCGTGCCGTGCCCCCGACGCCGACAGGACGGGCGCCGACTCCGCGACGGTGCCGACTGGAGCACCCGGCGTGCCGAAGCGCCCAGCCGACGCCGCGTTTTTTGGCAGTCGGCCGTACAAGAAGGCCATGGCCACGACCGTTGCGACCAAGCGGCATAGGTCGGAAGGCGAACACCATTCGGAAGGGCCCGAAACAGCGCCCAATGGTGTCCGCGTAAGTATTTTGATCACCCTTTTTTTGATCATCTTTGTCTTGTGTTTGTTTCTTCTTTTCTTGCAAACTTCTTCTTAGCTTCTCTTGCTGTTTCGCACAGGGCTCCGCTTTGGCCCCATCTACCTCAGTGTTTGGGGCGGCAGACGGCCCAGCAGACACTCGCCGCGTAGATCCGGCCGCCTCCCTTTGGGAAGCGCGGAGAGGAATGCGCGGGAGGCGCAGCAGGAGCGGCAGACCGCGGCTCAGGCGAAGGCGGAGGCGGTCGACGCGGCAGGGGCGGCGGCTGATGAGGCGGGTAAGGAACGGGCCGACATGGTGGCCAAGGAGCAGCCCGATGATGCGGCCAAGGCACATGAGGAGGATCGGGCCCACGTCGGGCCTCCGAGGCCCACTGGGTCGCAGCAGGTGGAGCCGATGGTGGTAGAGGACCAGGCGCCGGCTGGGGGAGCTGGGGCAGACCTGCCGGCGCTGGAGTGGGGAGGGGTGCTACGTCTTGAGCTTGCGTTGGTTTTCCTCGAAGAGGAGAGGGTGATGCAGCAAGTGTAGCGTAAGTATTTCCCTCAGTTTTGAGAACCAAGGTATCAATCCAGTAAGAGGCTCCTCAAAAGTCCCACGCAGCTACACAAACAAACTGAGAACTCGCAACTAACGGAATAATGGGGTTGTCAATCCCTTCACGGCCACTTGCGAAAGTGAGATCTAATAAAGATAGTATGATAAGATAAATATATTTTTGGTATTTTATAATATACATGCAAAAAGTAAAGACGCAAATAAAAGTAGATTGGAAGCAAATATGATAAGAGATAGACCCGGGGGCCATAGGTTTCACTAGTGGCTTCTCTCAAGATAGCATAAGTATTACGGTGGGTGAACAAATTACTGTCGAGCAATTGATAGAAAAGCGCATAGTTATGAGATTATCTAGGCATGATCATGTATATAGGCATCACGTCCATAACAAGTAGACCGACTCCTGCCTGCATCTAATGCTATTACTCCACACATCGACCGACTCCTGCCTGCATCTAGTCTAGAGTATTAAGTTCATAAGAACAGAGTAACGCATTAAGCAAGATGACATGATGTAGAGGGATAAACTCATGCAATATGATATAAACCCCATCTTGTTATCCTCGATGGCAACAATACAATACATGCCTTGCAACCCTTTCTGTCACTGGGTAAGGACACCGCAAGATTGAACCCAAAGCTAAGCACTTCTCCCATGGCAAGAAAGACCAATCTAGTAGGCCAAACCAAACTGATAATTCGAAGAGACTTGCAAAGATAACTTAATCATACATAAAAGAATTCAGAGAATATTCAAATATTATTCATAGATAAACTTGATCATAAACCCACAATTCATCGGATCTCGACAAACACAACGCAAAAAGAGTTTACATCGAATAGATCTCCACAAGAGAGGGGGAGAACATTGTATTGAGATCCAAAAAGAGAGAAGAAGCCATCTAGCTAATAACTATGGACCCGTAGGTCTGTGGTAAACTACTCACAACTCATCGGAGGGGCAAGGATGTTGATGTAGAGGCCCTCTGTGGTTGATTCCCCCTCCGGCAGAGTGCCGGCGAAGGATCCAAGATGAGATCTCGCGGATACAGAAGGTTACGGCGGTGGAAAATGTGTTTCGTGGTGCCCCTGGATGTTTTCGGGGTACGTAGGTATATATAGGAGGAAGAAGTACGTCGGTGGCCGCCCGAGGGGCCCACGAGACAGGGGGCGCGGCCTCCTATCTCGTGGGGTCCTTGGAAGCTTCTTGACTTGCACTCCAAGCTCTCCGGATCACGCTCGTTCCAAAAATCACGCTGCCGAAGGTTTCATTCCGTTTGGACTCCGTTTGATATTCCTTTTCTTCAAATACTGAAATAGGCAAAAAACAGCAATATGGGTTGGGCCTCCGGTTAGTAGGTTAGTTCCAAAATGATATAAATGTGTAAAATAAAGCCCATAAACATCCAAAAGGGGTAATATAATAGCATGGAACAATCAAAATTATAGATACGTTGGAGACGATCAAGCATCCCCATGCTTAATTCCTGCTCGTCCCTAGTAGGTAAATGATAAAAAGAGAATTTTGATGTGGAATGCTACCTAGCATAATTCATAATGTAATTTTCTTTATTGTGGCATGAATGTTCAGATCCAAATGAATACAAAATAAAAGTTCATATTGATAAAAGAAATAGTAACACTTCAAGCATACTAATCAAAGTAATCATGTCTTCTCCAAATAACATGGCAAAAGAAAGTTCATCCCTACAAAATTATATAGTTAGGCTATGGTTCATTTTCGTCACACAAAGATGTTCCCAACTTCTATACCCCCGATGAAAAGCCAAGCAATTGTTTCATACTTGAATAATCTCAAAAAATTTCAACCTTCACGCAATACATGAGCGTGAGCCATGGATACAACACTATGGGTGGAATAGAATATGATGATGGGGATTGCGTGGAGAAGACAAAAAAGGAGAAAGTCTCACATTGACAAGGATAATCAACGGGCTATGGAGATGCCCATCAATTGATGTCAACATGAGGAGTAGGGATTGCCATGCAACGGATGCACTAGAGCTATAAATGAATGCTCAACAAAAGAAAACTAGTGGGTGTGCATCCAACTTGCTTGCTCACGAAGACCTAGGGCATTTGAGGAAGCCCATCGTAGGAATATACAAGCCAAGTTCTATAATGAAAAATCCCCACTAGTATGAAAAAGACAACTTATGAGACTCATTATATGAAAAACATGGTGCTGCTTTGAAGCACAAGTGTGGAAAAAGAGATAGTAACATTGCCCTTTTTATTTATTTTCTTTTTTTTCTCTTTTCTTTTTTGGGCCTTTTTTTCTTTTTTTTTCTTTGGGCAATGCTCTAATAATGATGATCATCACACTTCTATTGATTACAACATAAGAATTACAACTCGAAACTAGAACAAGATATGACTCTATATGAATGCCTACGGCAGTGTACCGAGATGGTGCAATGAATCAAGAGTGACATGTATGAAAAATAATGCATGGTGGCTTTGCCACAAATACGATGTCAACTACATGATCATGCAATGGCAATATGACAAAAGTAAAGTATATCATGATGATGATGAACGGAACGGTGGAAAGTTGCATGGCAATATATCTCGGAATGGCTATGGAAATGCCATAATAGGTAGGTATGATGGCTGTTTTGAGGAAGATATAGGGAGGTTTATGTGTGATAGAGTGTATCGATCACGGGTTTGATGCACCGCTAAGTTTTGCACCAACTCTCAAGGTGAGAAAGGGCAATGCACGGTACCGAAGAGGCTAGCAAAGGCGGAAAGGTAAAAGTGTGTATAATCCATGGGCTCAACATTAGTCAAAAGAACTCATATACTTATTGCAAAAATTTAGAAGTCATCAAAAACCAAGTACTACACGCATGCTCCTAGGGGGATAGATTGGTAGGAAAAGACCATCGCTCGTCCCCGACCGCCACTCATAAGGATGCACAAGCCAAGTACACTTCATGTTTCAAATTTGTTACACAACTTTAACCATACGTGCGTGCTACGGGACTTGCTAACTTCAACACAAGCATTCTTTAAATTCATAATCACCCAACTAGCATGACTTTAATATCACTACCTCCATATCTCAAAACAATTATCAAGCATCAAATTGATCATAGCATCCAATTCACTTCCTATGATAGTTTTTATTATACCCAACTTGGATGCTCATCATTCTAGGACCAGCTTTATAACCATAGCAAATACCATGATGTTCTAAAAGACTCTCAAAATAATATAAGTGAAGCATGAGAGACTAGAAATTTCTTCAAAATTAAGACACCACCGTGCTCTAAATGATATAAGTGAAGCACTAGAGCAAAAACTATTAAGCTCAAAAGATATAAGTGAAGCACATAGAGTATTCTAGCAAATTCTAATCAAATAGGCTTATTCCAAAAGGTGTGTACAGCAAGGATTATTGTGGTAAACTAAAAAGCAAATACTAATATAATACACGACGCTCCAAGAAAAACACGTATCATGTGGCGAATAAAAATATAGCTCCAAGTAAAGTTATCAATGAACGAAGACGAAAGAGGGGATGCCTTCCCGGTGCATCCCCAAGCTTAGGCTTTTGGCTATTATTGAATATCTTGGGGTGCCTTGGGCATCCCCAAGCTTAGGCTCTTTCCACCCTTTATTCCATAGTCCATAAAAGCTTTACCCAAAACTTGAAAACTTCACAACACAAAACTCAACAGGAAATCTTATAAGCTCCGTTAGTGAAAGAAAACAAAACCACCACATAAGGTACTGTAATGAACTCATTATTTATTTAAATTGGTGTTAAACCTACTATATTCCAACTTCTCTATGGATTATAAACTATTTTATTGGCCATAGATTCATCAAAATAAGCAAACAACCCACGAAAAACAGAATCTGTCAAAAACAGAACAGTCTGTAGTAATCTGTAACTAAAGAAAACTTATGGAACTCTAAAAATCCTACAAAAATATGAGGACCTAGGAAATTGTTTTATTGATCAGACGCAATTCGAATCACTATTTTATCATTTTCTGGTGAGTTTTAACAATTGTTTTCGTGAACCGAAAGTTTCTGGAAATTACAGCAAGATCAAATAACTATCATCCAAGAAGATCCTATAGGTTTAACTTGGCACAAACACTAATTAAAAGATAAAAACACATCTAAACAGAAGTTAGATGGATTATTTATTCCTAAACAGAAACAAAAACAAAAAATTAAAAATAAAATTGGGTTTCCTCCCAACTAGCGCTATCGTTTAACGCCCCTAGATAGGCATAAAAGCAAGGATAGATCTAACGAGTGTCATCTTTGGCACTAAACTCATAAGTAGCACGCATGATAGATTCATAAGGTAATTTAACTTTGTTTCTTGAAAAGTGCTCCATGCCTTTCTTTAATGGAAATTGGAATCTAATTTTCCCTTCCTTCATATCAATAATCGCACCAATCGTTCTAAGGAAAGGTCTACCTAGAATAATAGGGCAAGAAAGATTGCAATCTATATCAAGAACGATAAAATCCACGGGCACCAAATTTCTACTTGCAACAATAAGAACATCATTGATCCTTCCTATAGGCTTTTTAATGGTGGAATCTGCAAGGTGCAAATTTAAAGAACAAACATCAAGATCATGGATACCTAGAATATCACATAAAGTTTTCGGAATCGTGGAAACACTAGCACCCAAATCACACAAAGCAAAACACTCATAATCTTTAATTCTAATCTTTATAGTAGGTTCCCACTCATCATTAAGTTTTCTAGGCATAGAAACTTCCAAATTAAGTTTATCATCATAAGATTGCATCAAGGCATCAACAATATGTTTGGTAAAAGCTTTGTTTTGACTATAAGCATGAGGAGAATTAACAACGGATGGCAACAAGGAAATACAACCTTTTAAAGAACAATTATCATTATCAAATTCCTTGAAATCCGAGATAGTCGGTTCAATATTATTAGAAGTTAAGGATTCTCCAGTCTCACTTTTACCATAACATTAAGATCTAAAGACTCCAAATTCTTGGGACGCCTTCTAGGCAAAGTTGATTCATCATCAGTCCCATAATCATCAAAATTCATATTGCAAAACATAGATCTAATCGGACTCGCATCAATAACTTTAAGATCCTCATCATTATTTTCATGGAAACTAGAAGAACACGCTTTTATAAAGCTTTCTTTTTTAGCACGCAATCTAGCGGTTCTTTCCTTGCACTCGTCAATGGAAATTCTCATTACTTTGAGAGACTCATTGATATCATGCTTAGGAGGGGAAGATCTAATTTTAAGAGAATCAACATCAAGCGGAAGTCTATCAACGTTCCTAGCCAAATCATCAACTTTGAGCAATTTTTCTTCAAGCAAAGCATTAAAATTCTTTTGAGAAATCATAAATTCTTTCACACTATTCTCAAAATCAGAGGGCATCTTATTAAAATTACAATAAAAATTATTGTAGGAATTTCCATAATTATTAGAGGGATTACTAGGGAACGGTCTAGCATTAAAATTTCCTCTATAAGCATTGTTTCCAAAACTATTCCTACTAACAAAATTCACATCCATAGATTCATTATTATCCTCAATCAAGGAAGACAAAGGCATATCATTGGGATCAAGAGGAGTATTTTTAGTAGCAAAGATCTTCATAAGTTCATCCATATTTCCACTCAAAACATTGGTTTGTTCTATAGTATGCACCCCTTTTTACTAGAAGATCTTTCGGTGTGCTATTGAGAATAATTAGCCATAATATAATCAAGAAGTTTTGTAGCATCTCCTAATGTGATTTCCATAAAGGTGCCTCCCGCGGCCGAATCTAAGAGATTTCTAGAAGCAAAGTTCAAACTGGCATAAATTTTTTGTATGATCATCCATAAATTCAAACCATGAGTAGGGCAATTGCGAAGCATCAATTTCATTCTTTCCCAAGATTGGGCAACATGCTCATGGTCAAGTTGTTTAAAATTCATAATATCGTTCCTAAGAGCGGTGATCTTAGCGGGAGGAAAATACTTAGAGATAAAAGCATCTTTGCACTTGTTCCAAGAATCAATACTATTTTTAGGCAAGGATGAAAACCAAACTTTAGCACGATCCCTAAGTGAAAACGGAAATAACTTCAATTTGACAATGTTGTTATACGTATCTTTCTTCTTTTGCATATCACACAAATCAACAAAGTTGTTTAGATGAGTAGCGGCATCTTCGCTAGGAAGGCCGGCGAATTGATCTTTCATAACAAGATTCAGCAAGGCCGTATTGATTTCACAAGACTCAACATCATTAAGAGGAGCAATCGGAGTACTAAGGAAATCATTATTATTGGAATTCGAGAAATCACAAAATTTGGTATTATCTTGCGCCATGGCAACAAGTAATCCAACACACAAGCAAACAGAAAAATGGCAGCAAAAAAAGAGGAGGAGATTGGGAAAGAGAGGGCGAATAAAACGGCAAGGGTAAAGTGGGGGAGAGGAAAACAAGAGGAAAATGGCAAATAATGTAAATGCGAGGGAGATGGGTTTGTGATGGGTAATTGGTATGTCTTGACTTGAGCGAAGACCTCCCTGGCAACGGCGCCAGAAATCCTTCTTGCTACGCCTTGAGCTTATGCTGGTTTTCCTCAAAGAGGAGAGGGTGATGCAGCAAGTGTAGCGTAAGTATTTCCTCAGTTTTGAGAACCAAGGTATCAATCTAGTAGGAGGCTCCTCAAAAGTCCCACGCACCTACACAAACAACTGAGAACTCTTAATCAACACAATAAAGGGGTTGTCAATCCTTCACGGCCACTTCATGTAAAGTGAGATCTAATAAAGATAGTATGATAAGATAAATATATTTTTGGTATTTTATAAGATAGATGCAAAAAGTAAAGATGCAAATAAAAGTAGATTGGAAGGAAATATGATAAGAGATAGACCCGGGGGCCATAGGTTTCACTAGTGACTTCTCTCAAGATAGCATAAGTATTACGGTGGGTGAACAAATTACTGTCGAGCAATTGATAGAAAAGCGCATAGTTATGAGATTATCTAGTCATGATCATGTATATAGGCATCACGTCCATCACAAGTAGACCAACTCCTGCCTGCATCTACTACTATTACTCCACACATGACCGATTCCTGCCTGCATCTAGAGTATTAAGTTCATAAGAACAGAGTAACGCATTAAGCAAGATGACATGATGTAGAGGGATAAACTCATGCAATATGATATAAACCCCATCTTGTTATCCTCGATGGCAACAATACAATACGTGCCTTGCAACCCTTTCTCATCACGGGTAAGGACACCGCAAGATTGAACCCAAAGCTAAGCACTTCTCCCATGGCAAGAAAGACCAATCTAGTAGGCCAAACCAAACTGATAATTCAAGAGACTTGCAAAGATAACTTAATCATACATAAAAGAATTCAGAGAAGATTCAAATATTATTCATAGATAAACTTGATCATAAACCCACAATTCATCGGATCTCGACAAACACACCGCAAAAAGAGTTTACATCGAATAGATCTCCACAAGAGAGGGGAGAACATTGTATTGAGATCCAAAAGAGAGAAGAAGCCATCTAGCTAATAACTATGGACCCAGAGGTCTGTGGTAAACTACTCACAACTCATCGGAGGGGCAAGGATGTTGATGTAGAGGCCCTCCGTGGTTGATTCCCCCTCCGACAGAGTGCCGGCGAAGGCTCCAAGATGAGATCTCGCGGATACAGAAGGTTACGGCGGTGGAAAATGTGTTTCGTGGTGCCCCTGGATGTTTTCGGGGTACGTAGGTATATATAGGAGGAAGAAGTACGTCGGTGGCCTCCCGAGGGGCACACGAGACAGGGGGCGCGCCCTACAGGGGGGCGCGGCCTCCTATCTCGTGGGGTCCTCGGAAGCTTCTTGACTTGCACTCCAAGCTCTCCGGATCACGTTCGTTCCAAAAATCATGCTCCCGAAGGTTTCATTCTGTTTGGACTCCGTCTGATATTCCTTTTCTTGAAATACTGAAATAGGCAAAAAAAAACAGCAATATGGGCTGGGCCTCCGGTTAGTAGGTTAGTCCCAAAAATTGAAATAAATGTGTAAAATAAAGCCGATAAATATCCAAAAGGGGTAATATAATAGCATGGAACAATCAAAAATTATAGATACGTTGGAGACGTATCAAGGGGACGACCCCATCATCCCGGAGACGGAGGTGCCCCCACGCACACCGACTGTTGTTGTGCAGGGCGGCCGGCCCGAAGTGCCGGTGGTGCGGCCATCTGGCGGCGAGTTGGTGGTGGGCCAGGTTGCAGCGTCCCGTGTTCCGGTGCGCCAGCGTCTAGTGAAGGCGGTCTCGGCGCCAAAGCCGATGGAGGTTTGGGGCCACGAGTTCGTCGGCGCCCGACACCGAGGCCACCAGTGCCGCTCTGCCGGACTGGACGTTCGGGGCCGGATCGGGTGTGCTCAATGTGGTGGTGCAGGACATCCTGGCCTAGTTCAACGCCCACGCGCGCCACCCTCCTGCAGTCCAGGAAGGAGCTTTTGGCGATGTAGGTGTCCGTTCGGGTACACTCTCTGGTTTTTGCTTTCAATTCTGGTGGTCTTCCGTGGGGGCGCGCCAGCACACCCACTGGGTGTAGCCCCCAAGTTCTGGGCCGGCTGCTGAGTAGGCCGTTCGGAACTTCAAGGTATGCTCCGAGTGCTGAATTGTCGTTTTGTTGCAGGATTACCACAATCTTCGTGCGGCCGCCTACAACTCCCAAAATCGGGAGCTGGCCAAGCGGGCCACTGATCTGACCCAAAGCGGAAGTAAGCTCTTCATCTTTCTTTCCGCGGGGGCGCGTCAGCGCACCCGCTAGGTGTAGCCCCCGAGATTCGTGCCGACTGCTGAGCAGTCGGGCCGAATCTTCCGACGACTACTTGCTTTTGGTTGATGTGCTGACGTTTTCTCTTCCTTGTCTTGGCAGAGGCTGTCACTGATCTGCGGAAGTGCCTGGGCAAGGTCGAGTCCGAGCTTCACACCAAGAAGCAGGAGCGCAGCCAGGCCGCCCAGGAGTGGGACCGACTGGTGAAGGAGCTGGCGGACCAGGCGGAGAAGCACAAGGCGTAGGTCCAGCGGCTCAAGGACGGTGAAGCTCTCCTTAAGGCCAAGTTCGAGACTCGGTGCTCGAACTGGGATGAGAGGGAGAAGTTTCTGTCGGACGACAACGGAGAGGTCGAGGACATGATCGAAGGTAAATTGTATCTTCGTTCGTACAGCCGCCGACTGCTGCACGAGCCGGCTTCTGGCTTCTAAAATCTATGTTTTTCTTCTTGGACAGAATTTTTTCCAGGTCAGTCCATCGCCATCAGCCAGACCATCGAGGCACGGCGCGAGCAGCGGAGGAGGCCGGGCGTGGACATCCCGCCAAACGCGCCTCAGAACCTTGGCGAGCAGCTTCTGGCCATCAAGACTCGCTTAGATCCAGCTCGCCGTCTGCTCCGCCGCCTGCAGCGTGCCAGGTCGCAGGTGCTAACTTGTGACGCCCCCGATTTAATCGTACACTAATCATGCACGCAAATGTGTACGATCAAGATCAGGGACTCACGGGAAGATATCACAACACAACTCTACAAATAAAATAAGTCATACAAGCATCATAATACAAGCCAGGGGCCTCGAGGGCTCGAATACAAGTGCTCGATCATAGACGAAGTCAGCGGAAGCAACAATATCTGAGTACGGACATAAGTTAAACAAGTTTGCCTTAAGAAGGCTAGCACAAACTGGGATACAGATCGAAGAGGCGCAGGCCTCCTGCCTCGATCCTCCTAGCTACTCCTGGTCGCCGCCGCCGGGCTGCACGTAGTAGTAGGCACCTCCAGTAGTAGTCGTCATCGACGGTGGCGTCTGGCTCCTGGGCTCCATCGTCTGGTTGCAGCAATCGAGTAGAGGTAGGGGGAAAAGGGGGAACAAGGCAACCGTGAGTACTCATCCAAAGTACTCGCAAGCAAGGAGCTACACTACATATGCATGGATATATGTGTAAGGGTCATATCAGTGGACTGAACTGCAGAATGCCAGAATAAGAGGGGGATAGCTAGTCTTAGCGAAGACTACGCTTCTGGTCACCTGTCTTGCAACAGGTAGAAGAGGGCAATCTGAAGTCCTCCAAGTAACATCACATAGCAAGATCCTACCCGCGCATCCCTCCTCATATCCCCGAGAGAGCGACCACCGGTTGTATCCGCACTTGGAAGGGTGTCTTTTATCAAGTATCCGGTTCTAGTTGTCATAAGCTCAAGGTACAACTCCAAGTCGCCCTGTTATCAAGATCACGGCTATTCAATAGATTAACTTCCCTGCAGGGTGCACCATCTTACCTAGCACGCTTGATCCCATTTGGCGGACACACTTTCCTGGGTCATGCCCGCCGCGGAAGATCAACACGCCGCAGCCCCACCTAGGCACACAGAGAGGCCAGCACGCCGGTCTAAACCTAAGCGCCGCAGGGTCCGGGCCCATCGCCTCGAGCACACTGCTGACGTTATGTAGGGCGGCCGAAGCGCACCTAGCCTAGCAGCGTTCCAGTCCAATCCGGGCGCGCCGCTCCGTCGCTGACGTCTGAAGTGCTTCGGCTGATACCACGACGTCGGGATACCCATAACTACTCCCGCGTAGATGGTTAGTGCGTATAAGCTCATAGCCAACTCAGATCAAATACCAAGATCTCGTTAAGCGTGTTAAGTATCCGCGAACGCCGAACAGGGTCAGGCCCACCTCTCTCCTAGGCGGTCTCAACCTGCCCTGTCGCTCCGCCACAAAGATCCATCCAGAGGGCCGTCGGGACAAAGGTTCTTTCAGCCCCAACTGTGAATCACTCATGGTGCTCCACAAGCCGACCCGACTTTAGTCTCCACATGTATCATGTATAAGTATATAATATATACCCGTGATCACCTCCCGAGTGATCATGGCCCAATAGTATAGCACGGCAGACGGACAAGAATGTAGGGCCACAGATGAAAGTACTAGCATCCTATACTAAGCATATAGGATTGCGGTAAAGGTAACAACAAGAGTAACAAGGACAGGCTATGCAGCAAAGATAGGAGTATCTCGAAAGCAAGAGCATGCTACACTACTCTAATGCAAGCAGATAGAGAAGAGTAGGCGATATCCGTGATCAAGGGGGGGCTTGCCTGGTTGCTCGGGCAAGAGAGAGGGTCGCCAACTCCGTAGTCGAACCGGGCAGCAGCAGCGCCGGTCTCAGAGTTGTCGGGACCCCGATCCTAAGTCACACCGATCTAGCATGTAACACATCATATCACTTTGCGGCCTCACGCACGGTATTCCCACGGTGTCGCCTTACCATGGCCCGGACCGCTTTGCGTCTTTTGGCTCACGATATGATAGTGTCGCTAGCATCCATATGACAAAGAACCGGGCCGACATGGCTAGTCGTGAACCCAAAGCGGCACTAACCCATGGGGACAGGCATACATGAATCACATCGAGCATGTCGGTCATCAACGATATATTCGGGCTGTAGCACTGGCTAACAGACTCCGTATCCCGGCTGTAGCAGGCTAGGCAGGACTCGAATAACACCGCGTGACATTTCCCAAGGGACAGACATAGGAACGGTGAAACACATGCCGCCAGTCAAGTGTCCAAGCAGTAGTGCTGGGCTAGCAGGACTCCGTGAACCGGGCAGTAGCGGACTACTATCGCCGGAGGCACGAGACTACATTTCCCCATATGAGAGGCTGCCAAGGATAAACAACTAGTTTGTCGGATCCCACACATACCAAGCATTTCAAACATACACACAATATGCTCAATATGTGTAAATACGACGTGGCATCACAACATAACTCTACGACTCAGATATTATTCATCGTGCCCGAGGAGCGAGATATTACAAACATGGGTCTCATGACCCAACACTCGAAAGCATACAAGTCAAAGCACAAGCGAAGCTAATCATGTCCGAGTACGCATAACTATAAATGAAAAAGGCTGAGAAGCCCGACTATCTACCAAATCCTGCCGAGGCACAAGATCGTAGCTGAGGTAACAAGCTAAACGTCAAGTCCACGTGGAACTACTAGCGAGACTTACGCCTCTCGCAAAACATAAAATAAGCAAACGTGAGTACAATTGTACTCAGCAAGACTTACATCAGATCTAACTACATATGCATCATTATCAAAAGGGGTGGTGGAGTTTGACTGCAGCAAGCCAGCTTTGACTCGGTGGCTATCCCGAACTACGACGCAAGTAACTCTTTGAGGTGGCGCACACGAGTCCACATATTCACCATATCAATACACCACTATGGATCCGCCCCGCCTCCCACGAGAACGCCATCCATAGCACTCACGCTTATCTTGCATTTTAGAGTATCCACTTTCACTTGTCTATGAACTGATATAGGCAACCCGAAGTCCTTTTCCGCGGACACGGCTATTCAATAGATCATATTAAACCCTGCAGGGTGTACTTCTTCACACACGCTCACCACTTACCGCGTTTACACGACATGTACTGCAACCTTCAAGCGGAAGCCCAACGTGGGTGTCGGCCACGGCCTACCTAAACACTCAAGTCCCTAGTCCAGGTTTATCGCCTATTCGGTTCCATCCGCAGGAGTCCGCCGAGGTTTCCCATACAGCCCGAACGATGTGTGCAGGGTTCCCGAGATACCAAACGGCACTCGGTACACGGGCCACGGTGCCTACCGCAACACAACCCACCCCTAAGGTCAGCGCTATGTGTGGCCCAAAGATGCTACAAACACCGTAAACTACTTGCAACTCCCTGACCGAGGACAAGGGTGGTCAAGAAGCCGAGAGGGTCCATTGGTTTCGGGCCCAATGCGTGGTAGTAATCAGATCATGGATCACAAACACAGAACTCAGTTCCTGAGGACGGCTGCAATGAGACAACCCACCATGTACTCCTACATGGCCTCTCACCGCTACCTTTACCAAATCGTGTTCACACACTTAGCTCACACACAACAGGACATGTTCACCACTTTCCAATTCATTCCCGATGAATCAGACCCGACTCAACTCTAAGCAGTAGCAGGCATGACAAACAAGCATAAATGAGTAGGCACAACATGGCTCAAACAATTCCTACTCATGCTAGTGGGTTTCATCTAATTACTGTGGAATGACAGGTCATGCAAAGGATCAAGGGGTTCAGCTACCGCAGCAAGTAACACATGAGTCGTTGTTGTTCTAATGCAGTAAAATAGAGCAGGAGCGAGAGAGTGGGATTATATCGGAATGAACAAGGGGGTTTTGCTTGCTCGGCACTTCAAGATAATATAGTTCTTCATCGGTGTCATCGAACTCATCGTCGGACATCGCTCACCGAGAGGGACAATTACCGCAAACAAGAGAGAACACAATCAATGCAATGCACATATATGATGCATGATCATGTTAAGGTACTGAATTCACCTAATGCAATAATAATCCGTTAGTTGAAGTGGAATTCAAGCAAGGTTGAATTCCAACTCCAAATGCTATTTCATAAATTACCCTAATCATGATTCATCCTATTCGGTGAGGTTAACTTGTTCAAACATGCATGATCATGGCATAAACAGATTCTTCATATTTTTCTGATCATTTTCATATATAATTTATTTCCATTGAGTTATAGATTATTTTATATGATTTTTCAAAGTTTTGGGTATTTTTCAAATAAATAAATCTTTTAAGATTTATTTAAATTCCGAAAAGGATTATTGCGTCACCGACGTCGATGTGACGTCAGCAGGTCAAGGGGCGCGGTCCAGGTCAACCCCGACCAGTGGGGTCCACCGTCGCTGACTCGAGCTGGGTTGGGTGGATGATGTGGGACCGGTCAACACCGACTTGTCAAAGTCAATGCCGACACGTGGGGTCCACCAGATTAGTACTAATCTTAACAGAAAATAAACAAAGATTAATTAAGGCGTGGGGCCCATGTGTAAGCGGTCAGGGGTATTAAGCGGGTCATTAGAGCCTAACAACGAGGCCACGCCAAGACGTCGGGATGAGCCGCGGCGACCACGTGACACGGCGGTGGCACGCCGGACTTGCGCTTAGGGCGTCGGATTAGCTACCGAGGGCACCGGGCATAGTTTTGCTCGTCCGCATCCAACGGAGCAGGTGGGAGGTCACGGGTGGTCGGAGCTCGCGGAAGTGAGCTCGGCGGCGCGCCGGAGTTCGGTAAGTCGCGGGTTGGCGCCACGATGCACGGAGGGCAAGTGGATGTGCGCGTTAGGCTCTGGGGTCTCTCGAGCACGCTGACACGCCCGACGCGAAGCGGCAGGGGCTGTGGCTGGCGGCGCCATGGCCGGGCGGGAGGAGCTGTCGGCTGCGACGGAGCTATGGTTTAGAGCTCGCAAACGCGAGGGGAAAGGAAGGGTTCTGCACGGGGCTCACCGCTGGTCCGTAGCGACAACGGCGGGTCGGGACGCCTGACGCGCTGAATCAAGCCGGCGATCTCGGTGCCCGCCGGTGAAGACGACGACAGTGGTGACGGGCAGGGCCTCGCCGCCGCCTATCTCGATGGAGAGGGCAAGGCCGACACGGCGGAGCTCCTAGGCTCGATGGCAGGGCGAGGGTGGTCGATGGCCTTGGGTTCGAACGACGGCGACGAAAGCTCGGGTGTGCTCGGAGAGGGAGCAGAGGACGAGGGAGAGAGCAGAGAGTGAGGGGGAGGAGCGAGGGGCTTCGGGGCGTCTCCGTGGCGCGTCCAGGGCGAGAGGGGGGGAGCAGCTGCGTGGAAGCAGGAGGTGGAGCTCGGGGCAAGGCTGCCGACACGCCTCCCCGCCATCTTGGCTGGGAGGAAGACGACAGGGAGGGTGGCGGTGGTGGGCTGGGCTGGCCAGCTGGGCCAGCCAGGCCGCACAGCGCTGGGCCAAGTGGCGCCTGTAAGCCACGTGTAACCTCTCTCTCTCCTTTATTTTAGTTTTCTATTTCTGTTATTTTGTTTTGGTTTAGTTAAAATACTAAACCATTTTATAAAATCCTGAAAATAATTATGTGGCTAGAACTAAAATATACCAAACCACATAAAATGTTCCAGAATTATTGGGCATATATATTAATTATATATAATATATATATCCAATGCAATTAGTTAATGAATTAATTCAAAGGCCCAAAATAAATGTTTCAGTCACTCCAAAAATATTGGTTTGCATTTTATTCTTGCCAATATTTTTTTAAAGCTGAAAAGGAACATTTCCTCGGAACATTTGAAGCAATTTTTAAATGTTGATCATTTATTTTAAATGATTCCTGGGGCTCTCCAATTCCCCAATTCAAATTTAAAGGAAATTTATACATGATGCATGGATGCAATGCTACTAGTTACGAACAAGCTCTAGGGTTGATCTGGGGCTGTGACAGCTCACCCCCACTAAACAAGAATCTCGCCCCGAGATTCAAGATGTGAGGTAAGGGGAAAAGGGAAGTCGCAAACTATCACAATCTTCATGATCCATTTGCCTACTCGAAGATGTTGATTCATTCCATCATCTTAGTCTTGATGTCTTCGAGATCTTCACCCGATACGACAATAGAAAGAAAGGGGGAAACCCTACATGACACGATCTTCACGAGGATCAAGTAAACATGATCGACTCACGGACTGAGGCGGTGACATATCTCGAGTTGAGACACAAATACATCGAGAGGGATGGAGGAACAACAACGGGGTTTGATTGGTGGCAACAATTCCACGTTTAGAATGTTGGTGGATGGTGTCAAGGTGGCGAGGAAATATTTACCATGATTCAATAACGGGGCACCTCGAGAAGGGTGACGCAAGGAACTATTCCCTTAAGTGGCAAAAAGAATTACTTTTGATATAACATCATTGAAACTCTTTATACCAGCCTAAGGCAATCACAAACGATCGCTTGGTGGAGTGCAAGGAATGGTACACCTGGACTAGAATGGATGATGTGGACTACCTTGTTCAAGACAACGCAATGGATGACTTTTGCTTATCACCGGAAATGGATGAGACCCATGGTAAGTCCACTTTTGAAGATAAACCTGGACAAGAATTGCTAAGAAGACAGTCTATAGCGAGATAGCACAAGGACGGTGTAAGCTGGGAACGAAATGCAACTGTTCGAATGTCCCAACCATCATATCCGCCTGAGATTCAGATCTGGTTGGTGCTAGGATATTCCAGACTCAGCACGTCTGGAAAGGAAAGGTTGCAACACAATTTGACGAGATGGCGTTGCGAGATTCTCGGGATATGAACTACGATAGCAAGCTCCAAAACATGAGCTGGTTCTGCTACAAACCTGTGAACACACTGTCCTAGACAAACATGACCACATGGTAGTCTTATGATAAGACACTACCGAGTTCGGGTGGGGGAACCATAATCGAGGATATTGAAGTCCTTGCATAAGGCATGCTCTTAAGAAGGAACTTCCTTTCCTTGAACAAATCAATCAGTGGCTTGGTGTGCTAGGAATACATACGGAATGAAGATGATCAGTCTATCAAACCATAGAATACTTCGCACATGCATGACGGACTTGGGATGATTCCAGAGGAAACAAAACAAACCTTTCTCAAGTTCATGGCGGCAACTTACATCAGATGCACATGAACTAGAGGAAGTCACTACTTTCATCCAAACATATGCTTCATGAACGAATCACGAAGAATTGCTTACACAAGTTCCCAATACTACGTTGGTGTTCCACATGACTCATGGGGGAGACAAATTACTGCTGGTGGGCTCAACAATAGCTCATCGAATTCCATATCACTTTGGACTTCCACCATCATGTGAACACGGTGATAGCATTGGTCGACCATAAGATATAATGGTGTATGCTCGAGGGATCAACCACGAGTAAGACAACATTACGAATATCGTTGGCTCTGATTTGACTTGACAATTGCCCACACTCAAATCAAAGGATTGATAGGACAATAGGTCCAGCAACTGATCACGAGGACCAATTGAGGAAGATATCATCCTCCTTCAACACACACTATACAAGAATATCCCTTTGGAACGAACTAAGTTGGACAAGCTTTTATCTTCCAACTCTCCAAGTTATTGTCTAGCTTAACCAACTAGCTCAGGGATATCCAACACAGATTCTTGGAGAAGGGGTGGTTCACAAGAAGCCAACTTGATCACGAGCTCAACATAACAGTCAGGGAACAACCCGGTAACACTTCCAAGAAGATATTTGGAAAGTCACGAACCACCGTATGTTACTAAGCTCGAGAGCAATCTTGCTTTTGAGGGCAAGACGATATGATTGAACGAGTGAGGACTTGACAGGATCCTAACTCATAGATCAAAGAGTGCACCAGAACTAAGGACTAGGTAGCACGATCAATCTTAGGATGATGGTTTAATAACCAACATGCTAAGAATGAGAATATGGTCCATTCACTACCAAGCAACAAGTTGCTCGGGGTATTGATTTCACACATCACAATTCACTTGCCGGCATTCCGGTTACAACAACACGGAACCGAGGAATGAATGATGATGGTGAGAAGTATCACTGCATCAAGAATTCCTAGGAGGTTGTGCAATTCCCATGGCATTCTTGACATAAGATGGGAATACTTCAGGGTAGAACAGAATCAAAAGCTGAAGTGGCGTTTTGATCTGCGGGATACAACTACTTTGACCCAATCCTAGAAATGGATGAGGTACTGGAGTTTGTTTCTCCTAGTCATTCCGGAATAGAATGGCTTGACGGACCACAAGGATAAAATGCATCGATGAACACAAATGCACACATACCCTTGGCTATCAATTGATAGATGAAGGTCAGAAGGCATCTAAGAGAACAACTCAAAGGAACATATAATTTTCTGAGTTGTGGATGTACAGATTAGTATGTCGAGCAAGCTCAACATTTCTTCCGGATAACCCATGCAGAAAGGTAGAATTGGCAGATTCACAATTATGAATGGAGAACTCCTCAAGAGCACTCTTATTGTGATCTTTTGGCTCAAAAGAACTTCTGCCATAAGCGGTTCATGGTATTTGGAAGAGGGAGAATACCACGGACTTCGAGGACTATCGCAAGGTTACTAATATCCAAAAGGCACTAGCAAATACCAACAACATGAGGTAGGATGAATCTCGGGTTCAGCAACCTAGAAGTAGAATACCTACTACTAAGTGGCATCACGGGATGCTTTCGAAAATGATGGCCAGAATCATCACACTGGGGGTACAAAAGCATAGCTAAACTGCTAGGTGACTTCCTAGACACCTAAGGTCATAATAATAGTTCCAACATATATGTCGAGGCAACAGAGTACCTCAACCGACTGGTTAGTGTGCTTAATCTGGCCCAAAAGGACATCGGGAACAGAAGAAAGGATTTGCAAATGCATCGGACTATTTAGAGACCTGGGATGACTCGGACAGCATAACGGCTGTAAATGCTCAAAATGATTTGAGACATCCTGCAGAAAGGGTGGCATAACCACTCAACAACATCATAGCAAGATTCTGAGATCAACAGTTATCATACAGAAATAGTAGGAACTAAACTGGGGATTAAAACCAACAATCTTATAAGTCTATGGATTAGTAACACGTCATCCTAATAGATAGATGAGAAGCCTAGTTCTTAAATCCTGTAGAAGAGAAGAGGATGACTCAGATCAGAAGGCCATGAGGTATAAGGAGTAAAAGAGCCTTACGTTCCTTCCACAATCAATTCCCTTACATAACTAAAGCATTTCTAGACACAACTTCACCAGTTTGGCTTGGTAATCCTACAGCAATCAGCTCGATACCAACGCTGTCAGACCCCGATCCTAAGTCACACCGATCTAGCATGTAACACATCATATCACTTTGCGGCCTCACGCACGGTATTCCCACGGTGTCGCCTTACCATGGCCCGGACCATTTGGCGTCTTTTGGCTCACGATATGATAGTGTCGCTAGCATCCATATGACAAAGAACCCGGTCCGACATGGCTAGTCGTGAACCCAAAGCGGCACTAACCCATGGGGACAGGCATACATGAATCACATCGAGCATGTCGGTCATCAACGATATATTCGGGCTGTAGCACTGGCTAACAGGACTCCGTATCCCGGCTGTAGCAGCTAGGCAGGACTCGAATAACACCGCGTGACATTTTCAAGGGATGATATAGGAACGAAGTGAAACACATGCCGCCAGATCAAGTGTCCAAGCAGTAGTCTGGGCTAGCAGGACTCGTGAACCGGGCAGAAGCGGACTACTATCGCCGGAGGCACGAGACTACATTTCCCCATATGAGAGGCTGCCAAGGATAAACAACTAGTTTGTCGGATCCCACACATACCAAGCATTTCAAACATACACACAATATGCTCAATATGTGTAAATACGACGTGGCATCACAACATAACTCTACGACTAAGATATTATTCATCAGGCCCGAGGAGCGAGATATTACAAACATGGGTCTCATGACCCAACACTCGAGCATACAAGTCAAAGCACAAGCGAAGCTAATCATGTCCGAGTACGCATAACTATAAATGAAAAAGGCTGAGAAGCCTGACTATCTACCAAATCCTGCCGAGGCACAAGATCGTAGCTGAGGTAACAAGCTAAACGTCGAAGTCCACGTGGAACTACTAGCGAGACTTACGTCTCTCTGCAAAACATAAAATAAGCAAACGTGAGTACAATTGTACTCAGCAAGACTTACATCAGATCTAACTACATATGCATCATTATCAAAAGGGGGTGGTGGAGTTTGACTGCAGCAAGCCAGCTTTGACTCGGTGGCTATCCTGAACTACGACTGCAAGTAACTCTTTTGAGGTGGCGCACACGAGTCCACATATTCACCATACCAATACACCACTATGGATCCGCCTCCGCCTCCTCACGAGAACGCCATCCATAGCACTCACGCTATCTTGCGCATTTTAGAGTATCCACTTTCACTTGTCTATGAACTGATATAGGCAACCCGAAGTCCTTTTCGCGGACACGGCTATTCAATAGATCATATTAAACCCTGCAGGGTGTACTTCTTCACACACGCTCACCACTTACCGCCGTTTACACGACATGTACTCGGCAACCTTCAAGCGGAAGCCCAACGTGGGTGTCGGCCACGGCCTACCTAAACACTCAAGTCCCTAGTCCAGGTTTATCGCCTATTCGGGTTCCATCCGCAGGAGTCCGCCGAGGTTTCCCATACAGCCCCGAACGATGTGTGCAGGGTTCCCGAGATACCAAACGGGCACTCGGTACATCAACACGGTGCCTCACCGCAACACAACCCACCCCTAAGGTCAGCGCTATGTGCGCCCCAAAGATGCTACAAACACCGAAACTACTTGCAACTCCCGGACCGAGGACAAGGGTGGTCAAGAAGCCGAGAGGGTCCATTGGTTTGGGCCCAATGCGTGGTAGTAATCAGATCATGGATCACAAACACGAACTCAGTTCTCGAGGACGGCTGCAATGAGACAACCCACCATGTACTCCTACATGGCCTCTCACCGCTACCTTTACCAAATCGTGTTCACACACTTAGCTCACACACAACAGGACATGTTCACCACTTTCCAATTCATTCCCGATGAATCAGACCGACTCAACTCTAAGCAGAGCAGGCATGACAAACAAGCATAAATGAGTAGGCACAACATGGCTCAAACAATTCCTACTCATGCTAGTGGGTTTCATCTAATTCTTGTGGAATGACAGTCATGCAAAGGATCAAGGGGTTCAGCTACGCAGCAAGTAACACATGAGTCGTTGTTGTTCTAATGCAGTAAAATAGAGCAGGAGCGAGAGAGTGGGATTATATCGGAATGAACAAGGGGGTTTTGCTTGCCTGGCACTTCTGAAGATAATATAGTTCTTCATCGGTGTCATCGAACTCATCGTCGGTACATCGCTCACCGAGAGGGACAATTACCGCAAACAAGAGAGAACACAATCAATGCAATGCACATATATGATGCATGATCATGTTAAGGTACTGAATTCACCTAATGCAATAATAATCCAAGTTATTTGAAGTGGAATTCAAGCAAGGTTGAATTCCAACTCCAAATGCTATTTCATAAATTACCCTAATCATGATTCATCCTATTCGGTGAGGTTAACTTGTTCAAACATGCATGATCATGGCATAAACAGATTCTTCATATTTTTCTGATCATTTTTCATATATAATTTATTTCCATTGGAGTTATAGATTATTTTATATGATTTTTCAAAGTTTTGGGTATTTTCTGAAATAAATAAATCTTTTAAGATTTATTTAAATTCGAAAAAGGATTATTCGTCGACCGACGCCGTGTGACGTCAGCAGGTCAAGGGGCGCGGTCAGTCAACCCCGACCAGTGGGGTCCACCAGTCGCTGACTCGTAGCTGGGTTGGGTGGATGATGTGGGACCGGTCAACACCGACTTGTCAAAGTCAATGCCGACACGTGGGGTCCACCAGATTAGTACTAATCTTAACAGAAAATAAACAAAGATTAATTAAGGCGTGGGGCCCATGTGTAAGCGGTCGGGGGTAATTAAGCCGGGTCATTAGAGCCTAACAACGAGGCCACGCCAAGATGTCGGGATGAGCCCTGGCGACCACAGGACACGGCGGTGGCACGCCGGACTTGCGCTTAGGGCGTCGGATTAGCGCGCCGAGGGCACCGGGCATAGTTTTGCTCGTCCGCATCCAACGGAGCAGGTGGGAGGTCGCGGGTGGTCGGAGCTCGCCGGAAGTGAGCTTCATGGCGCGCCGGAGTTCGTAAGTGCGGGTTGGCGCCACGATGCACGGAGGGCAAGTGGATGTCGCGTTAGGCTCTCGGGGTCTCCGAGCACGTTGACACGCCCGACGCGAGCGGCGGGGGCTGTGGCATGGCGGCGCCATGGCGGGCGGGAGGAGCTGTCGGCTGCGACGGAGCTATGGTTTAGAGCTCGCAAACGCGAGGGGAAAGGAAGGGTTCTGCGACGGGGCTCACCGCTGGTGCAGTAGCGACAACGGCGGGTCGGGACGCTCTGACGCCGCTGAATCAAGCCGGCGATCTCCGGTGCCCGTCGGTGAAGACGGCAGCAGTGGTGACGGGCAGGGCCTCTCGCCGTCGCGTATCTCGATGGAGAGGGCAAGGCCGACACGGCGGAGCTCCTAGGCTCGATGGGCAGGCGAGGGGTGGTCGATGGCCTTGGGTTCGTGAACGACGGCGACGAAGCCTCGGGTGTGCTCGGAGAGGGAGCAGAGGACGAGGGAGAGAGCAGAGAGTGAGGGGAGGAGCGAGGGGCTTGGGCGTCTCCGTGGCGCGTCGAGGCGAGAGGGGGAGCAGCTGCGTGGAAGCAGGAGGTGGAGCTGGCGCTGCGCCGACATGCTCCCCGCCATGGCGCTGGGAGGAAGACGACAGGAGGGTGGCGGTGGTGGGCTGGGCTGGCCATTTGGGCCAGCCAGCCAAGACAACAATGGGCCAAGTGGCGCTGTAAGCCACAGGTAACCTCTCTCTCTCCTTTATTTTAGTTTTCTATTTCTGTTATTTTGTTTTGGTTTAGTTAAAATACTAAACCATTTTATAAAATCCTGAAAATAATTATGTGGCTAGAACTAAAATATACCAAACCACATAAAATGTTCCAGAATTATTGGGCATATATATTAATTATATAATATATATATCCAATGCAATTAGTTAATGAATTAATTCAAAGGCCCAAAATAAATGTTTGATACTCCAAAAATATTGGTTTGCATTTTATTCTTGCCAATATTTTTTAAAGCTGAAAAGGAACATTTCTCGGAACATTTGAAGCAATTTT
Source organism: Aegilops longissima (assembly GCA_021605205.1). Lineage (NCBI taxonomy): Eukaryota > Viridiplantae > Streptophyta > Magnoliopsida > Poales > Poaceae > Aegilops > Aegilops longissima. Next base: position 27,337,190 of record CM038676.1, on the reverse strand, counting down.
AAATGTTGATCATTTATTTTAAATGATTCCTGGGGCTCTCCAATTCCCCAATTCAAATTTAAAGGAAATTTAGACATGATGCATGGATGCAATGCTACTAGTTACGAACAAGCTCTAGGGTTGATCTGGGGCTGTGACAGTAGTCTACCGGAGAGAAGAGGGGGAAGAAACAGTAAATACATAGCAAACAGAGGTAACACTAAGCATGACATGACGATACGTAGCGCTAGGCGTGCTCTAACGCGTACTACACGTTTGCATTTAAAGGGGAAACATCCGAGGATGAATTCCTGACGTTAGGCGGATTCCGGATAAAGGAAAAGAGGGGGAAAGTTCCATGTTCAGCATGCTAGGGTCATGTGACAGATGGACGGACCATGTATTCGGATTCGTTGGATTTTTCTGAGCAACTTTCATATAGAAAACATTTTCATCCGAGGCACGGTTTATTTTCTATGAATTTCTAAATATTTAAACATTTTTCTAAAATTCTTTTTATCTATTTACTCTAATAATACTAGATAACAGAATACTTTTCACACCAACTAGGGGGCTAGCCATGTTTATGACAGCGGGGCCAGGAGTTCAGTTGACCAAGTCAATGTCCAGTCAGCAGTCAACTAGTTTGACTGTTGACTAGGTCAAACTAACAAGGGGGCCCGCATGTCATAGGCTCATGTTCAGATAGAAAAGTTTTAATAGACTGTTTAAGTGATGGGGCCACTTGTCACAGACACTATTTTTGTTAACCCAATAAATAAAAGATAATCAACAGGGATGGCCCACTTGTCATCTACACATTTGACTAATTAAACAAATAAACTAACCTGATCTATTCCTAGACTAATCAAACTCTAGCCAAATACACCGGCCAGAAGCACAACCGGTTGTGCACATACGCTCGGGCACAAGATGCACCGGCGGCCACAACCATCAGCAAACACTAGGCAGCAACGGCGCATGCAGCAACATCAAAACAACAGCGGCGGTCGCAGGGAACAACGAGCAGCAGCGGCGGCACTGGAGGTCGCGGCAGCAGCAGCCGAAGGCAGCGGCCGAGTGCAGCAGCGGGGCCGTCGACGGAGCAACCCGCGGCTGGCGAAGGCGGCTCCCGGGGCAGCCACGAGCGGCAGCAGGAGCAACGCCGCAGTAAAGCATCAGCAGCAGTTCATGCGTGTACATGGAGCTCCGGCCACGGTCGCGGGACGGCGTCGGGCACAACAGGGCGCACGCAGATGGGGATGGCTCCGGCCAGGGCGGGTGACGACCGGCGAGCGGGCGGCGCGAGCGCGGACGGCGAGCAGGGGGCCAACACGGCGCGTGGCGACGGCAACCGCGGCAACAGCAGAAGGGAGCAGCGAGTGGGGGCGCGCGGGCCTGAGGCGGGGGCAGGGTGAGGCAGCAGCGGCGGTGGCCAGTGACGACAAGCAACAGTAGTAGAGCAGCATCAGATGGCAACAGCAGCAGCGCAACGAAGCAGAGCAGCAACTGCACGCATGTACGCGTACGCGCGAGTTCGGACACGACGGTGACGGCGCCCTACGCTGTTCAAATCGAAGGGGAAAAAGGAGGATTCGAGGCATGAGCTCACCGCGAACTCGGAAGTGTGGTCGGGGAGGCCTTGGACGGGGCGGAGCAGTGCAAATCGACGGATTTCAGTGGCGGTCGTAGTTGGGGAAGAAGATGCAGTCGACGACGGGGTGGCGGCCTCCCAGCTCCGATCCGGAGTTGTAGCCGATGAAGTCGACCCCCACAGAGCTTCTGGACATGGAGAGGCGGCGAGGGGCATGCGGTGGCTGCGCGAACGACGGCGGCGCGGCCATGAGCGCCTCGGGCAAGAAGAAAACGAAGGGGGCAAGCGAGGGAGGGGAATGGGTGACCTAGGGTTTGGTTGAGCGGGCTCTAGGGATGCTCTTATCCATCCCCTCGACCGCGGGATGAATGACAGCGGCGGCATCGGCGGCCATGGCGGGGTGGATGCCCGCCACGCCATCCCCCAGTGTACAGAGGAAAAGGATGAGGGGTACTGGGTTGGGCCTTTCACTGTGGTCTTACGGCCCAGTCCACAGTAGGGGCCTTTTACTTTCCTATTATCTTTACTGTTTCATACTTACACCGTTGTTTTCTATTTTTAGCTACAACTTGGTATTTATTTGAGTGAGCAAACGATTTTTTTTTATAAACAAAACTTGGCACATAAATACAGCACGTTAGCATAGGGCCACACACAAAGTTTCTTGTGGCTTGGAAAAAGTAAGAATATAAGTTGGAATTTGAACGACCAAATTAAACGTTGTTGGTCCACCAAAATATTGCCATGGGAAAAATAAAAATCCAATTTGAGTTGATTTCTTCATGACAATTACCTGGCGAATACTTGCAACACATCGAACATTTTTATTTGACAGATTAAAGAAATAAGAATTTGACTTGTATTTCAAAAGGAATTTGGATTTGATTTTTCTCAAGTGGCAATGTGGCTTAGCCAAACTTGATGACATGGCACCATTAGTGTGAGGTTACTGTAGTTGAACTACCGGGATGTTACATAACTGCGCTCTAGTTGGGTGGCCAGGTTCCCCGCACCCCCAGGCGGACTGTCGACTGGCTGGAGGTGGCGGTTGAGCGGTTCGAAGCTTAGAAGGGTGCCGCAGTCTGGGCGGGCACTTGGACGGCCTTGGAGTTTGTCAAGGCCTGGTACCCGGAGCTGAACCTGGCACAGCTGGCCACCTTCTGACAGGAGGCTGGGTCCAAGCTAGAGGCGATGCACGGCGATCTCGTCAAGCGCGCCGCGGCGATCTCCGAGTACGCCGACACCGTTGTCTTCATCCCGGAGCTGGACAAAGAAGGCGTTGTGGTGCCTCCCAACTGGTTTGGGCTGGACCTAGAGGTGGGGGAGGACTCGGAGGAGGAGATCGCCTCCAGCGACGAGGGCAAGGAAGATGAGGACGAGGATGACGAGGACATCTCACCGAACAACGGAGCAAGAAGCCGGCCTCCGTCTAATCAGGCCTGGGCCAGTGAGCCGCGAGAAGCCCTGCCGACTGCTGCCGATGCAAACCGAGCCAAGACCCACCATTTAGCCGCCCCACCAGCCGGCGCCTCTGCCTCTGCCAACCAGTCCACTCCGCCTGCAGCGTCCCTGGCCTAGGCGGCCGTTTTACCTTTCGTGTTTTTGCTATCTTGTACTTAGAATGAACAAGTTAAATTTGAGCAGTTCCACCCGCTGGGGGTGTAATTCAAACTTTTTTTAATGCTGGCCATGGGCCTTTTGATATGTAAATAACTTTATCTTGCACATGCTTGTGCTTTTGCCAGGTTCTGGCTTGGTTTTGCTTTTGCTCTTTTTGGCTTTATCCTTTCCCGCCTTCCTTTGGCTGCCGCCCTGCCAGCTGGACAGCCGCTTTGCGGTCTATGGCTGGGCTAGGGACTTGGCCGTTTTGGATAGGCAAGTACTTCGGCCGTCTAGAACGTAGCTAGTCAAGCTAGAAAGCCGCCCGGCCGGCTACTCAGTAGCCGGACGGGTGAGGCGAAGAGCCGGATTTCCCTATGTTGGCATTCTTCCTTAGTCATTTTTCATGTGGACATCCTTTCCTGCCTTTAGCTCTTGCCAGCCAGGCAGTCGCTCTGTGAGCAGCAGCTTGAGGCAAGAGAGGGCTTAGATGTCGGTACACTACTTGTCTGACTGCAGGTGGTACCAGCTTAGGTCAAGGTGGCAAGCCCCCAGGCCGGCTGACCCGACCCAGTGCAGGGCGAAAGAATGAAATAATACATTCATAGGGAGATCTTATCATATAGATAAAAGGGTAGCCCCCAAGTGCTCCTCGAGGGACCCATTGTCTTTGCATAATACAAAAGGTAGTGTGGTACATACAATGCATCAACTGTAAAATCGGCGGAGAAGATTCGCATTCCATGGGCGCTCTGTTTCCTTGCCGGAATCATCCCTCTTGCGTGCCTTGGGCTTCTGTGCGTCGACGGGGTAGTAGGAGTCATTGTCCAGGGCCTCGCTGATGATGAAAGGCCCCTCCCACAGGGCCGAGAGCTTGTGCTGGCCGGCTGTTCGCTGGATCAGCCGGAGCACAATGTCCCCCTTGCGGAAGGATCGTGGCTTGACCTTCCGGCTGTGGTAGCGACGCAGGCCCTGCTGGTAGATGGCGAACCGGTTGATTGCCAGCAGTCGGGCCTCTTCCAGCAAGTTGACACCGTCTTCTCGCGCTTCCTTCGCCTCCGCCTCCGTGTACATGGTGACGAGAGGCGAGTCAAACTCGAAGTCAGTTGGGATGACGGCCTCGGCCCCATACACGAGGAAGAAGGGAGTGAAGCCGGTTGCTTTGTTCAGCGTAGTTTGGAGACTCCATAGGACGGTCGGCAGCTCTTCGATCAAGCAGCCGGCCGAGCGCTCCAGCGGCTTGACCAGTCGGGGCTTGATGCCAGACAAGATGAGGCTGTTTGCTCGCTCCACCTAGCCGTTTGACTGCGGATGGGCAACCGACGCTAAGTCCTGTCGGATGCCCTGTGTCGCGCAGAAATAGGCCAAGGCGCCTTTGACGAAGTTTGTGCCATTGTCGGTGATTATGTTGTGCGGTACGCCGTACCGGACAGTGATGTCGGCGATGAAGGTCACAACAGTCGGACCGTTCAGTTTCTTGATTGGCTTCGCCTCCATCCACTTCGTGAACTTGTCCACGGCGACCAACAGATGGGTCATACCGCCGTGTGCTGTTTTGAACGGGCCCACCATGTCCAACCCCAGACGGCAAAAGGCCAAGTTAGGGGGATGGTGTTGGGTGCAGAGGCCGGTAGGTGTTGCTTTGAGCTGAACCGTTGGCACCCCTTGCACTTCTTGACCAACTTCTTGGTGTCGTCCAAAGCAGTCGGCCAGAAGAAACCATGGCGGAAAGCTTTGGCGACAAGGGATCTGGAGGCGGCGTGGTGACCGCACTCGCCTTGGTGAATATCTCTGAGGATTCCCATGCCCTTCTCCGGTTCTACGCAGTGCTGGAAGACGCCAGTCACGCTGCGCCTGACAAGCTCTCTGTTCACAACTGTATATGCTGCTGCCCGGCGTTGCACTTGCCGGGCCAGAATCTCGTCGGATGGTAGCTCTCTGCTCACCTGGAAGTTGAGGATGGGCTGCGCCCAAGATGGTGCTTCTACCACCGTCATCACAGCCACTGGTACCAGGGCGGTTGGGTTGGGAGGCGGCGGGTCGGAGCCGGCTGCTGCTTGCATCGTTGAAGTCCCCGGGCCGACTGCTACAACCCCCGGGCCGGGTTGTGAAGTCCCCAGGCCGGGTTCAAGTGCTGCAGTCCCCGGGCCGCCCGCCGAAGGCCCCGGGTCGGCTGCTGCAGTCCCCGAGCCGGATCTGACTGCTCCGGGGTCAGCCGGCACGAAGATGGATTCTGGTTCCGGCGAAGGCTTGATAGACGGCTTGCACACACACTGGAGGGAGTCGCCGGCTGGTATTGCCTGCCGGGTGGAGCCAATCCATGACAGGGCATCAAATTGCTCGTTGTTGGCCCGTGGCACGTGAAGGAGCTCGCACCCGTCGAAGTACCCACTGATCTATTGGACGAGGAAGCGGTAGGTCACCATGTTTGCGTCCTTGGCGTCCCAGTCACCTGACGGTTGATGGACCACCAAGTCCGAGTCACCGTAGCACAGAAACCGGCGGATGTCGATATCCTTGGCCAGCCGGCCGGAGTCCGTGTATGAGCGCCTCGTACTCGGCCACGTTGTTGGAGGCGGTGAAGTGCATTTGCAGTGTGTACTTGAGCTTGTCGCCTTTGGGAGAGGTGAGGACGATGCCGGCTCCCAAACCGGTGCGTATCTTCGAGCCATCAAAGTGCATCTGCCAATGGGTGGAATCCGGTGCTGGCGGCAGGTACCGGGTCTCGGCCAAGTTGACTAGGAAGTCAGCCAGCGCTTGGGACGTGATGGCGGTACGGGGCTGGTAGAGGATGGTGTAGGGGCCAGCTCGACGGCCCACTTTGCCACCCAGCTTGATGCATCTCTGTTTCCTATGATCTCGACAAGTGGGGCGGTGCAGACGACCGTGATGGAGTGCTCTTGGAAATACTGCTTGAGCTTCTTGGCGGCGAATTACACGCCATAGCACATCTTCTGGTAGTGGGGGTAGTTCTGCTTGAAGGCGTACAACATCTCACTCAGGTAGTACACGGGCCTATGGATCGGCTGTGCCTTGCCACTACTAGGGAAAACCTAATACACAGAATCTTACGAGCAGCGCGATTTAAAAAGAAACGCTACTGCTACTTACTAGGAGCGCTCTGTATAAAACCGCGCTACTAATAACCCAGTAGCAGTAGCGCGCTATGTCAAAAGAGCGCTGCTACTACAATTGCCAGGGCGTTGCCTCTAGACTAGGTATAGTAGTAGCGCCCTTTCCAAAGACGCGCTACTGCTAACGTACTTAGCAGTAGCGCATTTCGCCAACACACGCTGCTGCTAAGTATCATCCCCTCTTGCAACTAAGTTTAGTCCCATACTGCTAAGCGGACAGGGTGTTGACCACCTTAAATATGTTACTTCTCAAACTATCACAAGCACTTGGTCTTCATTGAACTCTATGTGTAGGATTTGTGGCCGCAATATGAATTTTCACCTGCACCTAAACAGGTGAGGATTCATGTTGCCTATTTAGATTCTACACAAAAAGATCATTCATGACCAATGTATTTTTTATGTTTATTTTTACATGCTTAGCCTTAGCAGTAGCGCGTTATTGTATAAAGCGCTACTGCTATCGAGTTTAGTAGTAGCGCTTTTCCCTAAAGAGCGCTACTGCTAAAGCCATCATATCTTCTACATCCGGCCCGGCCGCCCCTCACTCTCCCCTCTCCACTCCCTACTCCATCCCCTCCCTCATCTCGTCGTCCGCCGACGCTGCAGTGCCGCCGGATGCTGCCGCCGTCGCCCCCTCCCTCCTACATTCCCTCCCTCCTCGATCCCGCCACCGTCACCCCCTCCCTACCTAGCTCCCTCCTCCATCTCCCTCCATCATGCCGCCGTCGCTCCCTGATGTCTACTACGCAACCTTTTTCTTGTAGACGTTGTTGGGCCTCCAAGTGCAGAGGTTTGTAGGACAGTAGCAAATTTCCCTCAAGTGGATGACCTAAGGTTTATCAATCCATGGGAGGCGTAGGATGAAGATGGTCTCTCTCAAACAATCCTGCAACCAAATAACAAAGAGTCTCTTGTGTCACCAACACACCCAATACAATGGTAAATTGTATAGGTGCACTAGTTCGGCGAAGAGATGGTAATACAAGTGCAATACGGATGGTAGATATAGGTATTTGTAATCTGAAAATATAAAAACAGCAAGGTAACAAGTGGCAAAAGTGAGCGTGAACGGTATTGCAATGCTAGGAAACAAGGCCTAGGGTTCATACTTTCACTAGTGCAAGTTCTCTCAACAATAATAACATAGATAGATCATGTAACAATCCCTCAACATGCAACAAAGAGTCACTCCAAAGCCACTAATAGCGGAGAACAAAACGTAGAGATTATGGTAGGGTACGAAACCACCTCAAACTTATCCTTTCTGTTTTATCTATTCAAGAGTTCGTAGTAAAATAACATAAAGCTATTCTTTCCGCTCAATCCATCATAGAGGTCATACTAGAATAACACCTTAAGACACAAATCAACCAAAACCCTAATGTCACCTAGATACTCCATTGTCACCTCAAGTATCCGTGGGCATGATTATACGATATGCATCACACAATCTCGGATTCATCCAACCAACACAAAGTACTTCAAAGAGTGCCCCAAAGTTTCTACCAGAGAGTCAAGAAAACGTGTGCCAATCCCTATGCATAGGTTCATGGGCGGAACCCGCAAGTTGGTCACCAAAACATACATCAAGAGGCACGTGATATCCCATTGTCACCATAGATAAACACGGCAAGACATACATCAAGTGTTCTCAAAGTAAAGACTCAATCCGATACGATAACTTCAAGAGGGAAACCTAATTCATCACAAGAGAGTAGAGGGGGAGAAACATCATAAGATCCAACTACAATAGCAAAGCTCGGGATACATCAAGATCGTGCCATAGAGGGAACACGAGAGAGAGAGAGATCAAACACATAGCTACTGCTACATACCCTCAGCCCCGAGGGTGAACTACTCCCTCCTCGTCATGGAGAGCGCCGGGATGATGAAGATGGCCACCGGTGATGGGTTCCCCCTTCGGCAGGGTGCCGGAACGGGCTCCCGAGAGGTTTTTAGTGGCTACAGAGGCTTGCTGCGGCGGAACTCCCGATCTATCTTCTGTTCTGGAAGTTTTAGGGTACGTAGGTATATATGGGTGAAAGGAGTACGTCGGTGGAGCTACGGGGGCCCCACGAGGCAGGGGGCGCGCCCTAGGGGGGTGGGTGCGCCCCCACCCTCGTGAGCACCTCCCTTCTTTCCTGACATGCACTCCAAGTCCATCGGGTGGATTTCCTTCCAAAAATAACTTCTCCAGTTGATTTCGTTCCGTTTTGACTCCGTTTGATATTCCTTTTCCTTGAAATACTAAAATAGGCAAAAAAAAACAGCAAATCTGGGCTGGGCCTCTGGTTAATAGGTTAGTCCCAAAAGTAATATAAAAGTGGAAAATAAAGCCCAATATGGCCCAAAACAGTAGATAATATAGCATGGAGCAATCAAAAATTATAGATACGCTGGAGACGTATCAAGCATCCCCAAGCTTAATTCCTGCTCATCCTCGAGTAGGTAAATGATAAAGAAGATAATTTTTTATGTGGAATGCTAGTTGGCATAATTTCATTGTAATTTTTCTTAATTGTGATATGAATATTCAGATTCGAAAGATTCAAGACAAAAGTTTAATATTGACATAAAAATAATAATACTTCAAGCATACTAACTAAGCAATTATGTCTTCTCAAAATAACGTGGCCAAAGAAAGTTATCCCTACAAAATCATATAGTCTGGCTATGCTCCATCTCCCCACACAAAATATTTAAATCATGCACAACCCCGATGACAAGCCAAGAAATTGTTTCATACTTTAACATTTTCAAAACTTTTTTAATCTTCACGCAATACATGAGCGTGAGCCATGGATATAGCACTATGGTGGAATAGAAGGGTGGTTGTCGAGAAGTCAAAAAGAGGGGAAGATAGTCTCACATCAACTAGGCGTATCAACGGGCTACGCAGATGCCCATCAATAGATATCAATGTGAGTGAGTAGGGATTGCCATGCAACAGATGAACTAGAGCTATAAGTATGTGAAAGCTCAACAAAAGAAACTAAGTGGGTGTGCATCCAACTCGCTTGCTCACGAAGACCTAGGGCATTTTGAGGAAGCCCATCATTGGAATATACAAGCCAAGTTCTATAATGAAAAATTCCCACTAGTATATGAAAGTGACAACATAGGAGACTCTCTATCATGAAGATCATGGTGCTACTTTGGAGCACAAGTCTGGTAAAAGGATGGTAGCATTGTCCCTTCTCTTTTTCTCTCATTTATTTTATTTTTTTACTTTTTTTTGTTTGGGCCTTTTCTCTTTTTTTATGGCCTCTTTTTTTCTCTTTTTTTTATTTTTCGTCCGGAGTCTCCTCCCGACTTGTGGGGGAATCATAGTCTCCATCATCCTTTCCTCACTTGGGACAATGCTCTAAAAATGATGATCATCACACTTTTATTTTTCTTACAACTCAAGAATTACAACTCGATTCTTAGAACAAAAATATGACTCTATATGAATGCCTCCGGCGGTGTACCGGGATGTGCAATGACTCATGAGTGACATGTATGAAAGAATTATGAACGGTGGCTTTGCCACAAATATGATGTCAACTACATGATCATGCTAGCAATATGACAATGATGAAGCGTGTCATAATAAACGGAACGGTGGAAAATTGCATGTCAATATATCTCGGAATGGCTATGGAAATGCCATGATAGGTAGGTATGGTGGCTGTTTTGAGGAAGGTATATGGTGGGTGTATGATACCGGCGAAAAGTGCGCGGTATTAGAGAGGCTAGCAATGGTGGAAGGATGGGAAAAGTGCGTATAATCCATGGACTCAACATTAGTCATAAAGAAACTCATATACTTATTGCAAAAATCTACAAGTTATCAAAGCAAAGTATTACACGCATGCTCCTAGGGGGATAGATTCAAAATGTGTTACTTCCAACAGGTTGCTACCTTGTTCCATCTTACTGAAACCGAGGCTTTTCAGTCATCTTGCCCATGTGGTATGAATTTACATATCTCAAGTGATTCAAAATCAAGTGAGTCCAAACGATCCATCTGCATGGAGTTTCATTATGCGTATACACCAATAGACATGGTTTGCATGTCTCAAACTTTTCAAAATGAGTGAGTCCAAAGATCCATCAACATGGAGCTTCTTCATGCGTTTTACACCAATATGACTTACATGGCAGTGCCACAAGTAAGTGGTACTATCATTACTATCTTATATCTTTTGGCATGGAAATGTGTATCACTACGATCGAGATTCAATAAACCATTCTTTTAGGTGCAAGACCATTGAAGGTATTTATTCAAATAAATAGAGTAACCATTATTCTCCTTAAATGAATAACCGTATTGCATTAGACATAATCCAATCATGTCTATGCTCAACGCAAACACCAAATGATAATTATTCAGGTTTAATACTAATATTGATGGTAGAAGGAGCGTGCGATGTTTGATCACATCAAACTTGGAAAACACTTCCAACACATATCGTCAGCTCACCTTTAGCTAGTCTCCGTTTATTCCGTAGCTCTTTTATTTAGAGTTACTAACACTTAGCAACCGAACCGGTATCTTAATACCCTGGTGCTACTAGGAGTACTAGCAAAGTACACATTAACATAACGTATATCCAATATACTTCTATCGACCTTGCCAGCCTTCTCATCTACCAAGTATCTAGGGTAGTTCTGCTTCAGTGTCCGTTCCCTCATTACAGAAGCACTTAGTCTCGGGTCTGGGTTCAACCTAGGGTTTCTTCACTAGAGCAGCAACTGTTTTGCCGTTTCATGAAGTATGCCTTGTTGCCCTTGCCCTTCTTGAAACTAGTGGTTTTACCAACCATCAACAATTGATGCTCCTACTTGACTTCTACTTTCGCGGTGTCAAACATTGCGAACACTTCAAGGATCATCATATCTATCCCTGATATGTTATAGTTCATCACGAAGCTCTAGTAGCTTGGTGGCAATGTCTTTGGAGAAACATCACTATCTCATCTGGCAGATTAACTCCTACTCGATTCAAGTGATTGTTGTACTCAGACAATCTGAGCACAAGCTCAACGATTGAGCTTTTCTCCCTGAGTTTGCAGGCTAAGAAAATCGTCGGAGGTCTTATACCTCTTGACGTGGGCACGAGCCTGAAATCCCAATTTCAGCCCTTGAAACATCTCATATGTTCCGCGACGTTTCGAAAACGTCTTTGGTGCCTCTACTCTAAACCGTTTAACTAAACTATCACGTAGTTATCAAAACGTGTATGTCCGATGTTCGCAACATCCACAAACGACGTTTGGGGTTCAGCACACTGAGCGGTGCATGAAGGACATAAGCGTTCTACTGTCCGCATAATCGCTACTTTCCACTTTCAACTATATTTTCTCTAGGAACATATCTAAACAGTGGAACTAGAGCGCGAGCTTACGACATAATTTGCAAAAGGTCTTTTGACTATGTTCAGGATAATTAAGTTTATCTTATGAACTCCCACTCAGATAGACATCCCTCTGGTCATCTAAGTGATTACATGATCCGAGTCAACTAGGCCGTGTCCGATCATCACGTGAGACGGACTAGTCATCATCGGTGAACATCTTCATGTTGATCGTATCTACTATACGACTCATGCTCGACCTTTCGGTCTCTGTGTTCCGAGGCCATGTCTGTACATGCTAGGCTCGTCAAGTTAACCCTAAGTGTATTGCGTGTGTTCCGAGGCCATGTCTGTACATGCTAGGCTCGTCAACACCCGTTGTATGTGAACGTAAGAATCCATCACACCCGATCATCACGTGGTGCTTAGAAGCGACGAACTTTAGCAACGGTGCACAGTTAGGGGAGAACACTTCTTGAAATTGTTGTAAGGGATCATCTTATTTACTACCGTCGTTCTAAGTAAACAAGATGCATAAACATAATAAACATCACATGCAATTATATAGTAGTGACATGATATGGCCAATATCATATAGCTCCATTGATCTCCATCTTCGGGACTCCATGATTATCATCGTCACCGGCATGACACCATGATCTCCATCATCATGATCTCCATCATCGTGTCTTCATGAAGTTGTCTCGCCAACTATTACTTCTACTACTATGGCTACCGGTTAGCAATAAAGTAAAGTAATTACATGGCGTTGTTTAATGACACGCAGGTCATACAATAAATAAAGACAACTCCTATGGCTCCTGCCGGTTGTCATACTCATCGACATGCAAGTCGTGAATCGTATTACAAGAACATGATCAATCTCATACATCACATATCATTCATCACATTCTTCTTGGCCATATCACATCACATAGCATACCCTGCAAAAACAAGTTAGGCGTCCTCTAATTGTTGTTTGCATGTTTCTGATGGCTGCTATGGGTTTCTAGCAAAACGTTTCTTACCTCATAAAACCACAACGTGATATGCCAATTGCTATTTACCCTTCATAAGGACCCTTTTCATCGAATCCGATCCGACTAAAGTGGAGAGGCGGCACCCGCTAGCCACCTTATGCACCAAGTGCATGTCGATCGGTGGAACCTGTCTCACGAAGAAATGCGTGTAAGGTCGGTCCGGCTGCTTCATCCCACAATACCGTCGAAACAAGATTGGACTAGTAACGGTAAGCATATTGAACAAAATCAACGCCCACAACTACTTTGTGTTCTACTCGTGCAAAGAATCTACGCAATAGACCTAGCTCATGATGCCACTGTAGGGTAACGTAGTAGAAATTCAAAAAATTTCCTACGTGTCACCAAGATCTATCTATGGAGAAACCAGCAACGAGGGGAAAGGAGAGTGCATCTACATACCCTTGTAGATCGCTAAGCGGAAGCGTTCATGAGAACGGGGTTGAAGGAGTCGTACTCGTCGTGATCCAAATCACCGGAGATCCTAGTGCCGAACGGACGGCACCTCCGCGTTCAACACACGTACAGCCCGGTGACGTCTCCCACGCCTTGATCCAGCAAGGAGAGAGGGAGAGGTTGAGGAAGACTCCATCCAGCAGCAGCACAACGGCGTGGTGCTGGTGGAGGAGCGTGGCAATCCCGCAGGGCTTCGCCAAGCACCAAGGGAGAGGAGGAGGAGGAGAGGCAGAGCTGCACCAAGAGGGAGATGTTCTCATGTGTATGGCAGCCCCAAACCTCAACTATATAAAGGGGGAAGGGGGGGCTGCACCCCCTTTAGGGTTTCCCCACCCCAAGGGGTGCGGCCAGCCCTAGATCCCATCTAGGGGGGCGGCCAAGGGGGCAGGAGTGCCTCCCAAGTCAAGTGGAGGCCTCCCCCTTTAGGGTTTTCCCCTTCCCATGCGCATGGGCCTTGGGGGGGCTGGTGCCCCTGGCCCATTAAGGCTAGGGCGCCCCCCTACAGCCCATGCTACTGTATTGGACGTGGTGGAACTATTTCCGGACCTCCGGACCCCTCCGGAATCCTCCGGAACCTTCTGGAAGCTTCCCGGTACAATACCGAAAAAACCCGAACTTTTTCCGGAACCCGAACAACAACTTTCCATATATAAATCTTTACCTCCGGACCATTTGGAACTCCTCGTGACGTCCGGGATCTCATCCGGGACTCCGAACAACATTCGGTAACCACATACAAACTTCCTTTATAACCCTAGCGTCATCGAACCTTAAGTGTGTAGACCCTACGGGTTCGGGAGACATGTAGACATGACCGAGACGTTCTCCGGTCAATAACCAACAGCGGGATCTGGATACCCATGTTGGCTCCCACATGTTCCACGATGATCTCATCGGATGAACCACGATGTCAAGGACTCAATCGATCCCGTATACAATTCCCTTTGTCTAGCGGTATTGTACTTGCCCGAGATTCGATCGTCGGTATCCCGATACCTTGTTCAATCTCGTTACCGCAAGTCTCTTTACTCGTTCCGTAACACATCATCCGTGATCAACCCCTTGGTCACATTGTGCACATTATGATGATGTCCTACCGAGTGGGCCCAGAGATACCTCTCCGTCACACGGAGTGACAAATCCAGTCTCGATTCGTGCCAACCCGCAGACACTTTCGGAGATACCTGTAATGCACCTTTATAGCCACCCGATTCGTTGTGGCGTTTGGTACACCCAAAGCATTCCTACGGTATCTGGGAGTTGCACAATCTCATGGTCTAAGGAAAAGATACTTGACATTAGAAAAGCTTTAGCATACGAACTACGATCTTTGTGCTAGGCTTAGTATTGGGTCTTGTCCATCACATCATTCTACTAATGATGTGATCCCATTATCAATGACATCCAATGTCCATGGTTAGGAAACCGTAACCATCTGTTGATCAACGAGCTAGTCAATAGAGGCTTACTAGGGACATGGTGTTGTCTATGTACCCACACATGTATCTGAGTTTCCTATCAATACAATTATAGCATGGATAATAAACGATTATTGTGAACAAGGAAATATAATAATAACTAATTTATTATTGCCTCTAGGGCATATTTCCAACAATCAAGTACCGAACGTACGTCACCTCCGAGTTCAGCACACGTTCAGCCCGATGACGTCCCTCGAACTCCGATACAGCCGAGTGTTGAGGAAGAGTTTCGTCAGCACGACAGCGTGGTGACGATGTTGATGTTCTACCGATGCAGGGCTTCGCCTAAGCACCGCTACGGTATTATCGAGGTGGACTATGGTGGAGGGGGGCACCGCACACGGTTGGGAGAGATCAACTGATCAACTTGTGTCTAGGGTGCCCCCCTGCCCCCGTATATAAAGGAGCAAGGGGGAGGTGCGGCCGGCCAGGGAGGAGGCGCGCCAAGAGGAGTCCTACTCCTACCGGGAGTAGGACTCCCCCCCTTTTCCATGTTGGACTAGGAGAGAGAGGGGAAAGAGGTGGAGGGGAGGAAGGAAAGGGGGGGCGCCGCCCCCCTCTCCTTGTCCTATTCGGACTGGGGGGGAAGGGGCGCGCGGCCCTGCCCTGGCCTCCTCTCCTCTCTTCCACCAAGTTCCACCAAGGCCCATTAAGTTCCCGCGGGGCTCCGGTAACTTCCCGGTACTCAGGAAAAATCCCAATTTCACCCGGAACACTTCCAATATCCAAACATAGGCTTCCAATATATCAATCTTCATGTCTCGACCATTTCGAGACTCCTCGTCATGTCAGTGATCACATCCGGGACTCCGAACAACCTTCGGCACATCAAAACATATAAACTCATAATATAACCACTAGTGCAAAACCGGCCTTTAGTGCCGGTTCGTGACGGCCTTTAGTGCCGGTTCGCCAACCGGCACTAAAGAGTGGGGAGTAAAGCCCCCCCCCCCCTTTAGTACCGGTTTGTCACGAACCAGCGCTAAAGTGCAAATATGTGGCACGAGCCAGGCCCGTGTGCGCGTAGGTCTTTAGTACCGGTTGGTAACACCAACCGGTACTAAATGTTTGGGTGTTTTTTTTTTATTTTTGCTTTAATTTTGAGTTTTCAATTTTGCTTTATTTTCCATTTAATTCTTTTTTGTTTGCTGGTATTTCACGATACTACAAATTGTACACGTTATGCATATATATAAATAGATTTTCTCGTACGTAGAACGCTATTCTAAGCGTGAGTGTAGAATAGCTTATTCTACACCCCCTAGTAATGCTATGTACAAAATCTAGTAAAACGGTGTATAAAATGTAGTAATTAGGAAAATATTTTTTATCATCTATGTTTGTAGTTTACTACATTTTTATAAAAATTACTATATTTTACATAGTGTGTTACCGTATTTTGTATGTACCGTTACTGGGGTGTAGAATAAGCTATTCTACACTCACGCTTAGTTTAGTGTTACTATATATATATATATATATATATATATATATATATATATATATATATATATATATATATATATATATATATATATATATATAGGAAAATCCATCCTACCACCCGTGGTAGTTACCCACATGTCTCATATACTAGGATGTGGTACTATATATACTATTTTATTATTTTAAATATGTTTATATACTATATCTAAGCTATTTCAAAACAAGTTACATGAAAAAATTGCATATGAGCCCATAGTTTTTGTTATATTTATGAAATACGTACATATGTGTACGTAAAAAAACATACTCAAAAATGGTACATACTACCTAAAATTTTGTATATATACTACCTAATCATTGTTATATACTACATACTACACGTAAATACTCTCGGTTTCGACAGATACTACATACAACATACAAAATGCAAGTGGTGGTAACTACCACTGCTTGTAGGAAACATTTGTCCTATATATATATATATATATATATATATATATATATAATCATCGAATGTCTCACAGCCAACACCATTAACTATTCACACATACACATGTATATACATATACAATTTCTCCTACATGTTGCCTTGGTGCCTTTGGAGCATGCACGATGACAAGTGGTTCATGGGGGCGGTAGCGGGTAATAGTATTCTTCTTTGGGATCTATGACCTGGTCGAGCAAAAATCCTGCTATTTCCTCTTGAAGTGCTAGTATGCGCTCCTCGGATAGGAGCTTATCCCGCACCTCTCTGAACTGTTAAGAAGGAGATCAATATGCATGTGTATTAGTTGTGTTACAAGATATCAATAATGGTGTGAATAGAGTTCTGACAACGTACCCATTCCTATCTTTGAGATCTGCTCCTTTCGGACGCCATCATGCAAATGTTCTCGCAAACTTAGAATGCACACAGATCATTCCCCGGCGCCTGCTTCAGGGCCTTTACGAGAATGGAATTGAATCAGATAATGATTAATCTAGCATGATAATTAATTAATGGTATTGAAACAAGAATTAAAGAAGATGGCTAGCTAGCTAGTACTACTTAATTACTTACCCTTGGTCGATGCCAAAACAACTTTTTTGGCCAATTGCCTGGAGTCACCTTGATGAACTTTGCCCAAGCCCTGCCCGCCGGCAAAGAAAATCAATAAAGGGGTTATTAAATAGTTCATATCAGGAAATGACGAACTAATAATAGGCCGAGATATAGTTAATAATGATTGAAATTACCTGTTGACTATCCCCTTCATGATGGTGTAGTATTTATCTTCTTTAAGTAGAGAGTCGAGTACTTCGACTGTTGCTTTGTCAACTTTAATGACTAACAAGATCCAGTGGAAACTGCATGTGCACACGTTTGCATGTCTTAATTAAACAGGCATGTGCATAAAATTAATCAACTATATATCGTAAACCGTATACACTTAGTTATTAACATCTAGCTAGCTAGTAAGCAAAAACAGAATTTGTATTAACTCACGTGAAGTTGTAAGGAAGTAGTATATCTTCATTGGTATTGAGGCATTTCAAGAACTCTAGCATGCTTTCCTCTACACCTGCTTTAAAAGTTGCAACATTCCATGTGTACTCATTAATGGTATTTGGGTCAATGAACCCAATGCCATAGCGTCCAGATTTTTTCATTTCATACATCTTTATCCTGCATATAATACCACAGAAAAGAATATATAGTGAGGATAATTACATGTAATGATTGATAAAAAATTACAGAAAGAAATCACTTACAAACAATAGCAACTGACGAGATATTTGTTGAGTGCGTCTTGATTGTATAACTGACCAGGAGAAGTGGCTAGGTACCTAATCTCGAATACATCGTCTCGAATATTATATATCGAATACATCACTGGCTAGGTACCTAATAAAGATCGAGTACTACAGAAGAATCTAGGGCGCCACTCGCGGTTCCTGGGGCGCGGGCGGTGGACAACCAAAGAGAAGGAACCATCACAAGATCATATCTCCGGTCATCTACCCAAAGAACCCGCCAAGTAGTGGAGAACCTGACGTCGTCCATAGCAGCCATGTAGCGATGGACTTGCTCATTTTCCTCCCTGACACGGCGACGCACCACCTCCGGCGGGGCCGGCTGCCTCTGCACCGAATGTGGCCCACGCGAACGCCACCAAAGAAGATCAGGGTCGACGACGGGACCGAGGTGGGTTCCTCACCAAAAAGCGCCCCTCGGTAGCAACTCCGGTGCCAGCCAGCGGAGCCCAGTCCGGACATGGGTCCTCTGAAGCAGGGCGTCGTCATGAGCGGGTCGACGGCGAGGATGCGGGCGGGCATATCGTCGAGAACAAATACTATATGCCATAAAAAGTAACATTTTTAAATGATTTGATTGTGATAACTAAAATTTATATATATGCAAATTCTAACAATTTGACATTAATCTAATTCATCTAACTAAAACTAATTCTAAAATTTCCTGATTATATAACTGACATTTCTATAAAAATTCTAATATTTATATAACTAAAAACAGAAAAATTGCTAACATTTCTATAAATATTTCTATAACTAAAAACAGAAAACATTTATAACATTTCTATATAACTAACATTTCTAATATTTATATTACTAAAAAACAGAAAAATTGCTAATATGTCTATAACTAAAAACAGAAAAAAATTATAACATTTCTATATAACTAACATTTCTAATATTTATATTACTAAAAAACAGAAAAATTGCTAACATTTCTATAAATATTTCTATAACTAAAAAACAGAAAACATTTATAACATTTCTATATAACTAACATTTCTAATATTTATATTACTAAAAAACAGAAAAATTGCTATCATTTCTATAAATATTTCTATAACTAAAAAACAGAAAACATTTATAACATTTCTATATAACTAACATTTCTAATATTTATACCATGTGTGTGTGTAGTGTGTGTGTGTGTGTAGTGTGTGTGTGTGTGTGGACAACTGGACATGGCGGCCGGAGCGAGCTCACCGGCGAGGCGACGACGGGGCGGCGACAACGGGCGGCGACGATGGGGACGGGCGGCGACGACGGGCGCGGGACGGGCGGCGACGACGGGCGGAGAGCGGCGACGGCGGGCGGCGCTCTGACCATGACGGGACGGCGGGACGACGAGGGATGGGGACGGCGGGGCGGCGACTTGACGGGGCGGCGACGAGGGCGGCACGGCCGGGTCGGCGACGAGGGGGAAGCGGCGGCGTCGACGGGACGGCGTCGATCGGGGCAGGCGGCGACGGAGGAGGAAACAAAGGAAAGTGAAAAATTTCAAGTGTTGTATATATAGGATGGACCTTTAGTACCGTTTGGTGGCACCAACCGGTACTAAAGGTCTGTTTTTCCACCAAGCGGCAGGAAGCACCCACCTGTAGTACCGGGTCGTGGCACCAACGGTACTAAAGACCCACCCTTTAGTACCGGTTGGTGCCACGACCGGTACAAAAGGGGTGCGCTGCTCCAGCGGTGCGCAAGTTTAGTCCCACCTCCTAGCCGAGGGGCTACCATGCCTGGTTTATAAGCCCAGTCGGTAGCTCTCGAGCTCCTCTCCTAAGCAGGCCCTCTGGGCCTACCTGTTCTCTTCGCCTAGTGGGCCTCTTGGGCTTTTTGGCCTGCATCCTGGCCCAACAAAAGGTTGGGTTCCTAGTCGTATGCAGGCCGCTTTGGCCTAGTAGGCGGGCTTTTTTATTTTCTTATTTTTTTTGCTTTATTTATTTTTGTTTTATTTATTTTTGAGTTGTTTTTTGTTGTATTTAGAGTTTATTTGTGAATATTTTTGCTTTAGGTACAAAAAATTACAAACTTTCTGTTAGTGCCGGTAGTTTTCAAATTTGAACAGTTTAAATTTTGAATTATTTGAAATTTGTGTGAATCACTAGTTTGTGAATAACTTAACTTTGAAAAAATAGAGTTAAATACACCTACAGTACATGAACTTGCACTGCGGGAACACTTTCATACAAAAACTTGAAAATTGAGACAAATGGGTCACTAAACTTGCTTTGCAAGAACAAAATCATACAAATCGAGTCCAAAATGGCCACATAGGACGCCACGTCGGTTGTAGCGACTTGCACGTTCCAGGAGGAATATTTCCAAAAACGTCCCTCTTATATGTTGAAATAACAAACTGAAACTAGCACTAGTAGTTAACTGAAACTCTAACTGATAGTCTGAAACTAGTACCGGTAGACACATACACTTAACTGGAGACGACCCCTGATTCCTGCAGCATGGAAGTTGAGCTGCCAAAGTCACCTATGTGTACGTGCGTACTCCAGGGCTGTAACTACGTCGTGCTCGAGCTAGCTTCGTACTCCAGTCAAAAGTCAGAAACACTACTCCGGCGTCCTGCTTCTGCGGCCGCTGCGCGGTGTCGTCGGCGATGTTTTGCATGCCGCGAGCTAGGACCTACTCGTCGTGGCTGAGCTTTAAATCACAGATCTTGGGTTCCGACTCCCAGGTCCCATTTTTTCAACATTTTAGCAAGACACCTCGGTATGTGTTCTGAACCTGTACTTTCTAAACCTGCAAACAACTATGTTTGCTCTGTTTTTCATGCACATGCTCTGTTTTCAGATGGACAAAATTTCAGTTGTTTCATGAATTTCAAAATTTACATAGCAAAATTTGAACATAGCAAGGTTCAGAACATGCATATATGCATTTTGAACATAGCAGGTCCATAACATAGCAGTACCAATGCAGCAACATTCAGGTTTTTAGAACCTTACAAAATAAAGTACCTACAAAGTTCAGACATGAACTACGACATGATTAGGTAGTTCATCGATGAACTTTGCTAACATCCACTTTAGAAAGGACCCGTAGGCGCATTTTGGGTCACAATGATCTCTTCTCGAGCATTGAGGTCAGGGATTGCAGCAGCATTTAGGTCTGGAACAGATGCATCTCTCCTTTCTCCATCTTCTCCAAGCAAAAGATAGCATCAGCCCCTTCCACCAACTGTTCCACCACTTCCATCAGCACCACCTCCTCTTCCAGCAGCATTTCCTCCACCTCGTGCAGCATTAGCTTCCCCTCTTCCAGCACCACTCCGTCCACCTCTTGTAGCATTTGTTCCCCCTTCCAACAGCATTTGCTCCTCCTATTGTTGCATTTCCTCCACCTCTTGTAGCATTTGCTCCCTTCTTGCACCACCACTTCGGCCACCTCTTGCAGCTATTAAACCTCCTCTTGTTGCATTGTTGGGCCCTCTTGCACGATTGCTTCCATCACCTGGGTATGTGCTAGTACTGCTTTCGTCTCTTGTTTTTTCCTCTGCTTGTAGCACCAATGGTTTCTTCATCATCTAGTGACCTCCCTTTGCCTTTTCCCCTATTCCTTCCTCCGGTTGTAGCAGTAGTAATTGTTCTTCTCTCAGGAATGGAGTCCCTGGCATCAACAACAAATCTAGATATATCTAGCAAAGGACCAGGTGGTTTGACATTTGAAACATGGATTCTCTCCTAATGAAAATTTAGACATAGCATTCATAAGTCAATATAAATAATTAAATGGATATGAGAACATATGAAGCAGTGTATAGCTATTTTTACCTCTTGCCTCATTATATGTACCATGCTGAAAGGCACATGCATAGGATCTAGCCTTATGTCCTCCATGTGTGTCCTGATGTCCTGAAATATAGTATGGTGTGAATAGTGACAGTAACACTTATGAACTTCTATGTCCTGAAATTACATGTCTTACATTTAAAATGGAAGGATCTTCTATTTCTTCTTCCATCTCATTTGCTTCCCTCTCCCTCTCCCTCTCCATGAATTTCTGATGGCCCTTCTTGTTGTGATCTTCTTTTCCACAAATTGAACAATGCATGCTCACACCTTTCTTGTTCAGTGCAATGCTGCCATCCTTCTGAAGCTTTTCTTCAGGTGTTTTTTTCCTGTTCTTTGGTGGCCTTCCCATCTTTTTCTTGTAAATCGGTGGATGAACGACTATTCCATTAACTTGCTCCCAGTGAGCCCTATCTCTCATAGGCATTATATTGTGCCCGTATGCTAGCAGGTATGTCTCTACTGTGTAGCACTTGTGAACCATTTCTTCTGGATCTATCCTCTCTTCCCTAAAGCACGCAATAGAGTGGCTGCAAGGAATGCCACTAAGTTGCCATCTTTTGCAATCACATGTCCTTGCTGGAATATCCACAAGGTATGTAAAGTTTCTTGATATCACAGAATATACTCCCAAACCAGAGTGACTAGGAAAACAACTTGCAGACAGTTCTATCTCCTTCTCTAATTTCTTCTTGATCTTTGGGCATATCCTACCAGTCCATTTGTTTCTTGCGTCTCTCTTCTTGCTCTCATGTCTAGTTGTAATCTTACCCTTTATACATTCCATCATTGAAATCACAGGGAACTCCCTTGCTTCCAATATGTAGCTGCAATGCATTGCAAATAAATGATTAAATGTCTGCATAATACAATGCAAATCAATAGAAAGCACAGTACTGCAATTTACCTATTGTACACTTATGACATATTGTTCAATAGGATGTCACATTTGGGGAAATCACTGAAAAATGCTTTCACCCATTGGTTTTCAGGTTTATTCTCCAACCAAGCAACAGCACTAGGGCAGTCCTCTCTCATTGCTTCTCTGTTCAACATCCACTTTGTGATATTTGTTGATCTTGCAATTGCCCACAAATGGTTTTTCAACGTTTCTCCTTTGAAATGCATATGAAAGTTTTGATATAAATGTCTAACACAAAATATGTGCTCTGAGTCTGGAAACACCTTTCCAACTGCATTTATTAAGGCCTAGACAAGTGCACAGGTGTAAGTACTAAGATTTGTTATAATGCAGAAATTAATACACTGAAAACAACATTTTAGTGGTGAACAAAATACCTTTTGTTTGTCACTCATTATAGTGAATGGGGAGGTGTTCACTATGTTCAAGTCATGCTTTAATGTAGTGAGATACCACTCCCAGGAGAATTTTGATTCTACTTCAACCATTCCCATTGCAATGGGATAAATGCAGTCGTTTGGGTCTATGCCAACAGCAGTAAGTAACTGGCCTTTGTACCTACTTTTCAAGTGGCATCCATCGATAAAAATGATGGGCCTACATCCATTTAAGAAACCTCTCTTGCAAGCATCATATGACCAATACAACGATGACAAATGATCCTTTGGGTCCTCATTTTCATTCTCCTTAACAAGAGTTGTGCTAACAAGGAAGGTACTGCCAGGATTGCTCCTCCTCAGCTCTTTACCATAATTCCATAGTTGTTGATACTGAGCTGCTTCATCTCCATGTATCAAATCAAGTGCAGCTCTCCTTGCCCTTCCTAATTTGACTTTATGAGGTCTGACCTTGAATTCTCTCTGAACTTTGTTACCAAAGGTCACCAAGTCCATCTTTTGGTTGTCTCTAAACTCCTCAATGAACTTACCGGTAAGAAATTTAACTGACAAACACTTTGCATCCCAAGATTTCTGACATGTGTGATTGCAATTGTATCTCTTAATTACAATGCTTCCTGTTCTGTTGTCCTTAGACGCCTTCAAAAGGCAGGGGCATCCAGCAGAGCAAGATGCATTCAACCTCGTTGCTTCATTTCTTCCTTTGTTAATCTTAACCCTGTTTCTCACACTGTATGCAACCAAAGCAGCTCTAAGCTCTTTCATTTCACCATACACTTGTCCAACTCTGAAAATTGGATTATTTAGGTCCACCTCTGGATTAAATGCCTTGAAAGAGTACTTCAACCTTTCTAGCTCTTTCTTAGACAAGTTTAGATCATCATCATCTTCCACTGGATCTTCATCATTTATGTATTCCTTCTGCTCATTGTGGTCATTCACACTCTCATCAACATTCTGAACAAATATATCATCATCCCCATCAGGAACATCATAATCAGTTTCATAAAAATCTTCATCTGTGCCACTGTCCTCTCCATGCTCTTCCTCTGATCCATCTGCATGCTCATCCTCTGCTCCATCTTCATGCTCATCCTCTGTTGCCTCTCCATGCCCTTTCTCGGCTTCCTCATCATGTTCTCGACTTGGCATTTTCCTTTGAGTCATTACCCTTGGCAGCTCAAGGCAGCCTCTATATATGAGATCATCCCATTCTGATTTCACATGATTTCTCTCATCTACTATAACATGCAAACTTCTGTTTGCTCTGCCCGCCCTTGCCATTGAAGCAATTGCTTCTTCATTATCTAAACAAACCATGCCATCTAGGATGTCCTTCCCAGGCAATAACCAATACACTTGTAGCTCAGGACTAGTAATGTCATATCCCAAATGCTGCAACATGCAATTAATCACATCCCTAGACCATGTGTTCGCATAACAATTGTCATACTCCTCTTGAGTGCTTCCCCAAAATGTCCTTCTATCATCCAGCCCACAAAATATGCCATTGTGTTCAAACACCGCTGTAAAGAAATTGGATTTTTCTCCTGCAAGTAGAAGTACACGATTCTTACGTGTCACGGAAAATGCTAACTGTTCTTAATGAATATGCATATCATTTACTCAAAAATGGTTTGCAATAGCACTTCCAAATATGCCCCTAACCATATATCAAGCATTGTTTATGAACATAAATACAAAACTACAGTACACTAATTTTTCCCACTCAATTCTGAACCTATATCAATTCTGAAACTGCAGTACAGTATATCACATTTCTGAAACTGATTTGAATCTATAAGGTTTCTGAACCCATATTCTTCTTTACCGCACTATATTAACAGCAAATCTGAACCCCATGCTTAATACCGCATGCAACATATATTTCTGATCAAAACAGGGGACACCACAATACATGAA
Organism: Aegilops longissima; assembly: GCA_021605205.1. Lineage (NCBI taxonomy): Eukaryota > Viridiplantae > Streptophyta > Magnoliopsida > Poales > Poaceae > Aegilops > Aegilops longissima. The sequence continues at coordinate 27,312,280 of CM038676.1, read as the reverse complement.
AACACACTACATCTATGCCAAATCTGATCAAACACTGAATCTTAACCACACGCCCCCCAAAACTCCACAAAAGCCCAGAGTTTCATCTATGCCGCGGCCACAAATACCTAGGATCACACCCAATCAAAACCCTAGCAGAACATGACCAAAGAGGGAGCAGAGAGCGGGACAACTTGATTTCCTACCGTAGTCTGGAGGAAATTCGCCTATGCCTCGAGGACGTGGCTAAATCCAGCGTGATCGCCACGGCGAGGGCGATGCGGAGGAGATGAACCGGCCACAGCGATGCGGAATAGGAGACGAACAGGCCACGAAGATGAAGAGCGAAGGGGTTTGGAGAGGGTTACTAGTGCCAACGTGACTTTTGGCATAAGTACAGGGTTATCCATAATTTTTTTTCCCTGCTCAATCTCAATCAGGACTGCGGGTTCAATGTTTACATTATTAGGGAGGTTTCTACAAACTAACCAGCCACCAGCTCGTGCTCCCCTGCCGATGTGGCGCGCCATGTGGTCGTTTCGGACTAATTTGTATGATTTTGTTCCCGCAAAGCAAGTTTAGTGACCCATTTGTCTCAATTTTCAAGTTTTTGTATGAAAGTGTTCCCGCAGTGCAAGTTCGTGTACTGTAGGTGTATTTAACTCGAAAAAATATTTTTCAGTGATTCTTTTTTCTTATGTTTAATATTAGTGTGTTTTATCATTATGTTTAATTTGGTAATGCTTAGGTTATTTAAAAAATGAAATGCCTTTGTAACAGTTGAGTTTTCATCGGAAACCCAGATACTTCGAAAGAGATTGTCCATTTTGTACACGAAGTGCATCCAGTTTTTGCCGTAACCCTCTCTACTTTTGTTTGCACATAAAATTTCTTCACGTTTCAAATGCCAAAACACATAACTACCCTAACTATTACAGAGATTCCCTCCTGGGTGTGAAACACAGAAGAAAGTGATGATAGTGAAGCCGATCACATCCCAGATCTTTGGGTGTGAAACTTTTTCTTCACGTGTTTCCTTTTGCGCCGTAGCCATGGAAAATCTTCATCATTTAACTGGATGCTCGGGTCAATATTCACTGTGAATGGAGGAATTTCATCAAACTTTTCATAATCTTCTGACATGTCTGTCTTGTCATCCACTCCCACGATGTTTATTTTTCCTGGAAGAACTATGTGGCGCTTTGGCTCTTCGTATGATCCATTCGCTTCCTTATCTTTTTTTTTCTCGGCCTGGTAGACATGTCTTTCACATAAAAAACTTGCGCCACATCATTGGCTAGGACGAATGGTTCGTCTGCATACGCAAGATTGTTGAGATCCACTGTTGTCATTCCGTCATCTTGGGTCTTCCGTTACCCCTCCTCGTGTCATATTGACCCATTTGCACCGAAACAAAGGGACCTTCAAATCACCTCCATAGTTAAGTTCCCATATGTCCACTATGTAACCATAATATGTTTCCTTTCGGGTACAACAATTTCTTATGATCCTCTAACATGTGTTTCAACTTCGTCCTCTCCAGATCACTTGCGCAGTTTCTCTTTGCGTCGGCAATGGCCCGACCTAGATCATCAGCGGGCTCATCTGATGCCTCTTCTTCAGCTTCTTCCCGCATTGCCGGCTCAGCTTCTTCCCCCATTGTTGTATCATCGTATTCAGGGAACCCATGGCCAGGATAGCCATCGTCGTCCTCTTCTTCTTCATTGTCTTCCATCATAACCCCTCTTTCTTCGTGCTTGTTCCAAACATTATAGTGGGGCATGAAACCGGACTCAAATAGGTGGACGTGAATGGTTCTTGACGTAGAGTAATTGTGACCATTCTTACAGCCAGCACATGGACAAGGCATAAAACCACCCGCCCGCTTGTTTGCCTCAGCGGCAAGCAGAAAAGTATGCACGCCATTAATGAACTCGGGAGAGCATCTGTCATCATACATCCATTGTCGACTCATCTTCATTACACAACACCGAATAGACCAAATTAATACAAGTTCATACATAAAGTTCATACATAAAGTTCATACATAAAGTTCATATACAACACTTAATTAAATGCAACATACAAATAACTCTCTAGCTAAAGAATTTAAATGCAACAACAAATGCGATCAAGATCGAAACTAAGGTAACAATTGATCCAACACCATAATGATACCAAGCCACACTATCAATGGCATATTTTCTAATCTTTCTAATCTTCAACCTCATTTTCTCCATCTTGATCTTGTGATCATCGACGACATCGGCAACATGCAACTCCAATTCCATCTTCTCCCCCTTAATTCTTTTCAATTTTTCCTTCAAATACTCGTTTTCTCTTTCAACTAAATTTAACCTCTCGACAATAGGGTCGGTTGGAATTTCCGGTTCACATACCTCCTAGATAAAAATATCTATGTCAACTTGATGGGCATAATTTGTCATAAACACGAAATGCAACAACTAGTTTTAAAAAGAATATACCACATCCGAATCATAACAAGGGACGAGGGCCGACGGGACGGATATAAAACCATGGCACTATGTATAACAAACAACGACGGGTAAGATAATTATACGAGTAACTATATATCCAAATCACACAAACATCAATTTGGTAATGTAGAACATTCATGAACAAGAGCCTCACCACAAGGTGGTGCCGGTGACGAGACAGTCTTGAGCGATCGGCGGTGGTTACGACGGAGATTTAGAAGGCACTAAGTAAACCACACCTACATATGCCCACTAAGGACTATTAACTTCCCGAGGGGTTCCGGTAACCTCCCGGTACTCCGGAAAAATCCCGATTTCACCCGGAACACTTCCGATATCCAAACATAGGCTTCCAATATATCAATCTTCATGTCTCGACCATTTCAAGACTCCTAATCATGTCCGTGATCACATCCGGGACTCCAAACAACCTTCGGTACAACAAAACATATAAACTCATAATATAACTGTCATCGTAACGTTAAGCGTGCGGACCCTACGGGTTCGAGAACTATGTAGACATGACCGAGACACGTCTCCGGTCAATAACCAATAGCGGAACCTGGATGCTCATATTGGCTCCCACATATTCTACGAAGATCTTTATCGGTCAGACCGCATAACAGCATGGGTTGTTCCCTTTGTCATCGGTATGTTACTTGCCCGAGATTCGATCATCGGTATCTCAATACCTAGTTCAATCTCGTTACCGGCAAGTCTCTTTACTCGTTCCGTAATACATCATCCCGCAACTAATTCATTAGTTGCAATGCTTGCAAGGCTTAAGTGATGTGCATTACCGAGAGGGCCCAGAGATACCTCTCCGACAATCGGAGTGACAAATCCTAATCTCGAAATATGCCAACCCAACATGTACCTTCGGAGACACTTGTAGAGCACCTTTATAATCACCCAGTTATGTTGTGACGTTTGGTAGCACACAAAGTGTTCCTCCGGTAAATGGGAGTTGTATAATCTCAGTCATAGGAACATGTATAAGTCATGAAGAAAGCAATAGCAACATACTAAACGATCGTGTGCTAAGCTAACGGAATGGGTCATGTCAATCACATCATTCTCCTAATGATGTGATCCCGTTAATCAAATGACAACCCATGTCAATGGCTAGGAAACATAACCATCTTTGATTAACGAGCTAGTCAAGTATAGGCATGCTAGTGACACTCTATTTGTCTATGTATTAACACATGTATCATGTTTCCGGTTAATACAATTCTAGCATGAATAATAAACATTTATCATGATATAAGGAAATAAATAATAACTTTATTATTGCCTCTAGGGCATATTTCCTTCAACTGCTGGCAGTGGCGCACGCGACCGACTTCTGGTAGTCGCCGGCAATGGTGACGATGCCCTTGGGACCCGGCAATTTCATCTTGAGGTAGGCGTAATGCGGCACTGCCATGAACTTGGTGAGTGCGGGCCGGACCAAGAGCACATGGTAGGGGCTGTCCAGGTCAACCACCTCGAACCAGATTGGCTCGCGACGGAAATGATAATTGTCGCCAAACAGGACGTCTATCTTGATCTTGCCAATTGGAGAGCAGGAAAGTCTGGGTACGATGCCGTGGAAGACTGTCCAACTGGGCAGGAGCTACTTCTCCTTGATGCCCAACTTCTCCATGGTGTCGCGGCATAGGATGTTGATGCTGCTACCGCTGTCTGTCAGGATCCAGGAGAAGCGGCAAGCTCGCCTATCTGTCGAGAAGGTGGAGTCCAGCACCTTGTCATAGGAACCCGGCGATGCCATCATGGCCGGATGGTCAGCGCGGCTCCAGCTGACGGGCCTCTCGTACCAGTGCATGAACTCAGGGACCTCTGAGGCGACATCATTCACCTCGTGGTGCTGCTATCGTCGGCTGTGCTTGTCATCGGCCATGCTGGTGAATACGACGTAGGTGCCATGCTCTTCGGGGAACTCATCTTGGACTGCACCGACTGGTCGTCGGACCACCGGCTGTTGAGGAGCCGGAGCCGACGTACCTGTTGGTGGGGGCGGCAGGCCTTCGGCCTTGGCGATTCGGGTGAGCCGGTGGCATTTCCGAGTGGTGTGGTTGGACAGCTTCGCCCCGCTGTGGACCTTGCAGGGAGCGTAAAGGGTCTGCTCGAAGGAGAAGGCGGGCAACCAAGCAGGCTTGCCGCCCTTCTGGCGCTTGGGGTCGGGTTGTCCCTCCGGCTGCTGATCTTCGACTGTAGCCACTTGCCGGCTGATGGGCTTTGCGTCTGTTGTCGTTCGGCTGCTGGAGCCGGTTGGAGTCACCAGCCAGCGTGTGAGGGGCCGGCGGGAGCATCTTCCCGGATGCGTCCACCTGGATCTCCGACTTCATGGAGGAGTCGGCAGTGGCGTACTTGTCGGCCACGACCAGGAGCTCGTCCAGCGTGGTCGGCTAGTCGCACAAGAGCTTGTGCTTGAGCAAAGTGCCTTCTGTGCACCCAACGGTGAAGTACTCGATGGCCTGCACCTCGTGCACCCCTTCGCAGGAGTTGGGCAACTTGGCCCAGCGCATCAGGTAGTCGCGGGTGGACTCAGTCGGGTCTTCAATGCACATGGAGAGCTGGCGAGGCTTGGGTGGCCGCTTGTAGGTGTTGGTGAAGTTGTGGATGAAGACATCGGCGAAGCCTAGCCAGTTGTTGACGTTGCACGGCTTGAGGCTATTCAGCCATGTCCGGGCCGTGCCCCGGAGCATGAGCGGAACATACTTCACGACAACACGCTTGTTGCTGTTTGCGATGCTGACGGCCCTGGAGTAGTCGACCAGCCAGTCCTCCGGCTTCATGGAGCCATTGTACTTGGGAGTATCTCGAGGTAGCGAGAACCCTTTGGGGAAGGGCTCGTCGCGAATGCGGGGGCCAAAGCAGGCCGGGCCGATGACATCTTCTTCTTCTACCGCCAGGGATCGAGCAAGCCGGTCGATCCGGTGGCGGGCGTCATTTTCTCCGACTCCTTCATGGGGAACCAGCCAGCCTCCGAGAGTCGAATGATCAACAGGCGGCAGAGAAGCGCGCCTCTCCCTGCGAGGGGGAAGCGGACGATCCTCCCGCCGTTCTTCTGCTCGTGGGCGGCAGTCTTGGTCGCGCACAATCCTGATGTGGGTGCGCCGACTGCGGCTAGTAGCCGGCTCTTGGTCTCGCCGACCGCGAGCGCCGCCTGTCGGGGACCGGGAGGTCGCCCCATGCTCGCGGCGGGGTATAGTTCTCGGCTTGCTTGCTGGGCTCCACCACGCGGCGGCCAGCTTCCTGCTGCGCGGTAGCCGCGTCGAGGAGCTGCTGGAGGCGCTCCATGTGGATGCGATGCTCGTCGCCCTCCAGGTGGTCGAGTTCATCTGCCTCCGCCTAGGCAACGTGCAGGTTCTCCATCAGGGTGGCGTAGACTGGGCGTCCAGCTCCCACCATGCTGGCGATGGCCGCGCCGCATTGCCGGACCGTGCCCACTCAGCTAGGCTCGCCAGCAGCCGGAGTGTCGCCCACTGCGCGGTCTAACTCGCGCTGGTAGGCTTTAGTGAGGCGCCTCATGGCCGCCAACTTGTTGGCGCTGTCAAGGAGCGAGACGCGGAATGACTCCAAGGTCGCTCCATCGGCGTTCGCTACCACGAGTGTGGACAGGCCCCGCATTGCCGCCTGCAGCGGGTCCTGGCCAGCCCCGTAAGAGGCTCCGTCATGGCTAGTGACCAGCACCTCTGTGATGGTGCTAGCGCTGGCGTTGCTGACCGCGGGAGGGAGCGGGTCGTCGATGATCAGCACGTTTCCAGGGAAAGCATCGGTGAATGCCGCGTCGGAGTCAATGAGCATCTCGACGGGCGGGTCGGTGGAGCCGACGGACTCCAGGTCGGAGGCAGGCTCGTTGGTGATGCAGAGCTTGCTGAGGAGGTCGACGAGGCAGCTCTCAGAGTTGGTCGCTCCCGCGTCGGGCGCGGGCTCGTCGGAGAGGTGGATCCCGCCGATGACATCAACGAGGCAACTTGCGGTGCAAGCGGCTTCCACGCTGCAAAGCGCGTCGACGCAAACGCCATCAGGCATGCCGGGCTGGCTGCGCTCGCCAGGAAGGAAAAGGGTTCCCGTCCATAACATGTTTTCGGACGACGGTGCACTTAGCCCCACGATGGGCGCCAAATGGCGGGGATATCTAGCGACATATGCCAGGGGTGGCTTATCATGGATGGGGACAGGAGTACGTCGCCGGGTCCTAGAAGCGGGAGTGAGAAAGATCTCGAACGCCTACGAGTCTTACCCAGGTTCAGGGCTCTCCGTGGAGATAATACCCCTAGTCCTGCTCTGCGGGGTCTCCGCATGATGACTATCGTCAATAGAGTAGCTACAAGAGTGCTCCTTGAGCTGTTTCGGCTAGAGGAGGAAGAAGGGCAAGGCTAGCTCTATCTCCTCTGTCTATGTGTGTGTAGGTTGGCTAGGGTTCTGAACCCTTTGCATGGGTGAACCTGGGAGGTTTATGTAGGCCTACCCCCCAGGGGTACAATGGTAATTCGGCCGGGTCTAGGACCCGGCCGTCAATGTCCCTGGGCGCCGGCTTCTCCACCGGCTACTGGGGCCTGCCGCTGGGTGGGTTCCGCCGGCTGCCGTGAACTCGGCCGACAGGTTTGGCCCGCCACCTGCGGGCCATGATGACTGCTTTATATTGTAGCCCCGCCCTCGATGATGGAGGCTTTGTCGGGGGGCGCATGGCTACAGTCCTGCCGACTGGCGAGCGCTCACTGTAGCCACGCTCCTTCTCATCAAATTAATGGTGCGCAGACTCCAGGGGGAGGGAGGGCTGCCTACTAGGAGTCGGGCCACCCTCGATGTTGCCTGCTCGGGTTTTGCCGTCTTCTAGTGGCTCGCGAACAGGTAGGGCCTGCCACCTGTAGGCCGTACCGACTGCCCATCGTGGGAGCATGGCTCCTGCTGACGTAGGAGGCGACGTGGTCTGCGTGGCAACAGTGCTGCGCCGGGCGAGGGATGTCCGCTTGCTACACTCGCAATGTGGCCACATTCACCCTGGATTCGGGGGTGGCAGGTAGCACTGTAGCCACGCCCCGTCTCGTCATCGTAAATGGGTGCAAGCTTTGAGGGGGCGAGGGGCCGCCTGTGGGATGCCGGCCCCCTGAAGCCACTTGCTGGGGGCGCGCCGTCTTCTAACAGCCGGCCCCTGGACCAGCCGGCCCAAGGAGTCGGTCGTTCGTCCGGAAGGTGAGAGGGGCGCAGCTAGCCCTGATGTCTTGAAATACTATGGGGAGCCGATGAGGCTACCCATGGTCAATCCCTCCGACAATGAGGATTTCTTTGATACATACTCACCGGTTGCTAGGACGACTACAATTCGGGTGTTGATTGCACTTGCAGCTTCACATAAATTCCTAATCCATCAAATGGACGTGAAGACAGCTTTCCTAAATGGAGAGCTCGATGAGGAAATTTATATGCAGCAACCTGATGGTTTTGTAGCAACTAGGCAAGAGAGCATGATGTGTAGATTAAAGAAATCACTATGGCCTCAAGCAAGCGCCAACGCAGTGGCATGAAAATTTTGACAAAACACTCACTTCGGCAGACTTTGTGGTGAATGAAGGAGACAAATGTGTGTACTATAAATATGGTGGGGGTAAGGATGTAATCTTATGCTTATACGTTGATGACATATTAATTTTTGGGACAAATATGGATGTTATAAATGATGTTAAATCCTTCTTGTATCAAAACTTTGATATGAAAGATTTGGGAGAGGCAGGTGTTATTTTAAACATAAACCTCAAATGAATGAGAATGGGATTACATTAAGCCAGTCTCATTATGTGGAGAAAATCTTGATTCGGTTTGGTTTTGAGGACTCCAGAACATCTCCAACTCGGCCCAAGTCTAAAGCTTCGAAAGAACAGAGGACAAGGGGTCGAGCAACTAAAATACTCTCAAATAGTTGGTTCTCTCATGTACCTTGCTTGTGCAACTAGACCTGACATTTCATTTGCAGTTAACAAACTGAGCCGGTTTAATTCAAATCCGGGAAATGATCACTGGACTGCGGTAGAGCGAGTAATGAGGTATTTGAGAGGAACCACAACGTATGGGCTGCACTATACAGGGTACCCTGATGTACCAGAAGGGTATAGCGATGCTAATTGGATCTCAGATGCAGATGAGATCAAAGCCACTAGTGGATATATATTTACTTGTGGTGGTGTTGCAATCTCTTGGAGGTCTCGCAAGCAGACTATCTTAACGAGAGGTCTACTATGGAGGCTGAACTTGTAGCACTTGACTCAGCCATTGCTGAGGCAGAGTGGCTGCGTGAAATCTTGAGTGATGTGCCAATGGTTGAAAAACCAATTCCGACCATCCTTCTAAACTGTGATAACCAAACCATGATCACTAAGGTTAAAAGTTTGAAGGATAACCTGAAGTCATCAAGACATGTGAAACGGCGCATCAAATTCGTCAGAAATTTGAGACGTAAAGGAGTGATCGCCGTTGATTATATTAACACTATCACATTCAGTGATAGACGGAGCATCAAGGGAAATGGGCTTGAGACCCACCTGAGTTGCCCAACTACAGAAACCCGGCCTATGTGCTCGGAGATCCCGTGAATTAGGAAAAAGGGAAAACAAGTTGTTGGAGCAACAGGAGAGAGTACATATGTATCTTCCATTTCCCGAAGATATGAGTACTCTAAGTACTGCATGGGAGGCTGACTTTTGTCTTAATATGTTCTAAGGCCGAAACACTTCGGAAAGATACTGACATGCAGGGTATTCTTGAAAGAACACACCTATGTGAGCTTAGTTGTGAGGCCGCAATACATGAGATTTGGGTGATCTCTAATGAGCTCATTAAAGGACTAGGGAGCACGACCGTAACTCTCCAAACCTTAAGCGTGGATCAAGGCGGCCTAGTATCAGTGATGCCTTCAGGTGAATCTCTTCTACACAAGACTGGCAATTCAAGGCATTGTCCATTGCCTAGTTGTAAGGTGAGTGGATCATGGAGTGCTAGGTATAGTTCAACCCGAGACGGGTCTATACTTTAAAATTGGTATATAAAAGCCAGATGAGAACAAATTGCAGACCTTGACTTCTTGGTGGGGACTGTTGGAATTAATGGGCCTTCTACTCAGATTGAGCATAAATTAATTTCAGAATTGGAGAGAAGTCTAGGGGGTGGACAGCCATGTGGGAGTTTAGTCCCACATTGCTAAGGGAGCAAGAGTTTGACCTGCATATAAGGGGGCCTTTCATGGTTCTCTTGATTAGGATGACTAAAGATGCAAAGTGTACACCACACACGCGTGCGTGCTCGCTCGCATTTCGCATTTATTCGTGTTTAATTACGCGTGACTTGTGACTTTGGGCGAGCGCGACCGTGGATAAAATGCATTTTTTTGTTATTTTCATCACGCAGTTTTTACTCTTATCCACCCGCGTCTGTCTCACGCACGAACCGAGGATAGACTCGCACGTTTACGTGCAATTACAGGTTCGTTCATGATGGAGATATCCCGGGGGCAGATCCTAGGATATAGGCCGATCGTGCTGCGTGGGGATTATCCATCCGAGTCTATAAGAGGGAGACGTCCTTCTCGACAGAGACACTCGAGCAAAACACAACCCTAAACCGTTCTCATATGCGCCGCCGCCGTCGACTTTCGCCAATCCTCTCCCTGCCGTGCAGCAGGGCGAGGAGAGCAGTACTCTCCGGATTTTCCCCGGCATCAGCGACCTGCACGGGTAGCCGGGCGATAAAGTTTCTGGGCAGTGCTTCCACACGGCTGCTCCATCTTCCTCCACTACGTCCGTCTGCACTGCGATCTCTTCATCATCAACTTTCCATCGACATGTCCATCTGCACTGTGATCCCTTCATCATCAACTCTCCATCGACATCTCCCTCTGCACTGCGATCTTTTCATCAACCCCGCTGTAAGAAATCCTTTGAGATCGGTCATATTTTATGTGATCTTGTTGTGGGACTTCAGTCCATGTCGTTTTCATTTACTCTGTTAGATTTCATCTACGTGATTGCATGTATAAATCTGTTAGATCTGTCCTTGTCATCAGTATCACATAAATTCGGAATTATATTAATTGTAGTACATGCTATATTTCCAACAGCTACTTGGGACGGTCTTGAGGCATTTCTTGCATGAGCTCATTATTCATGAAGCAGGCACCACATATATATAGTTGCCTTTCTAGATTGTGATGTTGGTCTCTAGTCATTGTTAACTTTGCGTGGAAGACTGCGATGAATGCCTTGCCAACTTGGCAAAAGAAGCACATTAGGGGATTGGAGATAGATGATATATGCCCGATTTGTGCCATGAAGGCCGAGGATAATTTCCACCCCCTTTGTCGCGGTACTTATGCTCGTGAGTTGTGAGCAACTATTTCGGATGTCTGGAACCTCCCTGATCTTGCCTCCATCCGGAACAACGGGAAATTGTTGCACCATAAACCTATACCCCCCATGGAAGCTTCTATAAGGTTTTTGGTAAGCTACTTAGACCCCTTGGTAGGCATGAAGATCAAACTCACCCCTGATAAGATTAAAGGGAAGTCGCTAATGACATATGATACAGTCTTGAAAACACAACATGTGATAAAGGATGCTGTTCCCCCTCTCGTGTGGTGTCCGCCAACACTATGATGGGTGAAACTGAATACTGATGGTTCATTTGCAGAGGATGGCACAACAAGAGCTGGAATGGTGCTGCGAGATGATAGAGGTCGCATTATGTACTCAGCATGTAGACAACTCTTCTCCCGCCAGGAAGCACCTGAAGCTGATCTTTGTGCTTGCATGAAAGGACTGTCTTTTGCCATTCAGAGGAGTGACTTACCAATTATAATTGAAATGGACTCTGTTGTCGCACTCAAGCTGATTCAAGCTTCGAATCTTGATAGATAGATTTATTCTTCTATAGTTACAGAGATTAGGCACCTTAATTATGATTGTTCATGATTCTTGTGTTACTCATGTAAATCACAATGAAAATAAGGTTGGCGATATCTTAGCTAAATTTGCTAGACTAGATGGCAGAACGATGACCTGGATTGGTTCTGGCCCGATAGATTCTTTAGAGCTAGCAAAAGCTGACTGTATGGACTGTGGGATTTGAGTAATGCAAGAGTTTTCCCGCAATTTTTATAGGGAAATCTTGTATGCAGTAGACACATTTTGTATCTTCCATTTACCCTTGTCAAATTATGAGTGCTTCATCTTTTGTGGAAAATTTTGCTTGTGTTATGAAGCAGTTATATTCGATTGTTACTCAATCTGGATGCTGACGTGTGAATTGCTTCATTAACTCAAATGGAGAACCAAACAGAAATATAAGAATGTGAGATCTTACAAAGCAATAGGATGTCAACATAAATGTGATTGCTACTACTGGATGCTGACTGAATCAATCACTACTGTCCACTTGATTTTGTGTGTGTGTGATGACATGTATGTATATGTAGGTGCATTGCACTAACTATACATGAGACTCCAACTTGATGCAGTGCCGTCTGCATCACACCGGCGGAGACCTACGTGGCGAGGGCGACAAGAGCCCTAGAAAAACCAGGCAGAAGCAAAGTGCTCTCTCTCTCTCCCTCTCCCAGGCAGGGAGGGAGGCTCTAACTGTGTGAGTTCCAGCCCTGAACGCAGCAACCCGCTGCTGCTCTTTTCTCTGACAGTGACTGAACTCTTTCTCAAAAAGCAAGTTTCAGGTTGTCACTCATGACAGCAACAGCTTGTTCATGACAATGATTTGTGTTGTTTGTCAAATTTCGATTGCCTTCTTAATCCATTGGCGGGGCAAAAGAATAGTTTTTGCCCTGGATTATTACTTGGGTAGACGGTTTCGGTTAACCCGTGGGGTTGTCGACGCCTCGTAAACATTGCACGTAATTCCACTTTGCTGTAATGAGGTCAGATGGATCCTAAGCCGCCATAAAGAAAAAAGAAGGATCATGATCCTTTCCTGGAGAGCTATTTGGGGTGCCAAGAACATATCGGGTGCGTCTAGGCTTGTGGTGCACTATTTACATGTGTTCAAAAATTCCGAAAAAAATCATGGATGTAGAAAATACATATTTCTGCAAACATTACAAGATTTCAAATCTCAATTTAAAACATAGCTCGAGAAAAAAAAAGAGGCAAATCTTGTGTGAATACTAGCTAATCCCAATCATGCAGTGATTTTGTCCTATTTTTCCTTGTTAGCACTGGATTCGTTCCGTTTTTCATGCTATGTTATGTTTCAAAATTTTATACCATGATAGATGTATGTTTAGGTTCAGCTGTGGTAGTGGACAAACAGAAAGGAAGAAAATATGTCGGGGGACAAATTTCTTGTGATTGTGAGAAAATAGACCTCTGAGCTAAGTGGGCTTACATAACGGAAAAGATGTAACAAATAGAAATAGGCATAGTATAGGAAATCTGTAAAATCTCAGATATTAGTTATTAATCTTAGCTATTAGCTAGTTCGAATGACTTGAATTTATTTTGGAAGTTCCGAACACTACAAAGATCAGAGGCACTGTGTTCACAAACACACCACAAAAAATATATTTGGAACTGAATTCTGAACAGTACAGCAGAAACCCATATTTTGAGTTTAAATTTGATTGCTGAAACTATTCTACTAAAAAAAGTCATGCATCTCTGTTATCCTCTGTGCTGTGCTAATCAGATATTTCTCTTTCAACGGATAAAACAATTGCACTGATGCCTAGCTGCATCACAGCACTACTAGCCCCAACTATACAATTCACAGTTGCTTTAAAAGTCCCACACTTGTTATTTTATTTGGTGCAGAGTAGAACTGCACCACAGAAATGAAGTGGATAGAACGTGGCAAGCTAACTGAATCAACAAAACAGTATCTTAGGGTTCTGAACAGCGCACTACTGCCTAGCCTATAGCAGGTCATTCTTTTCTGATTTGCCAGTCCAGTTCAAAATTTCAAGATTTGGAGAAAATCAATGAGAACTATAGCTGTCCTGATCCATCAAATCTTATTCTTCAGAAAATTAGGAGGGTGCTGGCTCTTAAGTAGCAAGGGGTTGCATTAGTGGTGGTAATTCTGCCCCCCATGGATCATCAAGGAATATGCCGCCCCTTCGCGACCCTAAACCGCAATCTCAAGCGGTGACGCACGCCTAATATCATATTGTGTACTGGCTAACATTTAGAATCAGTCAGCAGTATCTAAAGTAGTGCCCCTTCCCTGGAAGATTCTTATGCATTCGGTGGTCAGCACACCGCATACTCAAAAAAGTAGATGCAGAAAACTGGAACCGCTCGACGCCTCGATCGCTCTTACCGGCCTTTTTAGTATTTTTTTTATTCGCAAATGATGGTTGACATTGCTTCTCCAATTTATGTTTTATTGATGTATGTTGTGTCCGGCATACTTCACCAAGTGAGAAAACAATTATCGCAAAGGTACCAAACATTTGCTTTGATTCCGCGGTACCAAGAAATCAGATATAACCAGCATAGCAAGCAAGTCAACACAAGCAATTCAGAGCATTGGGCGCTAAAGATGTGTGCCAGTTAAACAATCCGCAGAGGTTTGACATGATGATACAGGAGTTTGAGAATCTCAGATGTTGCTGAATCTTGAGGCAAACCAAGAAGCAAACTTCTACTTTTGACCATTTTATGCGGCAAATAGCGGGTCTGTTCTTGTTGTTTATGCTGAGAGGGAAGCAAAGTTGTATCTTTGCTCAATTATGCAGGGAACGGCAGACGCAGCGCAAGCTTCAAGATCAGATTCAGACTTGGGAGGGACACAGAAGTAACTTATGTTAACATGTTATGTGCTGTCAGGGTGATTATTATTACTAACCCAATGGGCTTAAGTTGCCGAGATGAATAGAACTCCAGCCTCGAAACGCCAATCATCGGCAAGGTCTAGATAATAGCTCTACCTGTATAGCAAACAGCAAATTGGCCATTTCTGTTTCTCGGGCAAATGTGTGCTCGGCAAGTTATCTGAGTCTTCTATATCAACTGGACAGTTGGTGAGCAGAGAATAATTGCTCCTTTTATAATACTGGCTTGAGCGTATCGTTGACACCGAGGGATCATGTTGCTTGAGGGTGTACAAAGGACTATCTTGCCAACTGGCCTTTGCGAATTCTTTTGCATTGCATCCAACATTATGAGACGCGGCGAACAGATTCGAAAAAATGTGCGTTGCCATCTGTGTACTACTAGCAGTGCTACTACTAATATGAAGAATCTGAAGTACTGAGAAGCAAGTACATGATGGATTTCCCAAAGACTCTTTAATTTAGCCTTAAGTACTAATTACTGTCGGTAGAGGTTTAGACATCACATAACCAAGAGTTCTGATGAGATCCATAGCATAGAATCTTCATTTAGTAAATTACCTTTCTTATCTCTCAAATGTGAAAAGAGGCAAGATTCCATTTGATCCCCATCAAACACTCCCACTGTGGAACAAACCGAGACGCCACAAACTCTAAGTCCTGAAGTAGCAACAGAAGGCACTATTTAACTCAAGTTGCAAATTATAAAACTAGAAAGTAGAGGATGCACAACTAAGCCAAGCTACTTTCCTGCTGACATCAAGCAGCAATTATTGATCAGTTCAGTCCAATCAGCTAGTGCAGTGTGGATGCAAGCAACCCCGAGAACCAATCATCGTCGATAACCGCTAATTTTAACATGAAGAGTTGGATTTATTTAATGTCCAGTCTCAGATGTCACTACTTGATGGTACCTTAGCCTGGCTACTTTTGACTGGAAGAGCCATCTGTGACACTATACCAGCGTTGCAAGTAAGCGCGAATGGTATTAGATGCCCTCACAATTTTTTTAAGGAAAACAAGAAGAGATCTGGTTTCATGTGGCATTTGGAGCAGGCATGAGATATTCGATAAGATCATCATTATGGAGGCGATCTTTATCTATTATCGTTGTGATACTAATTTAATTGTCATTCCAGGTTTCCCTACTAATCAGCCTAGTTAGTCATCACCAAAACTAATGGGACTGACACAAGTAAACTCCGCAGGATTCAGTGGGCCACAATTTATCCCAAGAAAAGAAAAATGGGATCTTCGTTGACACAAAGTACCATGCCGTCATAATCTACACACACACACAAAAAGAAGAAGTGTAGACACAAATTACCATGTCATAATCTCATCATCTCAGTTCTCAACTGATCCTTTTTTTCTGCTTTCTGATATGCAGTGCACTTGTTGATAACTTGATATCCTTCCTACCACATTTCAAAGATTCTGCTCTTGAATTTTTTTTTCTCGAGAAAACGCAAAAGAGTTTGCGTTTCATTGCATTGAACAGGAAGACATCGGGGGTACAACCTCCAGGAAGGAGGGACACACACACACTGTTGCAGCCTTGTACATGTGTGTGTGACAAATCCTCACCAAGCGACTACAACTAGGTAAGGAGGTGCCCTCAACTACAACACACAACGACATTAGGCCTCGCCCAGCCAGACCTCCAGCGAGGCGCCGAGACTCAGAGCAACAAGGCAGCATCACCGCCATTGCTAGACACCACCAGGGATGATTGCAGCTCCAGGACTGCCCAGACCAACGTACCACACACCCATGTGCCTAGGAGTCGGCGGGTGAAAGGCAGGACCCGACAGGAACTGGCATAACATTCGTTGGGGGAGCGGTGACGCTGGCATACGTTGCGACCTGCTCCCTGTGCAGCCGTCGACACCAGAGCGATGCATCACCAGCCACCATCTGTCGCATCAAACTCCACATGCAGCCAAAGCAGCGCCATCAAGAGGGTAACGACGTTGAGACGCCACCGCTGCCCGGTCTGGGAGGCCGGACATAGGATTTCTCCCGGTGCTCTAGGAGGAGGTCCAGTTAGGGTCATGCCAACGCCTCCAAGGAGGTGACGGCACCCCTCGGGCGTCGCCGTTGACAGCGCAGGCCATTGCCTCGCGGGGATTTCGCCCCGACCCATGAGCAAGGACCTCAGATGAAGATTCAGACTGGACATGGCAAAGAACGCCGGAGAAGACAGACACACATGGAGGAGGGAAGCCTAGGAACGTCGACAGTCGCAAAAGTGGGCACCAGCCAGCGCAGCGCCAGCAGGCCAGCCACCACCGGGAGCGTGTCCAGCAGGCGACAGCAGTCACCTGCACCGCGCCGCTACTGCGCCGGCTCGCAGCCTCCGCCACCAGGATCCGCCGGGGCACAGCATCGCAACAACCGTCAGGGTTGTCGTGCGCGTGCTCACCAACCCAGCGGTGACCACTGGCGGCGGCCGGGAGGGGTGTGGAAGGAGGGACAAGGGTGGGCAGGGGCAGAGCGTGGTTGACGCGGGCCAGGGCGGGCCCGCGCGGCCCAGATCTGGGCGCTTGCAGCTCTGCCGCTCACTGCAGCGGCCAGCCGTTGCCAGGCAGCTCCACCGTGCGCGCGCACCGCGCCATCTCGACCTCCCCTGCGCGCAGACCGCCGTCCGCCGCGCCACCGCACGCTCTCACCGCTCCAGCGCGCCCAACACCTGCGCGCGAGCACGCGAACAAGGGCCCCGCCGCCGCCGTCCACCGACGTGGGCTTCGCTGCCGGCATCCTCCAGTGGCGGCGAGGGGAGGGAGGGGGCTTGGGTGGCGGCTAGGGTTTCGCCACCCGAGTCGCCCCTGGGAGCGACGCGGGGGCTGGGGGGGGGGGCAGTTTTGTTTAAGTTGCAGTGATACCGCTCTTGAAAATTTTCAGCCTCTCAAAAACCAGACAGGTCTCTAGAGGTGGAAACTGTTGACCTTGAGAATATATAAAGGCCCTAATGAGTAATGTGCACAGGTCAAACCAGAATAAGCCCATCTGGTTGATCTGAACTGAACTACTGAAGCGGCCGTGCACAGGTACGTGCATCATCATGCTACATATATTTTCTGTTAATCCAAGGGATGCACTGAGCTCGCGACGCGTCGCGTGTGGTTCTAGAGCGGCTCGATCTCGAACCACTTGCATGGCTGCATCTAAGCAGCGGCGTAGAGGAGATACTCGACGCCGTCGTTGCTTCCCTCTTCATCTATCTCTAGGGCCAAGTTGTGCATTTCTTTAACCGGAGAAACATATACTAGATTAAGTGTCACTACTGCCTAGCTACTACTGGGTGATTTGTTTATGGTGCAAATGGCCTATAAATACAAGTGCGGCTTGATGCGTTTCTTCCTCATCAGCTTCTTCATCTTCAGAGTTTTAGAGATCAAGCAGTTGGGTTCAGAGCAATGACAAAAAGATTTGCTTTCGAGGAGAAGGAGATGGCGCGCATGCTTCTGCTCGTGTCGCGCGAGCAGGCGATGCCCATGCCGATGCCGGTGGCGGTGCATGGTGACCGCGTCCCGGAGCGGGTGTTCGTCTGCAAGACGTGCGACCGTGTGTTCCCGTCGTTCCAGGCTCTGGGCGGGCACCGGGCCAGCCACAAGAAGCCGCGGCTGGACGACGGCGGCCACCTCAAGCCCAAGCTGCACGGATGCTCCGTCTGCGGGCTGGAGTTCGCCATCGGCCAGGCGCTCGGTGGCCACATGCGGCGTCACCGTGCCATGGCCGCAGGGGGAGGCGGTGGCGTCATGGCCATGACGCCACCGACAGCAGTGATCAAGAAGCACGGCGAAAGCGGCGACGACGCCGTTGTCGGCATGAAGCGCGGGATGTGGCTCGACTTGAACCATCCACCTTGCGACGAGTACAGCGCCGGCAGTGAGAGCGACGACGAGTGCGGCCACGACGCAGCTGCCGCCGGGTACACTTTCCACCAGTTCCTGGATACCGGCACCATGGCGGTTGGCTGCGTCTAGCTACACCATATCTCCCACTCCGTTGCCGGGTTTTGCCGGATAGTACAATATTTTCTCGTGTGTACTTTGGCAGTAACTTCTCTTTTTTTTTACCCCTTTTCTTTTCCTTTTTCATGCATGGATAGATCCATACTTTGTAGCAGTAGACGAGTGCCCAGTGAAAGGCATCCTATGGCACATAAATCATTTCTTTGAGATGATTAATTTTGTGCCTAATTTGGTGGCTTTGGAGGCTCACCAGAGCTATTTCCCTCAGCTTTTCCGGTTATTATTTGTCCGGTTATTATTGAGAAAGAAACCTTTGGTCAAGTGGCTCAAGATGTAATTATCCAACTGTAGTAAAGTATATATAGAGCTTGTGACTTATCAATTGGTGCCCCATGTCATCTTCCCTCTTTTAGTAGGTGTTCATTGTTACCTACAGAATGATATTTTTAAATTGTCTACTTTGAACCATAAATTATTGTGCGGTCCGAATTGAACCGTGAACTATGCAACTGTCAACCACATTAAACCCAGAAAATTCTAAAACCATTTAACATGAACTCAGATCTAGTATTGAACAGTGGCTTTCCATTTGAGGCATTTCAACACTATGACTTGACAGTCTGCGCAAATTCGTCCAGAAATATGACTATTTATGCCATGTGAAGTAATTAAAAAAATCAATTATCTATTGTGTTTAGTTGTGTGTTTACATGGAACACAAATGATCATATTGGTTGGTTGATTTTTCATGTTTTCCTTTTTAGAATTAATTCTCTATGCCCTAAATTCCTTTCCACTTTTAGGATTTCTTTTATTATTTGATTTTTCATGTTAATTTTGTATACTTTGGTAGTAATTTAATCTTTATTCATGCAGGATAAGTCCATATTTTGTAGCACTAGATGGGTGCTTAGTTTGGTGGTTTTGGAGTCTCACCAAAGCTATTTACCTCAGGTTTTCCTGTTATTATTGACGACAAAAAATCTTTGGTCAAGTGGCTCAATGTTGTCTTGGCTCTCTTAGTATGTGCTCAGTATTACCACTAATTTGTTTTTTTTGTAAATGTCCACTTTGAAACATAAATTGGCATGTGTTCCAAAACTTCAAACTGAACCATGAGCACTGAAACTATCCATAGTAAAACCCTGAAAATACTAAAGCTGTTTAAAATGAACTAAAACATGGTTATGAAGAGTGGCTTGCATTTTTGGCCTTCCAGAAAAGGGTAAACGAATTCACATATTTAGCAACTACTATGGTATGATAAGCTACATGAATCAATCCAAAAATATGACTATTTTTTTCATGTGAAGGAAATAATTAAGGGAAGTTCATTTATCACGTGTATTTGCATGGGACACAAATGATCATATCATTGTTTGCCCCCCTGATTTGACTTTTACTATTAATTCTCAATGCCCTTAATTTCTTTGGAAATAGATTGGAAAGACTGTGCACGTTAGGAATTTCATGAAAAGAAATTAAGAGGACATGAGAGGGTAGTAGGTGCCGACTGGAGGGCATGCCATGGTACATAAATAATTTCTTTGGGGTGACTAAATTTGTACTTAATTAATTTGGTGGCTTTGGAGGCTCACTAGACCTACTTACCGCATGTTCTTTGGGTATTAAAAAACAAATTCTTTGGTCAAGTGGCTCAGTGTAATTATATGATTAGAGTAAAGTATATACAAACCTTGTGGTTTATCAGATGCCTCTTTTAGTACGGTGTTCATGATTGACAAAAAAAAAGTCCAGTCTGAACCATGAACTATCGTGTGGTCCATATTCATGAACTATAACAATATCTACAATAAACCATGTGATACTAAAACAATTTAACAGGAACTCAGACCCGATTTTGAAGAGTTGCTTGTATTTGTGGCCTTCTAAAAAGGATGATAGGTTCCATATGTTAAAGAAATGCTATGACATGATAACTGCAAAAATTCATTCAAACTATGAATATTGTGTCATCTAAAAAACCCAGGAAAAGTTTATTATCTTGTGTGTTCCCATGGAAAACAAATAATCATGTTCGTTGTTCGGTTTTTTAGGTTTCCATATTTAGCTTAATTCTGCATGTCCTAAATATAAATGGATTTTTAGCAATATTTTTTTAAAGAAGTTACACGTTGGGATTTCCGAGAAAATGAATTAAAAACATGAGATAGGACAAATCTAGGAATTGGGAGCATGCAAAAAATCATCCAAAAAATATTAAAATTCATATTCTACATAAAAAAGAGGAATCTATGGGTCCCATCGTTTCTGCACATGACACAAATGGTCATATTTTTTAGATAAACTACTACTCGCAATTCATAGATCTCATGACATTCTTTAAATTTATGGATTGTTTTAAAAAAATGAATACCTCGAAATGCCAAAATACTACCCGAGGAAAGTTAGGTTGGAACAGAACAATTTTAGAAAGTTTAGACTAATCTGTATTGTTTCGTAGTTTTTAGCTTCAAGTTGGACCTAGCACCATAGTTCGAGTTTTAGGATAAACTTATTGAACTTTGCAATGCATATCAAAGTGGAAATTTAATTAGTACACTATCAAGGATAGCTAGCTGGTATTATATTATTTAAAGAATATGTATATTAAACTGTTTTTGGTGATGAGAACATTGAATCGGTGTTCTTCTCCTTCTTTTAACAACAAATTATTTTGATGTAGCGCCCATTAGCTATTATTATATATTAAATGCTTGTTATAGTAGCAAGGATATCTTAACTTGCCGACTGTTATTACAAGCCGATTCATCACACAATTATACATCTAGATATTCCAGGACATATGCCTACAATTTGCATTCTACGTATAGTTCCACAATGACGCATGGCTTATGCATGGCTTGTCTCAAGAATAAAACTATGTTGAATAATGTCAATGAGAGTTAATACATAGTTCAAAACATGTTAATGGTTAGATAATTTTGCTAAAGATTCATGAATTAATTATCATTATTAGTTATGTAGGGTTAGTATATATCATGGGAGGATATATATTTGACCTTAGGCCATCTCTTTACACCACTTTATATATGGAGACGATATTCAGTGAAGACACCATCTGTTTAAAGAAATAAATGATTTGCTAGTTTTTTTTATCATGGATATTAGTACAGCATTTTTTTAAACATGTCGTGGTATCACGGGATTAGGGTTTTTAACCTTTTAAATTTTTGTTTGATTTCATATACATGGTCTCTCAAAAAATACTTTCTGACTTTGTTCTATTTCTTGCAGATAACCCACATTTTGTCTCCATGTTAGCCAGGAATGGACATGTTGTGGGATATGAAGAATTGATACTCCATAAAGTGGGTTTCGACAGATTCATAAAAATAATTCGATACCGGGTGCCTTACAACTTACAAGTGTAGTAGTTATCCTACCATTCTCCTGCCGCTAGGTAGTTGCATGTACTAGTAAAGAAAGCTGGTATTCCCCTTAATCATGTAATGCTTGATGAGGTTGTCATGAGCACACAAATGTTGACGAATGCAAAGCATCCCTAATTAATATTTCTAACACAAGAATTGATGCCTTGGTGATTCCGCCATCAAGGAGAAGCGCGTAGAACTGTTACTTACTATACTAAAGCGATGGAATCTCGAGGCCTGAATTTCCCTAGCTAGTTTAGTTTAGTCCATAGTAGTGCTTCTCATGTGTGCATGCAAATAAGTATACCGTCTTGCTCAAGGTTAAACAAGTGTTAATCAAGAAGCAAATTTGCATTGCAACTCTCCTTGAAGCTTTACACATATGATTAATAATGGTGGTGTACATACGTCTGGTGATGGCTGCTAACGTCGAAGGCAGCCAGATCAGGCTCAACTCAGCTGCAAGTTTTGGTTTTGGGTCCAGAGGCTCACACATCGCACATGCTACCAATTACCAAACCAATGCAAAGCTGCATGCTGCATGGACTGTATAACAGACTAAGTGACGTGGATGCCATGCAAAGATGGTTGCTAAAGCTCTACCTGTACCTTAAAAAAAACTACCTTGTTCATGGGAACTAGAACTTTGGAAACTTTCTAGGCATGGCAGAGTAATTTTGCATGTAGAAAGCTGCGTTTTGACGAAGATTACATTGGTGTTGTTCACGGTTAAATGCACTAGAGCAATCTTGTGACCAGATTGTAAAAATAGAGCAAGGTTTGATGGAACTACTCAAGGAGCAGTGCTTATGGCGTGTGCCGTAGTTTCGTATATTTTTTTTCTCGCCAGGCTGAAAAGGCGTGAATATTGTCTATAAAGCGGAGTGTATCCCAACCAAGTCCATCCAAAACCAAATTAATTTGGGTTCACTGTGGATTTCACTTTCATAAGCCCACCCAGAAGTGGGAGTCCCCTGGCTTGCCATTGAGTCGTGAACTCATGATCGAGTTTTATTTTTAGGTACTTTATATACTGAGTATTGAGGAGCCTAGAAATCACTTGTAAAGCAGTCTTATACTCTGCACATAGAATATCCTCAAGCCAACATGATATGGGTGCCTACATAATATACTCCAATCTGCGAGTTTATATAGTCTTCACCTTTCCCAATATAAGGAGTATGTTTGACAAGATGTAATACGAAAAAAATACACCTTATATTTTGAAATAAAGAGAGTATATTTTTTATGCATGCCATTTTGCCATTAAAACCTGGATGGATAGTAATCGAGCCTTTTATGAACCCCACTTGGCATTTCAGAAAAAGATATACAATGTACAATACATAGGAAGGCTGATGAGCACGTGGATTATTAACACCAAGCGTCTCGAACTGAGAGGTGCTTTTCTTAGGAACTACTTACACCTAGGTGCTTCTCAAAGCGATCCAGTCTCTATTTCGTCAGCATTCCCGAGTTTATTGGAGTGGATAGGAAAACTCAGATATTTGAAGGGACAAGTTCTGAATTTGCAGTGAAAGAGTCTTCACCAGGAAAAAAAACTCATGCAGAATTTATTTCGCGGGAAACGCTCTTGTAGAAGTTAATTTGAAGCGGGTTGTTGCTTTATATATAAAGCGGGGCAAAAGCGTGTTTAGAGAGAGAAGTTAATTTTGAGCTCAGACAACTTCTCGAAAGCGCATAAAATTAGGTTAAGATGTGCTGCTTGGTACGGGCCATATAATATATATCCGGCTTAGGTATTACACTTATACTCCGGCGGTTGTTTAACAGTAGTTTTAGTTAAGGTGGCTTTTCGGCTGGATGAAGCCACAAACTGGAAGAGGCCTTTTCTTGATACTGCCAGCCAGCATTTGTTGGTGACTGAGTGAGTGCACAAGCTACGTATCAGATTCAAGATACTGTTTCATGCGGCACTTGGGACGGCCATGAGGCGTCTCATGAATGAGCTCATCATTCATCAAGCATAATTGCCTTTCCAGATTGTGATGTTGGTCTAGTCACGCATGACTCACAGCCAAACCCATGCAAGTGTAGACAATTTAGGATTTCAAGTACTACATGCCTAGGTAGTTACAGGGAAAATGGGAATCCTCACTGACACAAAGTATCATCTACCATTTTATGAAATGGAGTTTTTATCTTGTTGTAGGTACCACACTTCGTAGAATCTCGCGGCAAGAATCTGCAACTGGTGTCTATCCAAATTCGTATTGGATACTGAATTAATATGTTTTTCTGAGTTTCTTAAGACATGTTTCTAGAAGAGGAACAGTTGACCCAGAATCTAATTGGACGCCTGCATCCTGCATTATCATGCACGATCTGCTGCATATTTATCCATTAGCTAGCCCAAGAGAAAAGAAGAGATGCATCATGGTTCCATGGCGCCGCGTTACGTGCAGCTAGCTACAGGAAGCGGCAGCTGCTTCTTGGTCTTGTTGTAGGGGTAGCTTGCGCTGTTTGTTTAATCAGAAACTCATGCAGAGATGGTTAGAGTCACTGCTGCCTTGCTACTGGCTGATTACTTTAGTTATGGCTTAGTTCCTTGTCTATAAATACAGATGCAGTTTGATGCGCTCTTCTTCATCCATCTGTCCATAGCCAATCTCAGCTGCTGCTTCTTCTTCTTCTTCCATTTGTCCATCTGATTAAGCTTCTTCTTCAGTGGTTAGTGAGCAATGATGAAGAGATTTGCGTTCGAGGAGAGGGATATGGCGCGCATGCTGCTGCTGGTGTCGCGGGAGCAGGCGATGCCGGTGGCTGCACGCGGTGACCGCGCCCCGGAGCGCGCGTTCGTCTGCAAGACGTGCGACCGCGTGTTCCCGTCGTTCCAGGCGCTGGGCGGGCACCGGGCCAGCCACAAGAAGCCGAGACTGGACGGCGACGGCGACTTCAAGCCCAAGATGCACGGCTGCTCCATCTGTGGCCTCGAGTTTGCCGTCGGCCAGGCGCTCGGCGGCCACATGAGGCGTCACCGTGCCATGGTTGCAGGAGGCGATGGCGTCACGGCGGGTCCGCCGGCGAAGACGACCGACAACCTTGAGGACAGTAACAACGCCGTTGTGGTTGTTGGCAGCGGAGGAGGCATCAAGCCCGGGCTGTGGCTTGACCTGAACCACCCGCCGTGTGACGATGTGGGTGGCAGCGACGTCGATCATGGCGAGTGCGGCCATGACACCGCAGCCGCTGGGTACACGTTCCACCAGTTTTTGGATGCCGGCGCCATGGCGGTGGACTGCGTCGGCTACTAGCTCCTCTCCCTCTATTGCCGGGGTTTTGCCGGACAGTACATTAATAACTGTGTGTGTACTTACTACTTTAGGTTCTCTTTTCACTTTTTCTTCTTCTTCTTCGATGAAGACATTAATCCACATTTTCTAGTAGTAGGTTAGATGAGTGCCTAATGGAAGGGCATGACGCACATAGATCATTTCCTTTTGAGATGACAGTGTGCTCAATTTGGTGGCTTGGAGGCCCACCAAGACTAATTACCTTGGGTTTTGCTGTTATTATTATCGATGAAAAAACCTTTGGTCAAGTGGCTCAATGTAATTATATTGTCATTGTAAAATATACGCATGGAGTTTGTGGTTTTTCCATTTGGTGCAAGTGATTATGTGTTTTTTTTTACGTGCAAGCCAGGAGCAATGCCAATTTCATTAAGATAGAAACACAAAAAACAGAGTGGCTTGGTTTAGAGCATCTATAACCTGAACCCCAAATCCAACCCAAACGTCCGGACGGGCTGCCCGATCAGTGTTCGGACGCAAAAACGCTACCCAACTAACCTTCTCATAGCCGGCCCAAACGCACGGACTGGCGGACACACGCCCATATCCAGTCCAAATCTGGGGCGAATATGGAGACGCCCAGACGCGCCCGAGCACGCCCGCCACGTCGGATGCGGCCCATGCTGGCCCACCTGACCCGGCATAAAAGGACCCTATCGACACCTCCGGCCGAAATCCTAGCCACATTCCACTCCACTCCACTTCCCTCCCGCACTACCAAGCTCCTCTCTTGTCAGCCCCAACATTCTCATCCATGGCGGTGCACGGATCTGACACTCACATGTTCGGATCTGAGGACTAGGAGCCCACCCCTTGCAGCCTCGAGGAGCAGATGGCCATCGTCTGCACTATTCTCCAACGCTACCGGGAGGAGTGCGCCCTCACGTGGGAATCCCCCCGCCCAACTTGTGTTCGGATCCGGAGCTGGCGGATCATGGGTGTGACGCCCGGATAATCAAGCTACAGTAAACCTCTACTAATGATGCCATGTCACCTCGATTACTATTGCAAATCTCGCGTTGGATCAACACCGATTCAAAATTCAAATTTGAAATTAAGGCAAACAACAAAAGTTTTCCAAAAATAAAACTAAAAATGTTCTAAATGTGTTGGATAAATCATAGGTAATTATGGTGGAGAAACCAAACTGTGATAAAGAGTATAAAGGCTCTAAAGTAATTAAATAGTAGTTAAAACAATTAAATAAATGCCTATTGAATTTTATAAAATATCAAATTATTTTGGGTTAAGGATTAATGTGGCAGTAGTATATTTACAAATACTAAGTTAGGTGCTAGTGATAAGTTTTACAAAACTAAAATAAAAGGAAACTAGAAATGAAACACGAAAGAATAACTAAAAAGAAAAAGACAGAGACAAGAAGCCTCCCTCCCCCCACTGGGCTTTGGCCTAACTGGCCTCTTGGCCACCAGGCCGGCCCACCCCACTTCCCATATCCTCCCCTGTCGGCCGAAACCCTAGGGCAACCCCCCCACTCGCCCCGCACACACTCCCGCACAATCCCCACCCACTCTCTCGTCCCTCTCGCTCCCGATCTAGATCGGGGCTCAACCCCGACCGCGCCCCGCCGACGTCGCCGTCGTTGCCCGTGGATCCCGTGGCCTGCCGCCGAGCTTCGTCGCTGGATCCGCCGCCTCCTCGTCTCCTCCTCACGCCGCCTCGACCATGCCTCCTCGCCGGTCTGCCTCCTCCAACGCCGTCGTCCCCATCGACCACCTCGACACACGCTGCTCGTACCCCCTACGCTCCCTCGATGAGGCCTCACCCTCCCCCCTTCCCTGCCTCTGCTCGGTGCCGGCCGCGCGCACGCGCACCACCGCGCCGGCCACGCCGCCGCCCGCAGCTCTCGACCGCGACTGCGCCCACCCGCTCCCGCGCGCTACGCCTAGATGTTGCCGCACGCGACGCCCACGACGTCAACACGCTGCGTTCGAGCCCTCCTCGCTGCGCCTCGCCCTTGTCGCTGCCGAAGCGAGGCCGCCGTGGCCTCGGGCCCTCGCCGCCATGCCCGCCTCCTTCCTCGGCGTCCTGGCGCGCTCCGCCTTCCCGCGGCTGCCCTGCCCGGCGTCGTCCTCGCGCTTCGCCGCTGCCTCCTTCCACACGCCAGACCGCTGCTGCTCGCCAGCGCCCGCCTCAGATCTCTCGCTTCGCCCCACCGCCGGCGTCGACCTCGCCCGCCTCTGCACCCACCTGGCGAAGACGCCACACCCACGGCCACCTCCGGCCCCGGCCTGCTCCTGCCCTTGCCCGCCCACCAGCGGTGGCCTCACACGCAGCGCCCGGCGGCCGACGCTGCAGGTTCGGGCTGCCCGTCAGGCGCCTAGCGCCGCCCGCCCAGAATCTGTTCGCTCGCGCCCGTTTGGCCCCAAGGGCCTATGACAAATGGGCCCAGCCCAAGAACGTTTTTGTAAAAAAAATAAAAAAATAATTAATAAAAATAAAAATGAATTAATAAAATTTATAATTAATTAATTAGTGAATTAATTAAGTTAATTAATCATGTTTAATTAATCTAATTAACTAGTTAGTTTAATTAAATAGTAATTAGTTTAGCTAAATCCTAATTAACCTAAACAAAGTATGACAGGTGGGCCCTGCGCGTCCGTTTGACCATTCAACACCTCTGTTGACTGCTGATGTCATGATGACGTCAGCATACACTATTCTGGATAATGTTGAATTAAAATATTGAATAAATTCTAAAAATGATTAAATTTTTTAAAATTAATATAAAATGAACCGTAGCTCGGATGGAAAAACTTTGTACATGAAAGTTGCTCAGAACGACGAGACGAATCCGGTTACGTAGCTTGTTCGACCGCCACACACCCCTAGCATATCAAACACATAATTTTTCCCCTCCGGTTTATTTGTCCGAAAACGCGAAACACCGGGGATACTTTCCCGGATGTTTCCCCCCTTCGCCGGTATCACCTCTTACCGTGTTAGGGCACACCTAACACCGTTGTTTGCTTTGTCATGCATCTGTTTGCATTGTATTCATTTTTCTTCCCCCTCTTCTCTCCGGTAGACTACGAGACTGACGCCGCTGCTGCTGCCCCGACCGACCACGTTGTTGATTTAACCCCTACTTGCAGAGCAACCAGGCAAGCCCCCCCCCCCTTGATCACCAGATATCGCCTATTCCTTCTCTCTACTGCTTGCATTAGAGTAGTGTAGCATGTTACTGCTTTCGTTAATCCTATTCTGCTGCATATCCTGTCATTGTTGCTACAGTTGTTACCCTTACCTGCAATCCTAAATGCTTAGTACAATATGCTAGTATTCCATCAGTGGCCCTACACTCTTGTCCGTCTGCCATGCTATACTTCTGGGTCGTGATCACTTCGGGAGGTGATCACGGGCATATGCTATATACTTTATACTATTACATTACTTATGATACTGTTCGGAGATGGGGGCTGAAGGGGCAGGTGGCTCCATTCCAATAGTGGTGGGCCTGGGTTCCCGACGGCCCCCGACTGTTACTTTGTGGCGGAGCGACAGGGCAGGTTGAGACCGCCTAGGAGAGAGGTGGGCCTGGCCCTGGTCGGCGTCCGTGGCTACATCAATTAACACGCTTAACGAGATCTTGGTATTTGATCTGAGTCTAGCCACTGGCCTATACGCACTAACCAACTACACGGAAACAGTTATGGGCACTCGACGTCGTGGTATCAATCGAAGCCTTCGTGACGTCAGCGACTGAGCGGCGCGCGCCGGGTTGGACCGCGTAACGTAACTTCCTTTGAAATGGAGGTTGCTAGGTCTGCTCTCCGGCCGGGTACGCAATGTGCAGGTGTGCAATGGGCGATGGGCCTAGACCCCTGCGCGCATAGAAATTAGACCGGCGTGCTGACCTCTTTGTTGTGCCTAGGTGGGGCTACGACGTGTTGATCTTCCGAGGCCGGGCATGACCCAGGAAAGTGTGTCCGGCCAAATGGTATCGAGCGTGTTGGATTATGTGGTGCACCCCTGCAGGGAAGTTTATCTATTCGAATAGCCGTGTCCCTCGGTAAAAGAAGGACGACCCGAGTTGTACCTTGAACTTATAACAACTAGAACCAGATACTTAATAAAACACACCCTTCCAAGTGCCAGATACAACCGGTGATCGCTCTCTCACAGGTCGACGAGGAGAGGATCGCCGGGTAGGATTATGCTATGCGATGATACTTGGTGAACTTACCATCTACTCTCTTCTACATGCTGCAAGATGGAGGCTGCCAGAAGCGTAGTCTTGACTGTGATTAGCTATCCCCTCTTATTTCGGCATTACGTAGTTCATCACCGATATGGCCCCTTTACACATATACCTATGCATATGTAGTGTAGATCCTTGCTTGCGAGTACTTTGGATGAGTACTCACAGTTGTTTTTCTCCCTATTTTCCCCCTTTCCATTCTACCTGGTTGTCGCAACCAGATGTTGGAGCCCAGGAGCCAGACGCCACCGTCGACGACGAGTCCTATTACAGCGGAGGTGCCTACTACTATGTGCAGGCTGTTGACGACAGCCAGGAGTAGTTTAGGCGGATCCCAGGCAGGAGGCATGCGCCTCTTTCGATCTGTATCCCAATTTGTGCTAGCCTTCTTAAGGCGAACTTGTTTAACTTTGTTTGTACTCAGATACTGTTGCTTCCGCTGACTCGTCTATAATCGAACACTTGTATTCGAGCCCTCGAGGCCCCTGGCTTGTATTATGATGCTTGTATGACTTATTTATATTTTTAGAGTTGTCTTGTGATATCTTCCCATGAGTCCCTGATCTTGATCGTACACGTTTGCATGCATGATTAGTGTACGATTGAATCGGGGGCGTCACAATGGGCTAGAGGATCACATCGCGTGTCGCCGACGACGGTAACCACGGCCACATGATGCAATGCCACCGAAACATTTTAGGTGGCACCTCGTCCCCGCGGCGTCTCGCTCTGAAATGGAGGCCATTTGAGCCTCCATGACCCACGCGAATCCTAGAAGGAGACGCGCTGTGCCCACCCCGCAAAGCTTTGGGCGTGGCTTCAAGCAGAGGCGGTTGCCGCAACCCTTGCGGCACAGGCGACCACAACAGCTCGCGACGTGGAGGAGGCTTTGGCAGCCCGCGATGCGGCGTCAAATGAATCCCTCCGTGTCTACATTGCCGATAAGCCGTGGAGGAGGACAGTGAAGGCGAGGCAAAAGAAAAAAGCCAGGCGGTCCGAGCCATGGCCGGACTGCACCCCCCCTCACCCCCCGGCCCCAAGGAGGAGAAAGACGAGGACGTCGGCGCATCGGACAACTCCTGCAGTGAGAAGATCCGCTTCAATCCGTTCTGCGTCTTCGGCCGCTAGTACGACAAGGTCGACGGGAAGGGCAAGGGCTAGGCCGGTCGTGGATGAACTTTTCTGGTCATCATTTCTTTCATAGTTTGTTGACATGTCAAATTTTGGTAGTTCGATGACATGTGGTAGCTACGTATGATGTTGCATGAGCTAATATGGATTTGAGTATTTGGTTTATATGCATCCCGCTGTGGATGTAACACCCCAAAAATTTAAACATGTTTTGTTTATTAAAATTTTTGCCAGGAAATTAAATCTTTCATTTTTTTGGATTTTCTTTGATTTCAGAACCACTCCTTTCTTTGATATTATAGAGCGTTTACCCCAAGTGAAAACTTTCCAAATGTGTTATTGGACTTGTTTATCTTCCCAAGACCATTTCTTTTGATCAGTGGAATTATTTCTAAGATTATTCTTTCCTGAACTTTATTTCCCTTAAAATGGTTTTTCATAAGTGTCAAAGGCTCATTTGCACTACAACCCTTTCAGAAAATCCTTTAAAATTTTCTTCAAAATTTGGGGATGCCATGTGATGTTTTTAAATCAATTTGATGCAAAAATATCTCTTATCCATTGGATATTTTGAGCTCTACCCCAAGTTTTCAATACTGGTCCAGTTGATAAAATTGCACTACAACCTAGTGAATTATTTCTTTAAAGCCTCCACCAAAATTATGGGATGTTAGTAGTAGTATATTATTCAACTTTATGCATTAACCCACTGATGTTCTTTGACAATTTTGAGCAAATCATCCTCTTTTGCTCTCTGGCCCAGTTGGGTGTTTTCTACTGCATCCCTAATTATTTTTGCTCTAGTGACCATGAGCTTTCTCCTGCTTGTAGTACACCCTACCAATCCCTTAAGTCCAAGAGATTGGGTCCATTGGAATATTTTTAGTACATGCAATAATGCCATTTTCTTTCTGTCCAGATTTGATTTTCTCAAAAACTTCCACTAACAAGTTTCTGTTTTTGCCAAACCAACATTGCCACCATCTTCTAAACCTAAAGAGACCCTGATGTGGAAAATTTGGCCACCCCAAGAGTTGCCTAGATGCCCTTGGCATTCTGGCAAACACTTTGTGTGCATGGCCAGTTTTGGCATGAATTTTAATTTGCATTATAAACTTGATCCCCTGACCTAACCACCATGTCCATTAATCTCCTTGCGAACTCTAACCTAGTCCTGTTAATTGCCAACCTTGCTCAAGCACTCTAGGCCACCCTGGCATTCTGTCGAGCATGTCGCGTGCGTGCTCTGGGCGCGCCCAGAGCGCACGTTTTGCATGCGCGCGCAACCGAGCCGCCGCGTTCGCTACCCCGCGCCCTAGCCTTTGCGCGCTTGCAGACGCCCCACCCTCGACCACTCACCAGAACACTCCAAGCCGCCCTGGCGCCCTACAGCGCCGCCGTCAGGGCCCTCTTGGTGGCATGCCAGCGTCCACAGTACGCCTCAGCCATGGACGGCGCCGGCCGAGCCACAACTCCTCGCTAGCTGCCCTCATGAGCAGGCCGTCCTTATCTCCAAGCCCGTCCGCTAGCACCGACCCTGCTCCGGCCATCGCCACGTCGCTCTGCCGCAACAGAAGCGGTCGGCCGGCGATCTTATCCCCAGCAGCAGCGGAACCGACCTTCCCCGGCTATAAATGGCCCCAGACCTCGCTCGAGCATCCTCAGGCAAGCCGTAGAGTGCACCCCCGCTCAAATTCTTCTGAAACCACCGTCTTCCCCGCCTCCGGCAACTTCGGCCGTCGCCGTCCCTCGGCTAAATTCACCGTAGCCGGAGCGCCCTAGTCCTTCCAGCGCCACCATACGACTCCCCTCGACCTTGCGAAGCCTCTCAACCCCTCAAACGTGATTGGGAACCACAGTAGCCCAAGTCCTCAATTCCCCCGAAGCCACCGTCCACCGCGGAGCTCATCACCGGCGACTCCCTCCGCCCCCGCCGCCCTCTCAACCACCGGGAGGACCGCCCTGGACTGGCGGATCCATACCCGCCCTCAGAACCCCGCGAGGAACCGCCGTTCGTCGACGGTGATCGCCGGAGTCCCGCCATTGCTCAGGCAGAGGAGAAGGGAGGGAGAGGCGACTGGTCAAACCTGACCAGTGGGCCCCGTGGACCCACTGTCAGTAACCCACGCGCCGTCCACGCTGGATAAGTGAAAGCGTAAAGCCTCGAGTACGCTTCCTCCCCCCCCCCAACCGTTTTTCTTTTTTCAGTCTCTTTTATTTATTAAAAATAGAATTTGACTAATACTTTGACTAGCTATAACTTTTTAAATATAACTCCAAATGAGTTGATTCTTCTTCCTACCTTTCTCAAATTTTGTCTAGTTTAGTTTCATATTTATTTGAAAAAAATTCAGACAACTTTTTTTGTACTGTTTTGAAACTGTGGGTTAATTCGAATATTTTCAAAAATAGGATTTTGAAGAAGAAAACTTTCAAAAGTCTTGGGATGCACCCTGCCTCTCCTCAATTTGAAGGCAAGCATTCTGAACCCTGGCATAATATTGTGTGTGTTATTTGACACGGTTACAACCCCACCTCGACACGGAGTACCCGTTTTTTTTATGATATGTCATACTCATGAGTGCATATGGATGATTCCATTCTATTGGAGTTGATATGTTTGTGATAGTAGTCACCATCATATGCCTTTCATGCATACCGGAAGGAATCCGGGAAAGCCACTGTCTTGGGTCGACACGGGCTTGTTCCTAGTCCCCCGTCGAGACGGTTGTGTCCGGTACGGCATGATGAGGTATGTCGAGTGGTGATTCTGTCTGTTGATTGAAGTATAAATTGTTATGCTAATCATGCAGGGAATACTTAAACCTCCTGAGTCGACCATAGATCGAGTCTTGTTCCGGTAACCCCCATACTTGTTTCGTACTACCACTTGTCCCTGCCATAGGTAGGGTACGGTTCAGTAAGTCGTCAACCCCTCTCCTAGCACACACCGTACAGAGAGGCCATGGTGGAAGATACCGGAGGCATCCGGTAGGCATGCCACCTGGTCCGGGGGCATGGGTGTTTTCGGTTGGAGCCTCCCCACTTAGTGTTTTGCTTAAACAGGTGTCATGGGTGATTCCAGACACAAGTGAGTTAGGCTGGTGTGCGTGGTCAGGTGTGTTTTCAACCAAAAGACCGTAGACGGAATTAGTCCCGATGGACTAAAGGAATCCGTTACCCGTGGGTAAAGAGTACACTCTCTTCAAAGATTAAACATCTATTCGAATAGCCATGTCCATGTTTAAGGACTATAGTCTGGGATGGGTCAACTATCGGTCTTCGGAGGAAAAACTACTAAGTCAGAACATTGATTATGACCGATGACATATGATGATTATGAGTATTATTATTGTGGACTAACTATTTTCATTATATGATTTATTGAGTATACATGGGACGGTTCTACCTCCTGGATATTCACTATGATTATTCTGTTATAAGCCCTTTATGTGGTGTCGCACAGACGCCCGACTGTGGCATGTTTGTTATTGATTTACTTTATAAGCCCTTTATGTGGCGTCGCTGAGACGCCCGACCATGGAGTGCTTGTTATTTATTTACTATATAAGCCCTTTATGTGGCGTCACTGAGATGCCCGACTGTGGCGTGCTTGTTATTTATTTACTATAAGCCCTTTATGTGGTGTCGCTGAGACGCCCGACTGTGGCATGCTTGTTATGTATTTACTTTATAAGCCCTTTATGCGGCGTCGCACAGACGACCTACTGCGGCATGTTTGTTACTTATTTCACTTATGAGCCCTCTCTGTGGTGTCGCTCAGACGCCCGACTGAGGCATTCTATTTCTACTCTCAAATTGCATTATTCATGTCTTATGTGAATAACTTGCTTGCGTGCATCATGGATTTTATTTTGTGACTGACCTTGTGATCATAGAATGTTTTAGAGAATGTTTATCATTTGAATATTATACCTGTGTTCATAATGTTTGCGAGTACATTCCTAAGTACTCACTGGCTTGGCCCTGGCTATTGTCTTGGCCAGATTTCTTGCTTGGAGAGGAGCGTTGCGATGACAGCCCGGGAGCATGCGCAAATGGCGATAGCAGCCGTGCGAAGATAGGAGATAACCTGGTCAGCTGTTCCTGTGGGAAATGGAGTCCCATAGTCGCAGATGAACCACAAACCGCTTCCGCCATCAGCCACTAGAAACCAATGGTGGTACTCATAGGCCTGAATGGTTTTGTACTACATATTATGTAATTTGCTTGGAGTTTCTGTATCAAGTTGGTGTCTCACCAGCTAACAGTAATCCTGGGGCTGGTGAGCACAAGGGCCATTTTTTGGGAAATTGATATCCCGAAAACCCGGTCCTGACAAACTTGGTATCAGAGCCAGGTGGACTATTGGCTAATCCTATCTTAGCCAGGTCGAAAAACCTAGGTTAGCCAACCCACCAGACCTTAACCTAACCCTGGCCAAGCTTCTCGTGTAAGATAGCCACACAGTGACCCCGACACCTTTTGGCGTGCCCAACCTATCAGCCTAGCCTGTCGATCACGCGCCAGTGATCGACACCTATACTGTCTCATTCGCAAGCGTGAGAAGGAAGACTCCGTCCCCTTTTTCTATAAAAAGGGCACGCTCTAGCCTCAACACAGCACAGCACAGCACAACCTCTTCCCCAAACCAAGCTACGATGCCCAGCCCTATTGTGCACACTGAGACCACAGCAACCAACCTTGGAGGTTTTGTGACCGTGCTCGCAAACCTCACCCATCGTGCCTATGCATTGGAAGAACCGCCAGAATATGTTGTGTACCAAGGACCCATGAGCGGTGAGAGCCGTCAATTCTGGGCCACTGTGCACATCTATGGTAGGGGGCTATCGCCAGAACGCCCCTACAGGTTCGCCGGAAGGACAACTTCCTTTGAGCCACAAGCCATCCAACTAGCTGCTCGAGAGGCTATAGTTCAACTCCGGCACTTGTCGCCCAGAGTTAACTGTCGCTCGTTCTACTACTACCCCAGCCGTGAAGGGTATGGTAGGCCACCCCAGGTTGCCAACGGAGATCACGAGACGGATCCTGCATTGTTGCATCTAGTGCGCTATGTGGGTGCACTAGAGGAATTGTTTGATCAACTCACCCTTGATCTGATCGCAGCTCGTGGAGAACTGGTTCGCCGAGCCCCGGCGAGAGGAGAAGATGAGCCCGACGCTGACAACCCAGTCGGGCTGTTCGGACACCCGATCGAGTCCTTGAGGTCTGCTCCAGCCATCGACCAAAATACCTTGGTGTCCCCAGAAGTGCTTCATCGCCTTTTGGGAACACGCTCCAACGGGATTGTGGCCAAAAATCCCCGGGATGGTCATCATCGCTACCCCGACCCTGCGGCCCCTCAACCTCCTCCAGCTAACCCTAACAGTGAGACCAGAGGAGAAGCCTCGACGTCCACAAGGCACGCCCGCTTGGATATAAACGAGGTAGACTAAGTCACTCGAGTAGTACCGAGTCTGAGTGTGTCCACGCCTTATAATCGTGTGACCTTGTAAATAAACGCAGCCTGTTGTTGTGCCTCTGTTTTAAATGGTAACCTTGCATAAATATGTTAGCATGCAGTTGCATTTTTATCCCTGGCACAGCTACCAAAAACCACCCCGACGACCCCCACAGTGATACGTCACTTTAGTGAGATATGTGAATCGATAGCATTGACCCCGACCCCATGGAGCAGACTCGATAAACTAGTTACCTTTCACCGCGGTAAATAACCCGGCCCCAATGCTATATAAAAGGCCACCTCGTGACCTTGCCAAGTACCCCTCACCTTGGGCACAACTCTCACAGCCATTTCTTTGCCATGCTGAGCCCTAGTATTTACCTGAGAACTCTAGATGCAACCCCAGGTAGCTTTGTTAAAATTTTGTGGGACTTTACCTGCAGTACCATGAGTGCTACCAACCCACCCCAGTACGAGTTGCTCGAATCAAGGATCATCACGCACAGGAGCACGGAGAACCCCAGCAATGCCGCCAACCCTCCGCACACCAGGATCACGCACCAGTCCGGCATCACCTCCGCCATTAGAGCCTCGTCTCGAGCTCCTACAAACAGAATGAAGGAGAAGGGAGGAGAAGGAAAAGCGAGGCCAGGTGTGAGGAAGAAGAAGGAGCACCGCGGTCATTTTATAGCTCGAGATCGGTGTACGGTGGGCGAGGTCCCCCAGCGCCGCTCGTCGCTCGATCGCCGGTGTTCGGAGATGAATCCGCGAGCAGTGCCGACAGTGCACTGGCCCGTGAGGTGAGTGCACGCTGCACCGGCAGCTAGCATGCCGTGCACTACCGCAGTATGGCCTAGATGCCCTACGCGCTAGACGTCGCCGGTGGAGAAAGCGCGGGAAAGCGCACGGGAGAGAGGAAGAAGAGGGAGCCAGAGGTAGAAGAAGAGGCCGACAGTGGGCCCCAGGTCCACCTGTCAGCCAGAGGGAGCACTGTGCTCTCGGGTGCGACCAGCGTATTTTAGAAATTTATTATTTATTCTGAGTTTACTGTATACATCGTAAAAATCTCTCGTTTTCCCGAAACCATGGATTTTTCCACAGCGCCAGTATTCCACACTGTAGTTTTACACTACTTATTGCCCTCTCACTGTAGCCGCATTTTTATTGCATAAGTAAAGTGGTTATTTTTTTAATGGTAAGAGGAATATTTTCAAAACAGCTTTTAGCAAATCTCGAGGACGAGATTTTTCTTAAGGGGGTAGTGTTGTAACACCCCGAAAATTTAAACATGTTTTGTTTACTAAAAAGTTTGCCAGGAAATTAAATCTTTCATTTTTCTGGATTTTCTTTGATTTCAGAACCACTCCTTTCTTTAATATTATAGAGCGTTTACCCCAAGTGAAAACTTTCCAAATATGTTATTGGACTCATTTATCTTCCCAAGACCATTTCTTTTGATCAGTGGAATTATTTCTAAGATTATTCTTTCCTAAACTTTATTTCCCTTAAAATGGTTTTTCATAAGTGTCAGAGCCTCATTTGCACTACAACCCTTTCAGAAAATCCTTTAAAATTCTCTTCAAAATTTGGGGATGCCATGTGATGTTTTTAAATCAATTTGATGCAAAAATATCTCTTATCCATTGGATATTTTGAGCTCTACCCCAAGTTTTCAAAACTGGTCCAGTTGATAAAATTGCACTACAACCTAGTTAATTATTTCTTTAAAGCCTCCACCAAAATTATGGGTTGTTAGTAGTAGTATATTATTCAACTTTATGCATTAACCCACTGATGTTCTTTGACAATTTTGAGCAAATCATCCTCTTTTGCTCTCTGGCCCAGTTCGATGTTTTCTACTGCATCCCTAATTATTTTTGCTCTAGTGACCATGAGCTTTCTCATGCTTGTAGTACACCCTACCAAACCCTGAAGTCCAGGAGATTGGGTCCATTGGAATATTTTTAGTACATGCAATAATGCCATTTTCTTTCTGTCCAGATTTGATTTTCTGAAAAACTTGCACTAACAAGTTTCTGTTTTTGCCAAAGCAACCTTGCCACCATCTTCTAAACCTAAAGAGACCCTGATATGGAAAATTCGGCCACACCAAGAGTTGCCTAGATGCCCTTGGCATTCTGGCAAACACTTTGTGTGCATGGCAAGTTTTGGCATGAATTTTAATTTGCATTATAAACTTGATCCCCTGACCTAACCACCATGTCCATTAATCTCCTTGCAAACTCTAACCTAGTCCTGTTAATTGCCAACCTCGCTCAAGCACTCTAGGCCACCCTTGCATTCTATCGAGCATGTCGCGTGCGTGCTCTG
Organism: Aegilops longissima; assembly: GCA_021605205.1. Classification (NCBI taxonomy): domain Eukaryota; kingdom Viridiplantae; phylum Streptophyta; class Magnoliopsida; order Poales; family Poaceae; genus Aegilops; species Aegilops longissima. Next base: position 27,274,127 of record CM038676.1, on the reverse strand, counting down.
GCGCGCCAGCGAAGACGTTTTTTGCAGCGCCACAAGAATCGAGCCCGCGTTTCGCTACCCCGCGCCCTGGCCTTTGCCCCCCTGCTGAGCCACGCCCCGCCCTCGACCACTCGCCAGAACACTCCAAGCCGCCCTGGCGCCCTACAGCGCCGCCGTCAGTGCCCTCTCGGCGGCACACCGGCGTCCACAGTACGCCTCTGCCATGGACGGCGCCGGTCGAGCCACAACTCCTCGCCAGCTGCCCTCGTGAGCAGGCCGTCCTTATCTCCAAGCCCGTCCGCTAGCACCGACCCTGGTCCGGCCATCGCCACGTCGCTCTGCCGCAACAGAAGCGGTCGGCCGGCGATCTTATCCCCAGCAGCGGCGGAACCGACCTTCCCCGGCTATAAATGGCCCCAGACCTCGCTCGAGCATCCTCAGGCAAGCCAGAGTGCACCCACCCCCGCTCAAATTCTTCTGAAACCATCGTCTTCCCCGCCTCCGACAACTTCGGCTGTCGCCGTCCCTCGGCTAAATTCGTCGTAGCCGGAGTCCCCCTAGTCCTTCCAGCGCCACCATACGACTCCCCTCGACCTTGCGAAGCCGCTCAACCCCTCAAACGCGATCGGGAACCATAGTAGCCCAAGTCCTCAATTCCCCCGAAGCCACCGTCCGCCGCGGAGCTCGTCGCCAGCGACTCCCTCCGCCCTCGCCGCCCTCTCAACCACCGGGAGGACCGCCCTGGACTGGCGGATCCATACCCGCCCTCAGAACCCCGCGAGGAACCGCCGTTCGTCGACGGTGATCGCCGGAGTCCCGCCATCGCTCAGGCAGAGGAGAAGGGAGGGATAGGCGACTGGTCAAACCTGACCAGTGGGCCCCATGGACCCACTTGAAGGAAATATGCCCTAGAGGCAATAAAAAAGTTATTATTTATTTCCTTATTTCATGATAAATGTTTATTATTCATGCTAGAATTGTATTAACCGGAAACATAATACATGTGTGAATACATAGACAAACAGATTGTCACTAGTATGCCTCTACTTGACTAGCTCGTTGATCAAAGATGTTTAAGTTTCCTAGCCATAGACATGAGTTGTCATTTGATTAACGGGATCACATCATTAGGAGAATGATGTGATTGCCATGACCCATTCCGTTAGCTTAGCACTCGATCGTTTAAGTATGTTGCTATTGCTTTCTTCATGACTTATACATGTTCCTATGACTATGAGATTATGCAACTCCCGTTTACCGGAGGAACACTTTGTGTTCTACCAAACGTCACAACGTAACTGGGTGATTATAAAGTTGCTCTAGAGGTGTCTCCGAAGGTACTTGTTGGGTTGGCGTATTTCGAGATTAGGATTTGTCACTCCGAATGTCGGAGAGGTATCTCTGGGCCCTCTCGGTAATACACATCACTTAAGACTTGCAAGCATTGCAACTAATGAGTTAGTTGCGGGATGATTTATTACAGAACGAGTAAAGAGACTTCCCGGTAACGAGATTGAACTAGGTATTGAGATACCGACGATCGAATCTCGGGCAAGTAACATACCGATGACAAAGGGAACAACGTATGTTGTTATGCGGTTTGACCGATAAAGATCTTCGTACAATATGTAGGAGACAATATGAGCATCCAGGTTCCGCTATTGGTTATTGTCCGAGAATAGTTCTAGGTCATGTCTACATAGTTCTCAAACCCGTAGGGTCCGCACGCTTAACGTTACGATGACAGTTTTATTATGAGTTTATGTTTTGATGTACCGAAGGTTGTTCGGAGTCCCGGATGTGATCACGGACATGACGAGGAGTCTCAAAATGGTCAAGACATAAAGATCAATATATTGGACGACTATATTCGGACACTGGAAGTGTTCCGGGTGATTTCGGAGAAAACCGGAGTGCCGGAGGGGTTACCGGAACCCCCCGGGGAAGTATTGGGCCTTAGTGGGCCTGAGGGGAGAGAGAGGGCAGCAGCCCAGGAGGTGGAGCGCCCCCCCCCCATGAGGATTCCGAATTGGACTATGGAGGGGGCGCGCGGTCCCTCTTTCCCTCTCCCTCTCCTTCTCTTTCCTTCCCCCTCTCTCTTCCTAGTTGGACTAGGAAAGGGGAGTCCTACTCCCACTAGGAGGAGGACTCCCCCCCTCCTTGGCGCACCCCCTAGGGCCGGCCAGCCTCCCCTCTTGCTCCTTTATATACGGGGGCAGGGGGGCACCCTAGAAGACACAAGTTGATCTTCGTGATCATTCCTTAGCCGTGTGCGGTGCCCCCCTCCACCATATTCCACCACGGTCATATCGTCGCGGAGTTTAGGCGAAGCCCTGCGTCGGTAGAACATCATCATCGTCACCACGCCGTCGTGCTGACGTAACTCATCCCCGACACCCTGCTGGATCGGAGTCCGGGGATCGTCATCGAGCTGAACGTGTGCAGAACACGAAGGTGCCGTACATTCGGTGCTTGGATCGGTCGGATTGTGAAGACGTACGACTACATCAACCGCGTTGTCATAACGCTTCCGCTTTCGGTCTACGAGGGTACGTGGACACACTCTCCCCTCTCATTGTTATGCATCACCATGATCTTGCGTGTGCGTAGGAAATTTTTTGAAATTACTACGTTCCCCAACAGTGGCATCCGAGCCTAGGTTTTATGTGTTGATGTTATATGCACGAGTAGAACACAAGTGAGTTGTGGGCGATATAAGTCATATTGCTTACCAGCATGTCATACTTTGGTTCGGCGGTATTGTTGGATGAAGCGGCCCGGACCGACATTACCGACGCTTACGCGAGACTGGTTTTACCGCCGTGCTTTGCACACGGTGACTAGCGGTGTCGGTTTCTCCAACTTTAGTTGAACCGAGTGTGGCTACGCCCGGTCCTTGCGAAGGTTAAAACAGCACCAACTTGACAAACTATCGCTGTGGTTTTGATGCGAGGTAAGAACGGTTCTTGCTAAGCCCGTAGCAGCCACGTAAAACTTGCAACAACAAAGTAGAGGACGCCTAACTTGTTTTTACAGGGCATGTTGTGATGTGATATGGTCAAGATGTGATGAGATATAAGTTGTTGTATGAGATGATCATGTTTTGTTGAAGTTATCGCAATGGCGAAGCCTTATGGTTGTCTCTTTATTGCATAAGATGCAAGCGCCAAATAATTGCTTTACTTTATCGCTATGCGATAGCAATAGTTGCAAGAGCAATAGTTGGCGAGACGACGATGTGACGACACATTGATATAGATCAAGATGATGGAGATCATGGTGTCATGCCGGTGACGATGGAAATCATGACGATGCTTTGGAGATGGAGATCAAAGGCACAAGATGATGATGGCCATATCATGTCACATATTTTGATTGCATGTGATGTTTATCTTTCATACATCTTATTTTGCTTAGTTCGGCGGTAGCTTTATAAGATGATCTCTCACTAAATTATCAAGGTATAAGTGTTCTCCCTGAGTATGCACCGTTGCGAAAGTTCTTCGCGCTAAGACACCACGTGATGATCGGGTGTGATAGGCTCTACGTTCAAATACTATGGGTGCAAAACAGTTGCACACGCGGAATACTCAGGTTAAACTTGACGAGCCTAGCATGTAACAGATATGGCCTAGGAACACGGAGACTGAAAGGTCGAGCGTGAATCATATAGTAGATATGATCAACATAGTGATGTTCACCATTGAAACTACTCCATCTTACGTGATGATCGGACATGGTTTAGTTGATATGGATCACGTGATCACTTAGAAGATTAGAGGATGTCTATCTAAGTGGGAGTTCTTAAGTAATATGATTAATTGAACTTAAATTTATCATGAACTTAGTCTGGTAGTATTAGCATATCTATGTTGTAGATCAATAGCTCGCATTTAGCTCCCTGTTTTATTTTGATATGTTCCTAGAGAAAACTAAGTTGAAAAATGTTAGTAGCAATGATGCGGATTGGATCCGTGATCTGAGGTTTATCCTCATTGCTGCACGAAAAATTATGTCCTTGATGCACCGCTAGGTAGCGGACATATTGCAGGAGCAGATGCGAGACGTTATGAACGTTTGGCTAGCTCAATATGATGACTACTTGATAGTTTAGTGCACCATGCTTAACGCCTTAGAATCGGGACTTCAAAGACGTTTTGAACGTCATGGACCATATGAGATGTTCCAGGAGTTGAAGTTAATATTTCAAGCAAATACCCGAGTTGAGAGATATGAAGTCTCCAACAAGTTCTATAGCTAGAAGATGGAGGAGAATAGCTCAAGCAGTGAGCATGTGCTCAGATTGTCTGGGTACTACAATCGCTTGAATCAAGTGGGAGTTAATCTTCCAGATAATATAGTGATTGACAAAATTCTCTAGTCACCATCACCAAGTTAGTAGAACTTCGTGATGAACTATAATATGCAAGGGATAACGGAAACGATTCCCAAGCTCTTCGTGATGCTGAAATCGACGAAGGTAGAAATCAAGAGAAACATCAAGTGTTGATAGTTGACAAGACCACTAGTTTCAAGAAAAGGGCAAAGGGAAGGAGGGGAACTTCAAGAAGAACGGCAAGCAAGTTGCTGCTCAAGTGAAGAAGCCCAAGTCTGGACCTAAGCCTGAGACTGAGTGCTTCTAATGCAAAGGGACTGGTCACTAGAAGCGGAACTACCCCAAGTATTTGGCGGATAAGAAGGATGGCAAAGTGAACAAAGGTATATTTGATATACAGATTATTGATGTGTATTTTACTAGTGTTCGTAGCAACCCCTCGGTATTTGATACTGGTTCAGTTGCTAAGAGTAGTAACTCGAAACGGGAGTTGCAGAATGAACAGAGACTAGTTAAGGGTGAAGTAATGATGTGTGTTGGAAGTGGTTCCAGGATTGATATGATCATCATCGCACACTCCCTATACTTTCGGGATTAATGTTGAACCTAAATAAGTGTTATTTGGTGTTTGCGTTGAGTATGAATATGATTTGATCATGTTTATTGCAATACAGTTATTCATTTAAGTAAGAGAATAAATTGTTGTTCTATTTACATGAATAAAACCTTATATGGTTACACACCCAATGAAAATGGTTCGTTGGATCTCGATCGTAGTGATACACATAATCATAATATTGAAACCAAAAGATGCAAAGTTAATAATGATAGTGCAACTTGTTTGTGGCACTGCCGCTTAGGTCATATTGGTGTAAAGCACATGAAGAAACTCCATGCTAATGGACTTTTCGAATCACTTGATTATGAATCACTTTATGCTTGCGAACCATGCCTCATGGGCAAGATGACTAAGACTCCGTTCTCCGAACAACGGAGCGAGCAACAGATTTGTTGGAAATCATACATACTGATGTATGTGGTCCGATGAATATTAAGGCTCGCGACAAGTATCATTATTTTCTGACCTTCACAGACGATTTGAGCAGATATGGGTATATCTACTTAATGAAGCATAAGTCTGAAACATTTGAAAAGTTCAAAAAAATTCAGAGAGAAGTTGAAAATCATCATAACAAGAAAATAAAGTTTCTACGATCTGATCATGGAGAAGAGTATTTGAGTTACGAGTTTGGTCTTCAGTTAAAACAATGTGAAATAGTTTCACTACTCACGCCACCTGGAACACCACAGCATAATGGTGTGTCCGAACGTCATAACCGTACTTTATTGGATATAGTGCAATCTATGATGTTTCTTACCGATTTACCACTATCGTTTTGGGGCTATGCATTAAACACAAGTGCATTCACGTTAAAAAGGGCACCATCTAAGTCCGTTGAGACGACACAATCTGAATTGTGGTTTGGCAAGAAACCAAAGTTGTCGTTTCTTAAAGTTTGGGGTTGTGATGCTTATATGAAAAAGTTTCATCCTGATAAGCTCAAACCCAAATCGGAGAAATATGTCTTCATAGGATACCCAAAGGAGACTGTTGGGTACACCTTCTATCACAGATCCGAAGGCAAGACATTCGTTGCTAAGAATGGATCCTTTCTAGAGAAGGAGTTTCTCTCGAAAGAAGTGAGTGGGAGGAAAGTAGAACTTGATAAGGTAACTGTACCTGCTCCCTTATTGGAAAGTAGTTCATCACAGAAATCTGTTCCTGTGACTACTACACCAATTAGTGAGGAAGCTAATGATGATGATCATGTAACTTCAGATCAAGTTACTACCGAATCTCGTAGGTAAACCAGAGTGAGATCCGCACCAGAGTGGTACGGTAATCCTGTTCTGGAAGTCATGTTACTGGACCATGATGAAATTGTGAACTATGAGGAAGCGATGATGAGCCCAGATTCCGCAAAATGGTTTGAGGCCATGAAATCTGAGATCGGATCCATATATGAGAACAAAGTATGGACTTTGGTTGACTTGCCCGATGATCGGCAAGCCATAGAAAATAAATGGATCTTCAAGAGGAAGACGGACGCTGATAGTAGTGTTACTATCTACAAAGCTAGAATTGTCGCAAAAGGTTTTCGACAAGTTCAAGGTGTTGACTACGATGAGAGTTTCTCACTCGTATCTATGCTTAAGTCTGTCCGAATCATGTTAGCAATTGCCGCATTTTTGAAATCTGGCAAATGGATAAACAAAACTGCATTCCTTAATGGATTTATTAAAGAAGAGTTGTATATGATGCAACCAGAAGGTTTTGTAAATCCTAAAGGTGCTAACAAAATATGCAAGCTCCAGCGATCCATCTATGGACTGGTGCAAGCATCTCGAGTTGGAATATACGTTTTGATAAGTTGATCAAAGCATATAGTTTTATACAGACTTGCGGTGAAGCCTGTATTTACAAGAAAGTGAGTGGGAGCACTACATCATTTCTGATAAGTATATGTGAATGACATATTGTTGATCGGAAATAATGTAGAATTATTCTGCAAAGCACAAAGGAGTGTTTGAAAGGAGTTTTCAAAGAAAACCTCGATGAAGCTGCTTACATATTGAGAATCAAGATCTATAGAGATAGATCAAGACGCTTGATAAGTTTTTTCAATGAGTACATACCTTGACAAGATTTTGAACTAGTTCAAAATGGAACAGTCAAAGAAAGAGTTCTTTCCTGTGTTACAAGGTGTGAAATTGAGTAAGACTCAAAACTCGACCACGGCAGAAGATAGAAAGAGAATGAAAGTCATTCCCTATGCCTTGGCTATAGGTTCTATAAAGTATGCCATGCTGTGTATCAGATCTATTGTATACCCTACACAGATTTTGGCAAGGGAGTACAATAGTGATCTAGGAGTAGATCACTGGACAGCGGTCAAAATTATCCTTAGTGGAATAAGGATATGTTTCTCGATTATGGAGGTGACAAAAGGTTCGTCGTAAAGGGTTACGTCGATGCAAGTGTTGACACTGATCTAGATTACTCTAAGTCTCAATCTGGATAAATATTGAAAATGGGAGCAATTAGCTAGAGTAGCTCCGCAAGAGCATTGTTGACATAGAAATTTGCAAAATACATACGGATCTGAATGTGGCAGACCGCTGACTAAACTTCTCTCACAAACAAAACATGATCACACCTTAGTACTCTTTGGGTGTTAATCACATAGCGATGTGAACTACATTATTGACTCTAGTAAACCCTTTGGGTGTTGGTCACATGATGATGTGAACTATGGGTGTTAATCAAATGGTGATGTGAACTATTGGTGTTAAATCACATGGCGATGTGAACTAGATTATTGACTCTAGTGCAAGTGGGAGACTGAAGGAAAGATGCTCTAGAGGCAATAATAAAGTTATTATTTATTTCCTTATTTCATGATAAATGTTTATTATTCATGCTAGAATTGTATTAACCGGAAACATAATACATGTGTGAATACATAGACAAACAGAGTGTCACTAGTATGCCTCTACTTGACTAGCTCGTTGATCAAAGATCGTTAAGTTTCCTAGCCATAGACATGAGTTGTCATTTGATTAACGAGATCACATCATTAGGAGAATTATGTGATTGACATGACCCATTCCGTTAGCTTAGCACTCGATCGTTTAAGTATGTTGCTATGGCTTTCTTCATGACTTATACATATTCCTATGACTATGAGATTATGCAACTCCTGTTTACCGGAGGAACACTTTGTGTGCTACCAAACGTCACAACGTAACTGGGTGATTATAAAGTTGCTCTAGAGGTGTCTCCGAAGGTACTTGTTGGGTTTGCGTATTTCGAGATTAGGATTTGTCACTCCGAATGTCGGAGAGGTATCTCTGGGCCCTGTCGGTAATACACATCACTTAAGCCTTGCAAGCATTGCAACTAATGAGTTATTTGCGGGATGATGTATTACAGAACGAGTAAAGAGACTTCCCGGTAACGAGATTGAACTAGGTATTGAGATACCGACGATCGAATCTCGGGCAAGTAACATACCGATGACAAAGGGAACAACGTATGTTGTTATGCGGTTTGACCGATAAAGATCTTCGTAGAATATGTAGGAGCCAATATGAGCATCCAGGTTCCGCTATTGGTTATTGACCGAGAATAGTTCTAGGTCATGTCTACATAGTTCTCGAACCCGTAGGGTCCGCACGCTTAACGTTACGATGACAGTTTTATTATGAGTTTATGTTTTGATGTACCGAAGGTTGTTCGGAGTCCCGGATGTGATCACGGAGATGACGAGGAGTCTCGAAATGGTCGAGACATAAAGATTGATATATTGACGACTATATTCGGACCTCGGAAGTGTTCCGGTGATTTCGGAGAAAACGGAGTGCCGGAGGGTTACCGGAACCCCGGGAAGTATTGGGCCTTAGTGGGCCTGAGGGAGAGAGGGCAGCAGTCCAGGAGGTGGAGCGCCCCCATGAGGAGTCCGAATTGGACTAGGGAGGGGGCGCGCGGTCCCTCTTTCCCTCTCCCTCTCCTTCTCTTTCCTTCCCCCTCTCTCTTCCTAGTTGGACTAGGAAAGGGGAGTCCTACTCCCACTAGGAGGAGGACTCCCCCCTCCTTGGCGCGCCCCCTAGGGCCGGCCAGCCTCCCCTCTTGCTCCTTTATATACGGGGGCAGGGGGGCACCCTAGAAGACACAAGTTGATCTTTGTGATCATTCCTTAGCCGTGTGCGGTGCCCCCCTCCACCATATTCCACCACGGTCATATCGTCGCGGAGTTTAGGCGAAGCCCTGCGTCGGTAGAACATCATCATCGTCACCACGCCGTCGTGCTGACGTAACTCATCCCCGACACCCTGCTGGATCGGAGTCCGGGGATCGTCATCGAGCTGAACGTGTGCAGAACACGGAGGTGCCGTACATTCGGTGCTTGGATCGGTCGGATTGTGAAGACGTACGACTACATCAACCGCGTTGTCATAACGCTTCCGCTTTCGGTCTACGAGGGTACGTGGACACACTCTCCCCTCTCATTGTTATGCATCACCATGATCTTGCGTGTGCGTAGGAAATTTTTTGAAATTACTACGTTCCCCAACAGTGGCATCCGAGCCTAGGTTTTATGTGTTGATGTTATATGCACGAGTAGAACACAAGTGAGTTGTGGGCGATATAAGTCATATTGCTTACCAGCATGTCATACTTTGGTTCGGCGGTATTGTTGGATGAAGCGGCCCGGACCGACATTACCGTACGCTTACGCGAGACTGGTTTTACCGCCGTGCTTTGCACACAGGTGACTAGCGGGTGTCAGTTTCTCCAACTTTAGTTGAACCGAGTGTGGCTACGCCCGGTCCTTGCGAAGGTTAAAACAGCACCAACTTGACAAACTATCGTTGTGGTTTTGATGCGTAGGTAAGAACGGTTCTTGCTAAGCCCGTAGCAGCCACGTAAAACTTGCAACAACAAAGTAGAGGACGTCTAACTTGTTTTTACAGGGCATGTTGTGATGTGATATGGTCAAGATGTGATGAGATATAAGTTGTTGTATGAGATGATCATGTTTTGTTGAAGTTATCGGCAACTGGCAGAAGCCTTATGGTTGTCTCTTTATTGCATAAGATGCAAGCGCCAAATAATTGCTTTACTTTATCGCTATGCGATAGCAATAGTTGCAAGAGCAATAGTTGGCGAGACGATGATGTGACGACACATTGATATAGATCAAGATGATGGAGATCATGGTGTCATGCCGGTGACGATGGAAATCATGACGATGCTTTGGAGATGGAGATCAAAGGCACAAGATGATGATGGCCATATCATGTCACATATTTTGATTGCATGTGATGTTTATCTTTCATACATCTTATTTTGCTTAGTTCGGCGGTAGCTTTATAAGATGATCTCTCACTAAATTATCAAGGTATAAGTGTTCTCCCTGAGTATGCACCGCTATGAAAGTTCTTCGTCTTTGAGACACCACGTGATGATCGGGTGTGATAGGCTCTACGTTCAAATACTATGGGTGCAAAACAGTTGCACACGTGGAATACTCAGGTTAAACTTGACGAGCCTAGCATGTAACAGATATGGCCTAGGAACACGGAGACTGAAAGGTCGAGCGTGAATCATATAGTAGATATGATCAACATAGTGATGTTCACCATTGAAACTACTCCATCTTACGTGATGATCGGACATGGTTTAGTTGATATGGATCACGTGATCACTTAGAAGATTAGAGGGATGTCTATCTAAGTGGGAGTTCTTAAGTAATATGATTAATTGAACTTAAATTTATCATGAACTTAGTCCTGGTAGTATTAGCATATCTATGTTGTAGATCAATAGCTCGCATTTAGCTCCCCTGTTTTATTTTTGATATGTTCCTAGAGAAAAACTAAGTTGAAAAATGTTAGTAGCAATGATGCGGATTGGATCCGTGATCTGAGGTTTATCCTCATTGCTGCACAGAAAAATTATGTCCTTGATGCACCGCTAGGTGACAGACATATTGCAGGAGCAGATGCAGACGTTATGAACGTTTGGCTAGCTCAATATGATGACTACTTGATAGTTTAGTGCACCATGCTTAACGGCTTAGAATCGGGACTTCAAAGACGTTTTGAACGTCATGGACCATATGAGATGTTCCAGGAGTTGAAGTTAATATTTCAAGCAAATACCCGAGTTGAGAGATATGAAGTCTCCAACAAGTTCTATAGCTAGAAGATGGAGGAGAATAGCTCAAGCAGTGAGCATGTGCTCAGATTGTCTGGGTACTACAATCGCTTGAATCAAGTGGGAGTTAATCTTCCAGATAATATAGTGATTGACAAAATTCTCTAGTCACCATCACCAAGTTAGTAGAACTTCGTGATGAACTATAATATGCAAGGGATAACGGAAACGATTCCCAAGCTCTTCGTGATGCTGAAATCGACGAAGGTAGAAATCAAGAGAAACATCAAGTGTTGATAGTTGACAAGACCACTAGTTTCAAGAAAAGGGCAAAGGGAAGAAGGGGAACTTCAAGAAGAACGGCAAGCAAGTTGCTGCTCAAGTGAAGAAGCCCAAGTCTGGACCTAAGCCTGAGACTGAGTGCTTCTAATGCAAAGGGACTGGTCACTAGAAGCGGAACTACCCCAAGTATTTGGCGGATAAGAAGGATGGCAAAGTGAACAAAGGTATATTTGATATACAGATTATTGATGTGTATTTTACTAGTGTTCGTAGCAACCCCTCGGTATTTGATACTGGTTCAGTTGCTAAGAGTAGTAACTCGAAACGGGAGTTGCAGAATGAACAGAGACTAGTTAAGGGTGAAGTAATGATGTGTGTTGGAAGTGGTTCCAGGATTGATATGATCATCATCGCACACTCCCTATACTTTCGGGATTAATGTTGAACCTAAATAAGTGTTATTTGGTGTTTGCGTTGAGTATGAATATGATTTGATCATGTTTATTGCAATACAGTTATTCATTTAAGTAAGAGAATAAATTGTTGTTCTATTTACATGAATAAAACCTTATATGGTTACACACCCAATGAAAATGGTTCGTTGGATCTCGATCGTAGTGATACACATAATCATAATATTGAAACCAAAAGATGCAAAGTTAATAATGATAGTGCAACTTGTTTGTGGCACTGCCGCTTAGGTCATATTGGTGTAAAGCACATGAAGAAACTCCATGCTAATGGACTTTTCGAATCACTTGATTATGAATCACTTTATGCTTGCGAACCATGCCTCATGGGCAAGATGACTAAGACTCCGTTCTCCGGAACAACGGAGCGAGCAACAGATTTGTTGGAAATCATACATACTGATGTATGTGGTCCGATGAATATTAAGGCTCGCGACAAGTATCATTATTTTCTGACCTTCACAGACGATTTGAGCAGATATGGGTATATCTACTTAATGAAGCATAAGTCTGAAACATTTGAAAAGTTCAAAAAAATTCAGAGAGAAGTTGAAAATCATCATAACAAGAAAATAAAGTTTCTACGATCTGATCATGGAGAAGAGTATTTGAGTTACGAGTTTGGTCTTCAGTTAAAACAATGTGAAATAGTTTCACTACTCACGCCACCTGGAACACCACAGCATAATGGTGTGTCCGAACGTCATAACCGTACTTTATTGGATATAGTGCAATCTATGATGTTTCTTACCGATTTACCACTATCGCTTTGGGGCTATGCATTAAACACAAGTGCATTCACGCTAAAAGGGCACCATCTAAGTCCGTTGAGACGACACAATCTGAATTGTGGTTTGGCAAGAAACCAAAGTTGTCGTTTCTTAAAGTTTGGGGTTGTGATGCTTATATGAAAAAGTTTCATCCTGATAAGCTCAAACCCAAATCGGAGAAATATGTCTTCATAGGATACCCAAAGGAGACTGTTGGGTACACCTTCTATCACAGATCCGAAGGCAAGACATTCGTTGCTAAGAATGGATCCTTTCTAGAGAAGGAGTTTCTCTCGAAAGAAGTGAGTGGGAGGAAAGTAGAACTTGATAAGGTAACCTGTACCTGCTCCCTTATTGAAAGTAGTTCATCACAGAAATCTGTTCCTGTGACTACTACACCAATTAGTGAGGAAGCTAATGATGATGATCATGTAACTTCAGATCAAGTTACTACCGAATCTCGAGGTAAACCAGAGTGAGATCCGCACTGAGTGGTACGGTAATCCTGTTCGAAGTCATGTTCTTGGACCATGATGAAATTGTGAACTATGAGGAAGCGATGATGAGCCCAGATTCCGCAAAATGGTTTGAGGCCATGAAATCTGAGATCGGATCCATATATGAGAACAAAGTATGGACTTTGGTTGACTTGCCCGATGATCGGCAAGCCATAGAAAATAAATGGATCTTCAAGAGGAAGACGGACGCTGATAGTAGTGTTACTATCTACAAAGCTAGAATTGTCGCAAAAGGTTTTCGACAAGTTCAAGGTGTTGACTACGATGAGAGTTTCTCACTCGTATCTATGCTTAAGTCTGTCCGAATCATGTTAGCAATTGCCGCATTTTTTGAAATCTGGCAAATGGATAAACAAAACTGCATTCCTTAATGGATTTATTAAAGAAGAGTTGTATATGATGCAACCAGAAGGTTTTGTAAATCCTAAAGGTGCTAACAAAATATGCAAGCTCCAGCGATCCATCTATGGACTGGTGCAAGCATCTCGGAGTTGGAATATACGTTTTGATAAGTTGATCAAAGCATATAGTTTTATACAGACTTGCGGTGAAGCCTGTATTTACAAGAAAGTGAGTGGGAGCACTACATCATTTCTGATAAGTATATGTGAATGACATATTGTTGATCGGAAATAATGTAGAATTATTCTGCAAAGCACAAAGGAGTGTTTGAAAGGAGTTTTTCAAAGAAAAACCTCGATGAAGCTGCTTACATATTGAGAATCAAGATCTATAGAGATAGATCAAGACGCTTGATAAGTTTTTTCAATGAGTACATACCTTGACAAGATTTTGAACTAGTTCAAAATGGAACAGTCAAAGAAAGAGTTCTTTCCTGTGTTACAAGGTGTGAAATTGAGTAAGACTCAAAACTCGACCACGGCAGAAGATAGAAAGAGAATGAAAGTCATTCCCTATGCCTTGGCTATAGGTTCTATAAAGTATGCCATGCTGTGTATCAGATCTATTGTATACCCTACACAGATTTTGGCAAGGGAGTACAATAGTGATCTAGGAGTAGATCACTGGACAGCGGTCAAAATTATCCTTAGTGGAATAAGGATATGTTTCTCGATTATGGAGGTGACAAAAGGTTCGTCGTAAAGGGTTACGTCGATGCAAGTGTTGACACTGATCTAGATTACTCTAAGTCTCAATCTGGATAAATATTGAAAATGGGAGCAATTAGCTAGAGTAGCTCCGTGCAGAGCATTGTTGACATAGAAATTTGCAAAATACATACGGATCTGAATGTGGCAGACCCGTTGACTAAACTTCTCTCACAAACAAAACATGATCACACCTTAGTACTCTTTGGGTGTTAATCACATAGCGATGTGAACTACATTATTGACTCTAGTAAACCCTTTGGGTGTTGGTCACATGATGATGTGAACTATGGGTGTTAATCAAATGGTGATGTGAACTATTGGTGTTAAATCACATGGCGATGTGAACTAGATTATTGACTCTAGTGCAAGTGGGAGACTGAAGGAAAGATGCTCTAGAGGCAATAATAAAGTTATTATTTATTTCCTTATTTCATGATAAATGTTTATTATTCATGCTAGAATT